>JAZHYW010059234.1:0-301820 GCA_037355805.1 Ixodes ricinus | reverse complement strand
CGTCGCGCCGGTTCTTTGCTTCTTCCGGACGCGCACAAAAAAGTTGGTCGATCTTAACTTATTCCTGAAAGCGCACGAAGACGCGTTGTGACGTAGTCGGACGCTCCTCTCTCCCGGCCAATCGGTGGAGGGCAAGCTAGTTCCGGCTCCGCGTTTCTTCGCCGTCTGGCCGGCGAGTCTGTCGCAGTTGCGCTTCACCGCCAGAGTGCGCTCGTGCCTGCGTGCGCGCGTGCGCGTTCGCCCGAAGCTGGCATCGTCCAAACCAGACCGCACGGTTCTGACTCAGAAAGCGCGCCCGGAAACAGCAAAAACGACACGAAATGCGTCACATCCTTTCGCTCACGACCTACAGCCGCAAAAGAAGCGTTGGTTTGGACCGCGCTTAAAGCGCGGTCCAAACCAAAGCTTCTTTTTGCGCGTGTAGGTCAGGGCGGCTTGCGGATGTGACGTATTTCGTGACGTCGCGCCGGTTCTTTGCTTCTTCCGGGCGCGCACAAAAGTTGGTCGATCTTAACTTATTCCTGAAAGCGCACGAAGACGCGTTGTGACGTAGTCGGACGCTCCTCTCTCCCGGCCAATCGGTGGAGGGCAAGCTAGTTCCGGCTCCGCGTTTCTTCGCCGTCTGGCCGGCGAGTCTGCGTGCGCGCGTGCGCGTTCGCCCGAAGCTGGCATCGTCCAAACCAGACCGCACGGTTCTGACTCAGAAAGCGCGCCCGGAAACAGCAAAAACGACACGAAATGCGTCACATCCTTTCGCTCACGGCCTACAGCCGCAAAAAGAAGCGTTGGTTTGGACCGCGCTTTACGCTGACTAACTTCCCACTGTCTAAACATACACACAACACACTTACAATTATACGTGCTTCTTCTGTCCTTAGATTCAATGCAGTTACAATTATACAATCAGGTGCTCTTTCTCCCCTTACATTCAGCACACTTACAATTATGTTATTTCTGTTTTTACATTCAACACGCAAGTTCTCTTTTCCTACACGCAGAACTGCCGTTTCTCTCTCTATACTCTTCCGATGTATGCGGTATAGGGTTCAGTCTTCAGACTCACGAACATGGGCGTACCCACCGGGGGTGAACGGGGGCGCTTGCCCCCCCCCTTCCCCAGTTCTCGGAGTGGGGGCAAGGCATGTGCTTTGCCCCCCCCCTCTCCCCCTTCCTGAAACAGCCGCCACTGGACGCGGCAAACACTGACAGGCGGCGCCCAAGGGATACCAAAACCACCGCCCACAGGCCTTGAGGGGGGGGGGAGAGTGAGGGGGTGGTCTGGTTTGGTTTGCCCCCCCCCCCCCCTCCCCCACTCAAAATCAAGTTGTTACGCCACTGCTCACGATGCCTCACCATGCAGGGACCGTGAGCGAACACTGAGCGGGATAGCGGGTGCCAGAGTTTGGCCATCTATTGTCCTCGGTGACCTCTTGCTGGCTCTTGACCCTTCCCGAGTGACGCCGCGCCTAGCAACCGCCTAGCAACGGGGACGCCGTGCGAACGACGCGCGCCTGCCCGCCATTACCGATCCACCCCACGCGCGCATATGCAGGGCCACATGTTATTCCGCGTACCGACTTGGATTGTTTTAGGTTTTCTGGTTACAGAATTGTCGGATGTTGTGCCGTTGAATGCTTCAACCACAGTCGTCAAGGTTTTCGTTTTTGTATGACCCAGAAAGAAGAAAAAAAGTTTAAATATATATCGTCTGATGAAAATCAACTGGACGCCCACGGCAGGGTCCCGACTTTGAGAGCTAGGAATTCTTGCTTACGGCTACGGGTTTCTAAAAATTCCGAAGACACCTAAGCACTTTTATGAGTTGTGAATGCGAAAGCGTGAATGTCGTTCTTCCGCTCCCTCAGTTCGTCTGCGGTGTGCTGGCGTGGACAGCCATGTTTGGCTACTGCCGAGGTTGCGGCCGCCGACGATATAGACGTCCTCAGGCGCTGCCATCAAAGAACCAAAAAGGCCTGGCAGCACCCCCCCCCCCCGGCAACGCCTGACACAAGAGCGGCGGCCGAGCGCACGCCTCGTGAAGCGGCCACCAATGGCTATCTAGGAGCCGTTTCGCTCAGCCAATGGGAAAATGGGCATTTCTTTCGCGTTCTTTCGCGGTTACAGACGCCGCCGACTCCGCTCCATGGGATAGTTATTGCTTTCGCATTAATAATGCTTAGTAGCTTCGATCTCGTGACACAAGCTCTTCAACTAGCTGCTTGCCCATGAAGTTATGACTCTGATCATGTCCTGGTCAAGACTATGATGCGACTATTTGTAGCGGGATATAAGGACGTCCTATGCTACACGCTGTGGAGCCTATTTCCCCTCCCTTCCTCTCCACACCGTGAAGTGAACCAATCAAAACTTTAATTGATGACTTTCAATAAACGTATAATTTTACGCATCAAAAAGCGAGTTCGTTGATTTTTGTCTCTAGTTCATTTTTATGTACTGATCCGATGATGGATTCTGGGTTCTCAGCACTGTCAGGAAAGACCAATCAATTTAATTTAAACCTTTTATTTAAAAACGAGCTAGCCTACCGAGGATAGTCGTCGTCTAATGCTGAGTCGCTCAAAGTTTATTTAGTGACCTTCCGGCTTCCTCAAAGTTGTGCAGTGAACAAGAGTGATCTCTCACTGATAAAAGAGCTCGCTTGCGGCTCGCGGATTCGCATGCATGGGTCGATCATCCAACATCAGGAGTATCCCCTGGAGCAAGCCATCTCATTTGACAGGTTGACATATTATAAAAAAGGCCCTTATATGAAGAGAAAGTTCCGTAAAACTAATATCTCGGACGAATGGCTTTAGCTCATTTTACCACCAATTTTATTACAAGACCCGGATGCACTCCAAATTTGCTTCTCGTTTGACGATGGCATTCTGTGAAGCATTAGACAGTTTTAGTGGATCGTACGCTAAAGCCTTGCGTACGCAATAAAATTGCGGGTCGGGAGTGCGCATGCGCAGAACGCAATAGAAGAGCTAGCGTATTGCGTAGGCGCGCAACGCTGGGGATTTTGCGTGGCGGGCTAGCGGGCTTTGCGGGACGCTCTCCGAGAGATCTCGGACCCAACGAGAGCGCCAGTTTCAAGATGGCGGTTACCTCGACTGGCGCAGCAAGGGCGATGTAGTGTTTTCGAAGTCCTGTGTTACGTGAAATTGCGTGGTGTTCAGCTCGGCATTTCTTTCCGGGACCTACGGCGGTCAAATCAGATCGCCGTGTAGCTTAAGGAGTGCACAGTGAAAATGTTCGCCGCTCGGAATGTGCGTCAACACTGCGATCTGCTCAACGCTAAGCCTATTCGCACAGTTCATCGCCGACGAACGAACGACTCTAAAAGAAATCGTCGAAGTTCTCGCTATTCACTGGACATCAGTAGGTTATGAATTTCATTCCACGATAGCATTGATAAAAGCTGCCGTTTCCACGGGACGACTGACGGAGGAATTTGGCTACGCACTCGTACTCGCAGCCTCTGTATACCCCTGCAGAAAAGCGCGCTTGACGAGGCAGCTGCGGCTTGGTTTAATTTGAAATAAAATGATTGGACACGTTTTCATTTTCAACATTTCTTGGTTGCGCTATAAGCACGCGGAATTCTACGGCTCTAGCAAATTTAACCAAGATCAAGCGCGGTGTTCACTCGAAAACGTAACGCACAACTAAATTCGGTCCGAGCAGGTCATTTTTAGCGTACGCTATACTATTGCGTATTGCGTACGTAAGAGCCAGCAACGCTATACTAAAACTGTCTATTCCACCTGTCTACGCTCGCTAACCCGAAAATTGCACCGAAAGTTCGTCAGCTTAATTTAGAAGTTGTTGCCGTGCCTTGTTGTAAAACGAAAGAAATAAACTAAAACTGAAAATATTGAATTTTGCGCGACGCACCGAGCTTACGCGATGCGTATATGAACGGGCTAGAGTAGCCGCTCGTACGAAGGAATAATTGACAGGGTAACCGTGAACTAGCTCACTGCAGTTCCTGAATAGACACCAGACAGCATAAATACTGCTTCAAAACAAAATAAAGCAGCCGTACGTTGGAGAGAACCGAGAACCAAGCACAAAACCATAGCGCCCCGACGCCGGTTGGGCTCGAAAATGGCGAGCTGGGGCGTGACCACGGCGTTCGCGTGACGTGTCACTTACGTAGTTCACGAGCTGTCAAGCAGGCCACGCCCGTTAGCCAGACGCTTCCCCTCTCTACGGGTGTCCATGTGACTGCATGCGACGACGAAGTTACCGGAGATCTCGTTCCCTTGCGCCACTGTATATGCTCCAGTAGGGAGCAGACTAGCGCCATTGATTGATGTTTGAGTTCGCCGACAATCCGCGCTCCCGATTGGCTCACGGCGATCACGTGGGCAAAATTTTCCCGCGCTTTCGCAAAACGTTTCAGTTTTTCGCGGCGGGAGCATTGGCGTGGTATCGGCAGTCGTCGTTTTTGCAACATTTCGAGCGTTTGAAAGGGTCTCAGATGGCAGGGTGCTGCGGTTTGGAGTGTCATCACCGGCATCAGACTGGAAAGCAGCTTTTTCATATCACAAAGAAGGAGAAACGCCGCAAACGACGACTTTTCTGGCTGTCGCGAATCCGTAGGCTTCACTCCAACCTCTTGTACTCACCTATGCGAGGTAAGTATAATATTGCGATTATTGCGATAATTGATGTAACAGTTTGAAGAACTGAATGAACACAAACTGCGATGGGCATTTTGACGAAGATCAGTTCTCTGAACGCCGGAACGACGACAAACGGAAGCTAGCGCGAAATTCAGTGCCTTCGGATCAGGCCTACAAGCCACGGAGAGCTCCTCCTTCGGAGAAACCGAGAAAAAGGTATATTGTATGCGTAATACGCAAAGAAAAAAACGCGTTAATCAATTGTTACTGTATAGACTTGCCTCTCGCTCGCCGTGAAATTCTCCTGTCATATTGCTGTATCATGTTTCCTATGTGCTCGTGCGATACCGCATTGCTTGTCCACGCATTGACTATACGCTGGTTTTATTCTGCGCATTGACTTGAGCGCGTATTAGCTTGGAACACATGGAACGAGAAGTTCGCGCTGCAGAAGCCAGGGATCCTGGGCTCAATCCCCACCCCTTCCCGTTCCGACCTGGACGAGCATCGTACCGGCACGCTTTCGTGTATCACTACTGCGTGATGCACGTTACAGATCCTAGGCTAGCAGTCGTATCTGCACTGGCTAACTGGAGAAACTCCACGAAAAGTTGGCGGCAGAACCGCAGAACTGCCGCCTACTCACAGCAGAGCCCGCTCTGTCGTCTCGCTACCGCCGTAAGGTGATCTGGACTCAGAACAAGGCTTCTTCGCTCGCTCAGACCATAACAAGTGGTGCAAATGCTCTTAGAGTGCTTATCTATGATACTGAAAACAGTTTTCACGCGATAAATAGCCTAGATACACCGTGCAAGAGTTGGGGCCTTTCTGGCATTCGCCGCTAGTCGTCGAGTGGGGGCGCTGCAGTTGGCGCTACTCTAATGTTACTCTGCTCCCTACCGGAGCATATTAGACGACTTCAACGAAGCCGACGCCGCGCAGCGACGAAGCCAGCTCCAGGAGGAGGTCGTCTCGATCTCTGTCGTCTGCTATCGCTGCTAGGTGCTCGCTGGGCAGCATAGAAACGAACATCGTTCCCAGTGATTGCTTTATCATCCGCCGTGTCATGCCTGCAGCAGCTGACTGAAGTAAGGTTTCTAAAGTTCAAACAAATCGCTCTGCTTTCATATGTAACACCGATTTTACGCTGCAGTGCAAGACGAATGTGGATCCAGAGTGTTGAACGACGAAAACGACCTCCTGTCGTCCGGCATTTGCCTGACCAGCGCGTCCCCTATAGTTCGCTGGAGTCGTGAATACAGTGGCGCTATCGGTCCTCAGAGAGGCGAACAGCGCGGCCTTTTCGGGCCCCTGTCGGCGTCCCAGCGCGAGCGGCGCGGAGGGCTCGGTGCGCGGGTCTCCGCCGGCGCAGTCTTCTCCGCACGGCTGGGACAAAGCGCCGCGCGGGGGACGCCAGATGGCCAACACCGTCCCAGCGGGGAGAAAACTGATGAACTGCGAGGGGGAGGGATAACGAGATTCAATTAAGCGATTAATTACCCATGCGCGCGACGCGCACACGCGTGTAAGGCACCTCCGCACCCCCCTTTTCCGCCTGCGATTCTCGATCTCAATCCCCGCGGCCGGTCCTATAATTAGCAAATAAAGCGTTTAGTCTATAATTAGTTGTCATTGGAACGCAGAGACGGGGTGAACGGGACACGCGTCTCCCACGAAAAAGCCCGCCCCGTTTTTTCTTGTCCTCTTCGTTTTTGCTTTTCTTTTCGGTTCGTGTCTTCTCCGCGCGGCGGATCGTAACGAGCGGCATTTTAATCTAACGCTCTAATTATAAAGTAAGACCGGGACGCGATAAAGCAAACAGTCGCCCCATTAGCGACGGCGGCCTCGGCGCGGCTCAGGCGCGCGCGCACGGGCCAGGGGTCTCGGTAGGGCCCGCCGCGGGCTGGGCCGGAATGCGGGCTGGACGAGCGCTCCTCTGCATCGACACGCACGGGACGACAGTTAGCCGCCCTTCGGCGCGCACAAAGACAGCCCGTGGAGGCACATAAAAAGCGTGGCAGAGGGTCAACGCTCCGCGAGGCTCTGTATCGGGACCGACATCGTGAGCTATGGCGCACGACAGGGACGACCGGCGCATGCTCCTCGCAGTGGCGGCCTCGCTCTTGCCCGCACCGAATTATGCGACGAAAAGTTCGCCTCTGATGCGTTGTCTCCTCGGAGGCAGCGGGCTTCCCTTTTTGGTCATCGCGCCGCCGGGTCGACAGTCTGCCCGGCTGCTTTCTGTCCGTCTTGGCGTGGGAAAGAGCGGGCCTGCCGACAAGTGCCTGGCCAGAGCCGCCGATATCCGAGCAAAGAGAGGGACTACTACTATCTGTTAATGGCGAATCCAAGGAGTCAGTAGTCATTTCCACCACCCTTCTTCGAACCGAATAAAAAGTGAACCTCGAATACTCACTTTGCTGATTCGTCGCGTTTCGTGGTGTAAACTGCATGGACCTAGCAGGGTGAGGCAGTACTATCGCGATACAAATGTACCGCGATAGTATTTCAGGAATACAATTGTGAATTTTTATATTTCTGTGTCGCGATACAAATTTTCAACTCTATTTTGTATTTCTGTATCGAAATACATTTTCGGGTGTATTCTTGGTATCTCGATGCTATTAGGGCCGATGTATTTTGTTACAATCTTAAAATAAATGTTGACCTCCACACAGAGGGTCAAGACCAAGTTTCGTCAGGGACGTTTTGTGTTCTCTGAACGCACATGGCTCCCTTTTATTGTGCAAAAGTTAACATATGTTTTCCCACACTTTAAGTGGTCGACTATTCCAGTCGGTTCCGACGGTTGCATTGAAACGTCGGCGCGCCCAACTAACAGATAAAAGGATACGGGTTTCTTGAACTTCATTCCACGGTGACGTTATAAGGTCACTCCTGAAAGAGGCATTCGGATCGGACATAATCATAGTGACTTCTTTAGGTTATTTGGAAGGACACAAGAATAGATTTAGATGTCCCTGAGATTTTTTTCTGAAATATGAGAGATGCCGAAATAAAACCGCGTTCAAGCCACAATAAATGATTTAAACAAAATCGTCTTGTTTTAGTTATTGCTTTCCTAAATACAAGATGTTAATTTTGCGGTAAATTTGTTTCGAGCTTAATCCAGGCTCCACCATGCATTAAAAACTCGCTTGCTGATTTAAAAAAAAAAGCAAAATATGCGTATTTTAGAGCATGCTTCGTTTTTGTTCTTCGTATGCTCTGAAGCCGGGGTCACACTGCTTATGCATCATACAAAAGGCTGTCTGCATACTGATTCGAACGCGAGTCGAGTCGCCGAGATCCGTGCTTCGAATGCCGCATGGCAAGTGAGTTCAAGGAGAAAACTTGGCAGGCGGCATTCGAACCACGGATAGTGCTGTGACTCGTGTTTGCAGAACTGTCTTTTGTATGATGTATGACCCATTGTGACCCCGGCTTAAGTGGTGCACCTAACACATCCAAAATAGAACAGTGGATTGATTTCAGTGTCTGTATTTCAGCCTCACCAAAATGGATTCCTGTATTTGTATTTCCAAATACTTTTTTTAATTTATTTTTCGAATGTATTTCTTATACGTATCTCGATAGATTTTTATAAATGTGTTTCAGTATCAGTATTTTAGCTGTTTTTGCCATGTATCCTAGTACGTATTTGTATTTCCAAATACTTTTGAGAGTACTTACTTCTGCCCAACCCTGGGACCTAGGATCCCCTTTCACGCTTTTCTAGATATCAGATTAGAAATGTAATCAAGAATGCTTTTCGTCCTACTAACTCTACCGGCATTCCCCCCGCCCCCTCTTCTCCCCCTCTCCTTCGCTATGGCGCAAGAGAGTGGTCATGTAACGAAAGGGCAAACTACGTGTAGGACGGCATACTGAGGAAGGCGGGTTCTGGTTTGAGGCGACAAACCCTAGGGAGCAGTATTAATTTGCTGTGGAGTTGAAGTCATGTCCGAGAATGATGGATGCACACCTCATATCAATATAAATTTATATGGTCTGTGTGTTTTATTATGCAGTACAGAATTAATATATATATATATATATATATATATATATATATATATATATATATATATATATATATATATATATTCTGTACTGGCTTTTTTAGCCCTAGGACCAAATGCGGGCTATGGCGGCCATCAGAAAAGAGGCTAAATGAGCTAATTAGCTAACTAACTAAAAATATTTAATTAACTGTTTCAGTTCTTCATTTTCTGGGGTGTAATGTATTTAGAGAAGTGACAGTCGACCTAAATATAAATATGAAAATCTCAAATGTAACGAAAACGTTTCAGTTAATTTGATAACTGAATAATCATTTTCGCCTTTTTTTTTAATAACCGAGAAAAATAAATAAACAGGAGACATTTCGCCTTTTTTCCAATGACCACCAACTTTTTCCCCCAGGGCGTAAAGTTCCAAACGTAAACTCCCTAAAGGGAAAAAAAAAAAAAACAGTAATAATAATTTTGGATTTACTAAACAAACAAACAAACAAACAAAAACAAACAAACAAACAAACCCTCTTTTATGTTTCACAAGACGAAGAAAGACACGTCGCAGTGATGACCAGCTGTAGACGCTTTGCACACGCGCCAGATTACAGCCGCCATTGCTGACTTTCGCTCGTCTCACTGAGAGACCGAGCCACTGAAACGGGTGTCGACGAGCCTCCACAAAGGCCAGTGCTGGGGAGGACACAATCGAATCTAAGATGGCAATAACCTGGCCTGTTATGGTAATAAGGAAGTGAACTGAAGTAAACGAAATAAGAGGCAGAAAAACAACATCAGCTGAAGGTCGGTTATGACGGCGCATGTGCCATGTAGTTTTTTCACGTCCCAGATACACCAGTGCTCAGAACATAGATGCATAAAAGCGGGTATTGAAGGAGTATTTACCTTGTTCGTGTCAGCCTGGTTTTAGCTGGCACAAAGAGAGACAGAAAAAATGGAAAATTAATTAACGAATTATTTTGCATTACGATATGCTTCCAGAGTCTCAAGCTAGTATCCCATCTGTCACACACTGCGTTGGTAGCTGGCCCTCAGCATTTTGAAGCCTGTACAGCCATTCCCTGAGCCGCAGCCCTCCGCACTTTGCGCATCCTGACCAGGGCTGTACTTGGCTGGGCCGCACAAACAGACCTATCCTGAAGAGCTTCGCAAAAGGAATTACAGCTTCGGATGTACGTAATTGCTTACAAGGATTCACATGTAATTGAAAGGCGCCTCATTATATCGGTAATCAGTCATTCGAATGCAACATTCCACCAAATTAAGATGCACTCAATCGTCAGAAAATTAAATCACGTATTGCAAACCCTCCCCCTTAAAGAAAATAAATAAATAAAGTAACGCTGCGAAAGGAAACGTGAACGAGAAAGACATTTTCGCAGCAAAGTTATATAACTAATCAACGAACTGTAAACACCGAGCAATAACATAGTTTTCTTTCTATCGTCCACCGCTCCGGAAATCAATTTGAACCTGTTTATACAGATTCGAGGAAATGATAAAATAAGGACAAAACAAGAGGGATTTTTAGCGACGCAATCCCGACCGCGCGCGCGCTAATCCTCTTAACCCCTCCATTGTCAATGGCAGACGCAGGCCGCCAACTCCGCCCAGCCTTCGTCTCCTGCAGGACTCGCTTGGCCCGAGATCTGGCTTCCGATCCGAAATCTGAACCTTGTCAATTACAGTGACGGCGGATTCACAACAGATAGCAGACTCGGAAAAGAGGACGGGCGAGCAAACGTCCAAGTCCATTTGTCGTCGGCGCTTCTATCGGCAGAAACCATCTCGAAGGGGCAAAATGAGCAAATGGGGGGGGGGGCTTTGGCGGCTGGACCCCGTGGGAACGCCGGGCGCGCGCCTGCTTTATTCAATTTGCTCATCGTCGATCGCACGTTCGATTGTTACTACGTTGCGGCCATCCAACTGTTTACACGCGTACACGTGTATCGAACCGGGAGCACGCCATAAATCAAACGCTCGAGATGGCAAGATCCGCACTACACGGAAAATGGCATATCCGTTGCATGTAATCTCCGCAGTGATCGGAGACATACGCTCGAATTAAACTTGGACACCACTTTGGTTTTGTGTTATTTGGAGAAGGCCTGATCGATCAACCCGAAATGATAGAATGCAATGTACACTTGAGCGTTCGTTTCGGCTGAGTGCTGTTGGACGCTGCTCCTTGTGAGTGATTTCTTTCATTAGGACCGGAACCGCGCCGCCATTCCCCTCTTCCGACATGAGGCGATCGGCAGACAGATGGAGCGCTCGAAACCGGCTGCCATGGAGTGCTAAGATGTGATTAGAAACTTTCGGCAAAATAATGATAAGATTGCTCTCTGGAGTGATCATAATGGATCGGAGCGTGACATTGAACGTCGTTGAGGTCGCCCTTAATTGTCTGGAGCCTACTGCGAGAGTGTAAGTTAGGGCATAGGCTGAGTATGTTCTGCAGTTGTTTGAATACATCTAAGCTTCCATCTGCCTTCGCATTTAAAGCCTCGCTTTCTCGTTGTAGGGGAGTAGTTTGGCTATAGTCTTGGACAGAAAGCCAGCTATATACTGAATGCAAAGACATTCGCTCTGACTGCCACGATGATGTCTGTCTACGACTTAAGACAAAGACTCTTCAGATGTCTTTTGCACTCAGACACCCGAAGTACCGCGAACGTGGCCTTGGAATCAGAACACGTGGGAGCCGCAAAAACTACACGTTTTGCCAGATTACGAACCGACCGTGGGAAACTTCCGCGTGACATTTTCGGCACCGTAAACAAAACAACAACAAAACAAAACAAAAAATGGAGCACACACAATTTGTTTTTTTCTGGCGGGCAGATTATTTATGCGGACAGTTTTTTTTTTTTTTTTTCTAAGAACAAGAAGCTCAGACTTCCTGGGAGGCACAAAAGAAACGCGAGGCGTTCGTCGCGACGTCCCATGAGTCGGGAAGGACATGGGACGGTGATAGAGGCGCACGAGCGTCTGCCTCTCATTCGGGGAGAACTGGCCAGATGGAAGGATTACCGTGTTCATTTGTTTCCGTCTGTTTTTTTTTTCATCGTTCCCGTCTTCCGACTTGAGCCGATCGGCAGGCAGATGGAGCGCTCGAAACCGGCTGCCATGGAGTGCTAAAGTCGTGACACGACACTCGGCTCTAGTGAAGACCTGCGGGCTTATCTCGGGCAGCCCCGGTTGGCAGTCGGGTACAATCAAAGCAGAGCACGCCAAGGAGGGATCTCCGGAGCGGTTGGAGAGAAAACGGCACGACGCTTCTCCGGCCATTCTCGTCGTGGGGATGAGCAGGAAGCAGACGCTTTGATGGATTGCCAATGAAGGCGCTTGGCGTAATGAAGTTGCTCGGCTTCTCCACGACCGAGTTGCTCCTCACACTCCGGAGTGCGCGACAGCCACCTTACAAAAGCCTATGACGAGGGCGCCGAACGCACGAGGACGTTCGTATTCGAATAGATGAAAACGAGATTTTTTTTTTTTTTGAGCGAAAAAAGAGAGAGACGGACAGACATTGAAAGACAGAGAGGCAGACAGAGAGAGAAACATCATTTGCGCCTTGGTCAATCCCTTCTATATGGGTAAGTGCCAACTACTACCTGAAACAGCAGTCCGAAGAAACCGCCACGATAACTAGTCGCTTGTGTCGCGTGGCGCCGAACTTATCATTGATCCTTTCTATCTAAACGGTAATATAGTTCGCGCAGCAAAGTATGGAATCAAGATAGTTAAATGGTGCTTTCTAGACATTGCGGGCAAATGCGCGTAAACGCGAAGCGGTTCAGGGGACTCTGACGTCGACATGCACTCTCTTATTGCCCGCCAGGGCTAAACAAATGGAAGGATCTGAGCTATGGCAGAAGGACAATCTGAACTTGATGGGGCTCTCCTCGGTGCCCCCGGCTTCGGACTCTGGTCGAAGAGTGGGACCGACCCTGGCTCCAGGACCGTCGAGGCCGGAGCCTCGCATCGCTGGCAGATCGGTCGAGGCGTCGAGGACGGCCCGAGGCGACTCGAGGAGGACGAGTCTTCCCTAGGAGGAGGAGAGGGAGGCGCCCGAGCAGCGCCGAGGTCTCGCCCGAGGCCGATCGGGGAGCCGGCCGCAGTCAGGAGGAGGCAGCGTGGCCCGGGGCGTCGGCGGGCCCCAATCTAAAAATCCGCCAGAGATTGCCCTCCCTTTCCCGGCGCCCTTCCCCGGCGCCGCGCTCCCTCTCCTCGGTAGCCCCGGGGAAACCGGCAGCGCGAAATATCCCCTCCGGATCTCCACCATATGATACAGACACACGCGCGAGCGCACAGACGGACGCTGCGGGCAGGCACGTAGAGCATACGCGGATATTTATCCGTCTATGTATACAGCCCCTTGCGCCTGAGAACTCTATATAATCCGCTACGTCCAATAATTGTCCCGCCCCGAGGCCAATTTTACGTTGCCATAACAACGCGGGACGTTAGTGAAAGTGTTTGCTTTCGCTCCTCTCTTTTCCTGGCGGAGGGAGTCGCTTGTTGGACGGCTGCTTTTCTGTGTGCAGCATCCTTTCTGGAATATGGGAGCGCCTCGAATCCAGGCCCGGGGCGGTGCGCCATTGCGCATGCCCGGCACAGGGCCACGGGCCCACTCGCCCCTCCCGAGCACCTGGGGCCGTCTTCTTCGCCGACGGCCCCAGATTATATTAACACGGCCGAAAAATGTCACTGGAAATCAATAAGCAATACTGGGGCACGTTCGCACCCGACTCTTTACTATGCGCATTCAGTGGCGCTGGTCGGGCCATGCACAGCCGCCACTCGACGCAGGCAATCGGAACGTCCTGTCTCTTCGTAAGAGTCTTCGCGTAGGCAAGCACTTTCTTCTGCCCCATTGTTGTGGTTTTCTTTTTTGCTTTTCTTTTTCTAGGGAGAGTAGTTGAGGAGAGGAAGACAGGGAATTTAACCTCTTTAGAATTTTTTTTTTTGTAAGCTGGATTAGCTTTTACGTTTTACTTTGTCAAAGAGGAAGGCATTGCTGGAGACAAGCAGTCTTATAACTTATACGTGAGTTCTGGTGTTTCGCCTTGACTTTTGTCAACTCGCATTCCCTCTGCCCGACTCCTCTCAGAAAGGTTCCGCAGCGGATAAAAGTTTCCGCCTTGCCCATGGCTTCGGAAAGTATTTGAATCGCCCTGTCCCGCGTCACAAGACTTTGTTTAAATAGTCACGCGACTTAGAAATCTTGCAGGCGGTCTTTTACATGTGTGCTCACGCTCTATCATCCGCACATTTGCTCACTATCGCTCACATCACTTGCTGACATTGTAGGCGATATTTCTCTTTTGCTCTGGCTCTCATGCGCTGCCCCATCCCTTGATGATTCTCTGTTTCTCTCTTTCCGCCTCCTTCTCTCTCTCACTTACACACGCACGAACGCACTCATAGCCACGTTTTTATTATTTCAAGTTCGCACTTTTCCCGCACAAACCCACATTTGGATCCAGAAGCACGACTACACAAAAATGGCCCCCTGAGATGGCCATTATATCCCGTTCCCCCGAACACTCGCACACCTTTGCATAATATAGTGCAATACACAGTACAAAGTACAGAGTACAGGCGTAGTGAGTACAGTACACTGTAGAGCACCTGTCATAAGCATGGGCCCGCAAGTGCTGTACATAGTCATTTTAAGTTGTCCTACAATATTCTGTTCGCAGTGCTCTTATGTTTCTGGAGATGGCGAGGCAGGGTGCAAGCGATCTAAAACACAACCTCTCGCAACGGATGTGTTAAAAAGTAGACATTCTGAATCCACGTTCTGCATGAATAGTAGACATTCTGAATTCAGGCGCGGCTAACCCCGCGGGCTCCACGGCTTCCGTGACGATGCATCTCCGTTGCTGTGCTTCTCTTTGTGTTTTATTTTATTTCTGAGGCGCGTCCGCTTCGACCTCGAGCGGCCTTGCCGGCTTCCATGACGAAGCATCTGCGTTGCTGTGCATGCCCGGCACAGGGCCACGGGCCCACTCGCCCCTCCGGGCACCTGGGGCCGTCTTCTTCGCCGACGGCCCCAGATTATATGAACGCGCGTCCGAAAAATGTATAAGCCAATGGGAATTCAACTGCCGTTTCGCTGCTACAGACGGTTACAGACAACGCAAGCTTCGCTCCATGGGACAGTTAATGCTTTCGCAATAATATATGTACCCATGCATAAATAATCACGCCAAGACAACATTTTCATTCTGTGTGTATAGAGAATATAGCAAATTGACAGCTAAGAATGTTATATTACAGGGTTGCAGCTAAGCAGGGTTGCTCGAACGAAAATGACGAATTATTGGTCTGTCGGTAAGCAAATGTGGTGAGAAGCTTCTTCTACTCAAAGATTGAGTGGAGCCTACGTGAATAGTGGCAAGTTTTATTCGGAACTTGACTTGTGCTGAAGACACATAGAAAAACGTGGCAGATTATCAAGCATGTTCCTCTCAACTGTTATCCCGTTATTAAAAATACATATATACGTATATATTTCAGGTTTCGTTCTTCTTTTTAGATGCAAACACCCTGTATACATTGAGAGAAAAAAAAAAGAAGAAAACACCAGCACGCAATTTTAACGAGTAAAATACACTTTCGCGGTCCTCACCGTAGCCCCTCTGACGTTCCACTCGACATAACCATAGAAACCAAATCTCCTCCCTGACCCCTTAGATCACGTAATCGCATCGTGCTGCTGTCCCCACTGGGATTCAACTTTCGATCCCCCCCCCCCTCCTCCTCCTCCTTCATCCCACTCGTTATGCATGCCGTCGTCCTTCACCTCTCTTTTCCCTGTTCGCAAACGCGATCCACGTTCGTCCACGGTGTGTGTGCGTGTGTATTTTTCCACAAATTTTGTTCTCTAATTTTTTTTTTTGTCGAAGACTCTTTTTTTTTCTTACCGCGGTCTTGCCGCTTTATTTGTCTCTGATTTGCACCGGTTCAATTAGAATGCGCGGCTTATTTGTGGAGCTAATTAAGCCGATCCGCGCTTCCGCCGTCTTTTAAGTCACGCCATCTGCTCCGGAACGCGCAGGCACGCACGACGGACGAGGAGCAAGAAAGTGCGGCGGCAAGCGCCGTATTTGAACGGTGCCCGTTTTCAGGGCAGGGCTCGGGAACGCACAGCCTGTGCGTGTCGTTCGGATCTCGGTGCGTAAACTTTGTTGGAGCAGCGTGGTACACGGGAGAAAAAAAAAGGCAGCACGCGCCAGCCCGCAAATGACGAGTGGTGAACCTATAGTGCGCGTTAAGTTCGTGCTGTCTTTCGAGGAATCGTGTGGAGCCAAGTGAGGCGGTCATTAGTATACTCGCATATCGCCGCTGCAGTTTCACAGCTCTGCCTGGTGTAGTGTGTGTTCTGTGGATGGCCATTTTGGTCGTACTGTATAGGCTTTAATTTAAAAGGGCGATGTTGGTTCACCTGGCGCTGTCTTGCAAAAAAAAAAAAATCACTACATTACAAATAAATTTGCGCAAAGCCCTCTTGAACCGGCTCCCAAACAACGTGCGCACATGCACACCCTCTCTAAAGTCCGTTTCCAACGCTTTTTGTTTCCCTATCAGCGAGGCTCATGTATAGGATGGCCTTCCATTCGCACGCTGCGCAAATAACTTGTTTTTGATTATTTTTAGTTAAGAAAATGGTGTCGCACCTTTGTGCTGCGAGCTAGAATGAAAGGGTGATTGAGATGTGACGACAGAACCGACGATTGGTGAAGGCCATGGAGTGATGTCACACGAAATATGATATCAGCGTCAAGTTTAATTTGCTACTATGTTGATAGTTTTTTTTTTCGTAAGGGTTACTTGCTTGAAGGCCATGGGTTTTGAGTATATTGTGTCGTCCCGGTGACAGTGTTATTGACTGGAGCAAGGTGGGCAGGCCTTATCTTGAGATAGTCGCAGAGCAGAACCGCGGGGCGCCCACGAAGATCCAGTAGCTCCTGTCTCAGAAACGTTGCTGTCTATGTAATATTCACTGTACACAAAGTGCGATTGCTCGCTTCAATAACCTATTGGACATCTTCATCGAGGAGATCGGGAGTTGGCGGCGCGTCAACAAGCTAGGAAGGACAGTTGAATCTCACGCTCGCGCTCTCCCCATGCGTCTAACCACGGAGAGGCCATTGATGCGATCAAAGGCAGAAGTCTTGTAATGACGAAGCCCAGAAAACTTTTCGACTAAATGCACTCAAAACTCGACCTGCGTTTGTAAAATTACTTTTGACATACTCAACGTCCCATCGTTGTTCCGGGTCTTGCCATTCGCTAGCTTAGCACTCCGCGCACTCCGGGAAGTGCTGAATGTTTTTTTTTCTTTTCTTCAGAGTGTGGATCTATAATATTATCAGTTCTCTGCTCAACACAGCACAATTTACATCTTGCATGAACATTTCATGTTTATCTTGTTCCAGTGTCACCGAGAACCCTCCCCATAACATTCTAACGGGGTCGTCGAAAAAAAAAAAAAGGAAAATGACGGTTTCCTTACGTCCACAGATGCTAAGCGTATTCCACGTTTCGCGCGAATCTCGTCCGAAGAACTCGTGCCGGAACGCCTTATGGGCTACGCAGCAGCAAGGCCACAAGGGGGGGGGCGGTTTTGGCGGTGCAGTGCGGCAGCGACGAACAGAGGAAAAACAAGCGCAGGCAAGAGAGCTCCGGCCAACGACGACGGCACAAAAGACGGGGCTCCAACGAACGTGCCGCGGACTCCGAGAGGCCGTCCCAACGGTGGCTGCTGTTTGTCCAGAGGATCGAAGGGATCTTTCCGAGGCGCAGATTTCGGCGCTTTCCTGGCATCCTGTGCGCGGGGAGAAGGCGCCGGGTCCAACGAGCTTGTTCGCGGGCTGCAACCAAAGCCGAGGTGAACGTCTTCGCTCGCCCGATTGGCTGCGAAGTCACATACAAACAATGAAGCAAGGAATCAGAGAGACGCGGAGTCAGAATGTTTAAAATTCTCCGCGGACAACTCCGAGCGACCCAATGGTCCGCGCGGCTGTTTCTTTACTGAATTCCACGGATTGCGCCGTTCCGCCGTCCACGCTGCGAGTCGTCTCAAGGAGCCCGAGCAAAAGACCGACAAATAAAAACACAAAAAAAGGTTTAAACAATGCGTTGAGCCGCAGAAACAAAAGCAGGAAGAGGCG
This sequence comes from Ixodes ricinus, assembly GCA_037355805.1. Taxonomy (NCBI): domain Eukaryota; kingdom Metazoa; phylum Arthropoda; class Arachnida; order Ixodida; family Ixodidae; genus Ixodes; species Ixodes ricinus. The sequence goes on along the minus strand of JAZHYW010059234.1, from coordinate 283,967 downwards.
CCGTGGAGGGAAAATCTGACTGAAATATAAACGGTTGCCTGGAAAAGGCTGTCTCTCCCCCTGTTCGTCCAAAGCTTTCATGTGATGTCACTATGTCCAAACAGTCCGGTGTAGTGGTGTCCGCTTTTTAAAAGATACCCACACTTTTATTTTGGCAAAGTGGATGCTCAAACGAAATAGCAGAAACTAAATTTAGTTTGGAAAATAAATAGAAGACACTATGCGGATAGACTGCAGGCACTCTGCACTGACGGCGACTTTTGATTTTGTTTCGCCACTGACCCTTGAATTCTCCAACTTATCGTCGCTGCCACTGCGGCAGACGCCCTATACCCACCAATTAATGAGGCTTTTTTTTTTCGACAATCTAGTATGTCAATTTGTTTGGGGGGGGGGGGGGGGGCAGAGTTGGTCATCGCCATGTAAAGCTCTTTTTAATTCCTCTTCCCTGATCCTAATCTATTCCGCCCTAGTAGTGATCGGCGCTGAATAATTTGCAGCGGCACTGGAAATTATCCAGTGATGTTTTTTTCGCGACTGCGCGGAAGGTTTCACATGAATATAGATCAACCGCAAATTCCTTGATCTAACACGTTCGTCTAATTTCAACGAGCAAATACAATTATCTTTGCAACGCTTATATTGATAACAGCGGTATGAGGTGCGGACGTAGAACAGATGTGCGGACCCAGAGAAGTATACGTAGCTTATCAGTCGTGACAACGCATTTAAGAGGAAACGCTTTGCTCATTGCGCGAAAAAAAAAAGGAAAAGAAAAATGATAACTGCGTTTTTTTCCTTGCTGGCGTTAGGGTGGAGGTGAAGCGAGGCTTCGTCTTTTATATTCATTACGTGAAAGTGAGCAGGTGTCCAATGTGCCGGGCAATTTTCATACCAATGCCGGAAAAGATCAAAAGACGGCGGAGCCGCGTTTACCATAAACTACGTCTATGCAGATGTGAAAAATAAAACAAAAAGTGTGAGGCATGTTCTCGATCCTAAGTGAGCTTCGTTGCGGAATCAGTAGATAAAAACGAAAGACAACAAAAAAAATCCCAACAATTGAAAATTTACGAGAACAGTCTGCGAGGTGCGCGAAGAACAAGAAAGTAGACACCCCCCTGACTCCCTTCCTTCATTATGCAGCAGATCGAAATCCTTCGCCTCCAAAAATTGAGTTGAGAAAACTCAAAAAGAGGCGGTCGAAAAATATATACCGCAGAAGAACGTCTAACTTTCTTCCGCTCCATATTCCCCCCCTCCTCCCTCCTCCTCTACTCCATATCGTTTTTTTTTTACTTTTTATTTTTTTCTATTTTTCACGAACGTGGCAAATTTCGTTATGCCAGAGCAGCTTTCGTCGAACAAGTTCAAAAGTGAACTCCACCCACGCGGTAGGGAGAAGTTGCGGGCTGGTAGACGCATACCAAAGTGCGAACGTTAATAATAATAATAAAAAGAAAATTTAAAGAAGAGCAAGTGAGGTTTCTTTACGGTGTCGACTTATTCCGAGTCGCCTTCCTTCGCTAACACTTTTTTTTATTGTCATTATTTTCCGAAATTGCGGAACACCTCCAGATAATAGACTAAAATAAAAGAGGTTCGCGTTTTTTTCTTTCTTTCTTATTTCTTTCGCGGGGAGCCACATATGTTTGGTAACGCAATCAGGCGATCTTTAAAAAGTGTAAATTCGGTGCGCGCGCAGAGATCCGCCGGCAAGTTACATTCCCAACACGAAGGCCACTCGCGGCTGCGGGATATACGTCTATATATACTCCGATCCTATAGTCTTCTTTCAAAAGGAAAGTTCTGAAACCAAAACAACTACTGCAATGTTGAAAGCTGAGGGAGGGTAAGCAGATAAAACGAAATTTCACGCACAGAAGGAAACTTTTTTTGTGTTTCTGTGCGCGAACTAGAGTGTACAACTCGGCAAGACAGACTGCACCAAAGTGAGCAATTGCACAAAGATAACTGCCAAACAATCTGGCACTAAGTTTCTATTTTCCTCCTTCGCGAGATGCCATGCGTTTAATAAAAACCAAAAGAAATCCAGATTTACTTTTTTTTTAAACTCTTTTATCAATTTGGGGGTGACCAATGTGACACCAAGCTCATATGGGCGCATAGCATGGTGCTCGTCTGTTGGATGCCATGCGCCTGCTCTCCAATATGAGGAGGGGGCCTTCCGCTTCACGACTTTTCTTTCACACTCACCGGTGTTCAACAAGCAACAGCAAAAACAGGAATATGAAAAAAAAATAAAACTATATATTTATCACTTATCATCGCCGTTATTTTGACTTCGACAGGGCAAGTTTAGTTTTGCGTTCGCAGGTCACAGAAATCAAAAACGCGCTCGACAGGCACCGAAAAAAAAAAAAAATTAAACTCGTGGACGTCAAACCACGAGTCCAGCTCTATACTAAGCGTCTCTTCAAAGTCAGATATTGTTGCAGGCCTACATCTGACTGTTGAGGCAACCAGGCGCTATAGCTTCCTTCTTCTTTCTCGATTCTCTCCGCATGGAATGTTACGAAATCAACAAAAATGTTTTATACGACTATTAGTTAACTCAAGCAAGTATCCAGCTTTCATCCTCAACTCAAAAGCGAAATGAGAAATCACGTGGTCGTGACGTGCTTGGGCACCGGAGGCGACGACTCCAAGCTTCCACCGTGCTTTTTAAGCACACCATAGAACTTGTCATTCACAGGTGATGAAAAGTGCCGTCAGGGCACTCATTGGCCACGAACGCGAATCCAAATATTCGTCGACGGATTGATTGTTACGATCGAATACGCATGAGTGACGCAGAGCTCGTGTCTAATGCGAGAGCTGGGATCGGCTGACGTGTTTTGGGTACCGTGGATGTATCACAGTGAAAAGGCGGAGAGCTTTCGAAGCAAAGGAGGTGCGTAATAGTCCGCTATATTTTCGAATTTCCGACCCGCAGGATTCGACTTTCTACCCTCTTTCTTTTGGCGCACTAAACGATATGCGTTTAGTAAAATCCCACTCTAAAATTATTTATCCCAGCCAAAATTTATTTCATGGCCCCTTTAATATATGTGTATAATATATATACCGCGTGTTCCATTTTAATTCGTACATATTTATTATAAAATATTAGTAAAAGATGCAGTAATCAGGTTTGTGCAAGTGAGTTATAGGGCCAGGGGGACATTATGTGGGTGGCTAATCTTCGCTATAAGTCGGATAATTAACTAAACTACCTTAATTAATTTTTTTAATTAGTAAAAACAATTATATTGTTTCAATTAGAAACATGCTGAGCATAATCGAAAACTACTAAATCAACTCATTTTAGAACGACCTGAAGCTCGTGGGAAACTCGGGGGCGCACCAAAGTTATCACTCGTGCAGCAGACGCAAAGCTAGCAGTGGCAAAACGTTTCCGCGGGCAAAACGCGGAATCCCACGAGCTTCAAGTCGTTCTAAAAAGAGTTGATTTAGTGGTTTTCGATGACGCTCTCTAAGTTTCCAATTGGAACCATATGTCTATTTTCATTAATTAAAAAGTTAATTAACAAATTTTACTTAATTACCCGTCTTATCAAGAAGATTAGCCACCCACATAATGTCCCCCTGGCCCGCATAACTCACCTGCCCAAACTGTATTAGTGCATCTTTTACGGAATTTTTCCAACAAATCGGGGTTCGACCTAAAAGGGAACACCCGGTTAATATATATATATTATGCTTTACCTTTTTTTTTTTTTTCGCTTATCATGCGTGCCAAGGACCCCTCAGGAAGGTGATCCTCACTCTCCTCCCCGAGCCTGGACGCTCCCGGCTCGCCAGCACGAGCAACAGAGGCGCCGAAGTAAAAGGCGGACTGGCCCGCGTTAACGCGATTAAAACGGACGGCCCGAGGCGTTTCCGAAGGCCCGGGGCGTTGCGGTGGCAAGCCGCTGCTGGCGGCCTGCACGGGCAATTGTCTGCCCAACGGGGGTTCCCGAACAGGCCTCCCTCCCGCAGAACGAGCAAACAGCCCGGCCCGTGCGTGTGCAGTCTGCCTAATTTGCATGTCTGCGCAAGTTAACGTCGCGCTAACGTCCCGCCTCTTTCAGCAGCGCGTTCTCTTTCACTTGGCTCGTCGGCGCCCACACAGTGGGCGTCTGACGGCCGGCACAAGCGCACTCATTGCCCGGCGCATATTCATGTGTTTGTAGACAGGGCTGCTTCTTATTCGATTACAAGTTCGTCGTGGCCGCAGGAACGCCCGGCGAAGCAGCGTCGCACGACAGCTCGGTCGGCGGCGCAGCGTCCGCCTTGACGAAGAGCCCGAGAGCACGTCGCGCGGCGGCGGCGGCTGCCAGCCGCTCTCGCCCCTGGAGCCTACTCGATTTCCCGATCCGGCCGCGTTTAGGCACGGAACGTGACAGCCGACAAGCCGCCGGCGCAATCGGGCCGCAATCGCCGAAATGGGAGCGCCCACAAGAGCGCGGCCAGCGCGCGCTCGTCGTGCTCTTGCGGTCGGTCACCTTTTCGCTTCTTCGGCACGCCTCTACCATAGTCACCCAGTGAGGGGCGAGAGCGGCGAGAGTGGAGCGCGGCGGGGGGCGCTGCGGTCGGACGCCATCTTGGTGACGGCGTTGGGCCCGTGCAGCACTTCACGGCCAGGGGACGCGAATTAGACGCTCGCAGCGAAATTACCCTCGTCGTGCGAGACTCGCCCAAAGCGTTCGTATTTCGACGTGAACGCTTTAATATACGCGCATAAACGGTGATAATGGAGTTGTTTGCCGTCGCTGCTCGGTGCCCCTCACTCCGCAGCGAGGAACTGCGGCGATGGAGATCATTAGGTCGTGAATTGCCTGCGTTTAGGCCGACGGGAAAAGTACGAAAATTGATACGTATACCTTTCGTTCTGTTCAGATCCGAGATATTTTCTCAACGCCAAGGCACGCATCCCTTTAGAATAGAGCGGAAACGTCTAACGACGCATTTGTTCCGAAATCCATTCGTCTGAGTTCACAGAGTCGTGCACTGTGTCATATATCGTGCACTGTTTTATTCGAGAGTGACATTTTAACGCGACAGCGTTAAGGAGCTCGCGGCGCAGAAAAAGCCGGCGTCGGTGGCATCGTAAGGGAAAAATCATGATTGGTCGATAAAGTCATGACGTCACAGCCACAGGACCTCGCGCGGGAATAGCAAACAACCCACAACGCTCGCGTGAAACGTGACGTCATGCGTTGAATAAATGGAATAAAAAAAACATGACACTCAAGGCGAATGAAAGGTTGCCGCATGTCTCAAATGGTCTAACTTTATAAACTCATTCATTTGCCTTAGAAAAATTCGACGGATTCTAGGCAAGATTCGAACCCGCGCCCTCCGGTTGCGAAGCCAGTCACGCTTCTGACACGGCCATGTCTGCCGCACTTCTTGTGCTCACTGGCAAAAAGAGCGTGAGAAGCGAATGAGAAGGCGATGCAAACGGGGCCCGATAACGCTATCGCGTTCCACTCTTAAAGGCGAAGCTTAAGCGTCCTCCCAGGTTTTTATTTCAGGTGCATGCGCTCAAGAAATAGTTAAAAAAAAAAGTCTCGGCATCAAACGCGCAAAAAATTAAACTATTATAAAAAAAAATTCTGCAGATGGTTAGAGCTTAGGACAGCGATGCATTCGTGGACAACTTGGGGATTGTTTGAAGCCACAGCTGCTCATACAGCATGCAAAAGGCACGGTGTTCAATGCAGATAGATCATGACGGAATCACGACTCAAGCATGATCGAAGTACGTTCGCTTCATACATGTTTGGAACATGTCGGCAGACAACGTTTGTATGACCAGTGTGACCGTCCCACAAGGAACACCTCAGACACAGTGTCTGCAGAGCGGCTTCATATATTAGCAGGATGACCGCGGCTTTAGCACTGCAAGTCTCTCGGTAGCTCGCATGTCCCTGAAATTGACGTCTGTCAGTATGGGTTTGACGCGAGGAGTTAGGTGAAAGTGCGAAAAAGAATGATACTGCACGTTCGGGTCTCCTGCTTCGAGCTTCGTACTGCACAGCGTTCGTTGCGTCACCGTTAAGACCCATTTTTCCAGCAACGATTGCTTGTATACGTTTTATTGCGTTACGTTATAAGCCGCGGCCGGACATCCATGTTTTGAATGTCGCGTGCGAAAACTACCCCTTAAGTTGGTTGCCACGGTTCATATACCTGTAACGTGGATGTCCCGGCGACTCTGGACGTAAGCATGCGTAAGCTCCCGTAACGCGAGGAACCCAGCAGTTGCGTGAATGACAGGGACATGCTTCTGCGCGAGCTTCGATAACGCTTGGGCATCTCGTGGGCCTCGAGCGTGCACGCGAAGCCCGCCAGAAGGCTACGAACGTGTGCTGGAGACGGGGCATCGTAAAGGAGACGCGTACTCATCTTGTCAGTGACCCTAGCTTTTTAGTGAACACTACTGCATTCGAACATTTAGGTGAACCCGCGGTCAAAAGACAAACGTAAGTGAAGCTCTTCTCTTAGGAGACAAAATGCGTGGCAAGACAGCGAGTTGTTGGGTACCAACAACTGAATCGAGGCACTCGGAGCCAATAAAATGCCGTTTGGAACTCTTTCCGCATTGAAAGCCCCGCGGGGCCTCCACGACGTCGAAACACGCGACCGATTCCGTCGCGGGCGCCGACGCACGAAACACACGGCCGACCTGGTCATCATGCTATAACTCTATAGGTCGGATCCTGATGCCCACCTGTGCTCAGGGGGCCCTCCCCGAAAACAACGTGCGAGGAACTCTGATGGCCGGCCTTATCGACAATCGGGATCGGGTAGCACGCTTCCCCGCCTACGCCCGCTGTGTTCGATGCCTGCCTCGAGATTGGGCCCCGAGATGGGGATACTCCTTGGAGGACGGCGCGGTGCTCTGCCGCTGCGGCCGGCGCGCCACGCACGTCGTGCACGTGGGCACCGGTGCGGGGTCGCGCATGAGGTCGGCTCAGTCTCGTGACAGCGGGGCCGTTTATCCCGGTATACGGAACACAGCAGCTCGCGCGAGCCGTCGAGCCTCCAGGTTGACAGCGCAGAAAAATGTTTCGTATGCCGAAGGTCTGCGGGGAGGGCGTGGCCTTTCCGCCGCTAAATTGCCGCCCGCCCCACGAATTTCGGAACTCCGATAGCGCCACTGGTAGGGAGTAATTTGTACGGTGTTTCAGCTGAGATAACCGAGAAAACGTGACGCGTGAGTCGGTCATATAGATGGCACGCAAGCGAGTCATGTCGGCGCGGGACGTGTGACAACGACAGTATGGCAAACTACACTCTAAGAATGCCTGCGCGTCTACTTACCCGCAAAACACTGAAAGAGCCAAGTTTAAAGAGATGTTCCGCGTCATCATTCGCTGAGCTGATTTCGTAGATAGCAGAGATTGGCTCTTCGAGTGTTTTGCGCGTATGTAGACGCGCGGGCATTTCTTAGAGTGTAGGGTCGCTGCTGCTTGAGAAACACAGAGCGTATTATGTTCACCCTAATTTGCTTGCAGTTCATTCCATTGTGTTCTTATCGGCTAATTGTGCAATCTCATTGGCTACGGAGTGAGACCAACAGGCTGGGGACTCAACACGCCCTGCGTTTCTGTTGGTGACCACGTCCACGAATGTGTATTTCTCGCTTTTGGATGTATCAGCTCGTGCCTCCAAAGAAAGAAAAAAAAAGAAAGGTATCTCTCTTTTTCCACCTTGTTAAAAATGAGAAAAGAAAAAAATGAAAGCCGTTTACAACTCTCTGTAAAGGCTGAACTCCATGGTACGAAGATGCTGCGAATAACCGACGAATTTTGCCCGGCGGCTTTTGCTCGGCGCGTGGAATCAACACAGTGGCTGCTACGTCGCGCGCAAAGCGAGCGTGCCGTCGGGCGGCGTTCGCCAGTTATTCGTCATATAATTCGTTCCATGGAGTTCAGCCTTAATGCCGAATTAGAGCGCAGCTCTTGAGGAGGAGGGGAAGGCACGGGGGGGGGGGTCACGTGACCTCGGGGGGGGTCACGTGGCCTGGGGGTCACGTGACCTCGAGGGGGCGGGGGGTGGAGAAAATTTTCCGCTAAATTTAGCGGGGAAAATATTCCGCTAGATTTAGCGGGAAAATTTTCCCCAATAGCAGGGAAAATTTTCCGCTAGGTTTAGCGGGGAGTTTACAGATTTACCGGGGAAAATTTCCCGCTAAATTTAGCGGGGAAAATTTTCCGCTGGATTTAGCGGGAAAATTTTCCGCAGATTTAGCGGAAAAATTTTCCGCTAGATTTAGCGGGAAATTTTCCTTTTAGCGGGGATCCGCTAAATTCGAAATTTACCCATCATGCACCGCGCAGTTACGCCGACGGCGACGCCGACGTCGCTCAAGCCGGAAACAGGCGCCTAACAGCTGCGCTCTAATAGTCAACTGGAACTCGCCAACCGGTGTGCGCAGCCGACGTTCTGGGCGAAGTGTTACACGCAGGTGCGAACGCTTGGAGTGACTCCGTGCATTTGAATCTTTAACACAACCCCATATTTCTTTTATTCTCTACGCCGTCATTCCTCGGGGCCTACAGTCCTCTAATGCCCGTGTCCCACTAGAGCGACATACAGAAACAGCCGACACCGCGACAAGCCTTAAACACGAGCATCATGCACGCGAGGGTATCTTTGGGAGGCTTGCAATCGCTCGTGCTTTCTTCACGAGCACCGAGAAACTGAAAACTTGCCGAAGATGCCATCGCGCGCGCATGCTGCACGTGTTTGAGGCTTGTCGGTGACCGGTTGTTTCTGTTTGTCGTTCTAGTGTGAATCGACCATAAGGCTCAGGTGTTAACCGACATGACTAGCTACCATCAGCTTGCCTGCGCACTTAGTCTTTTCACTATATTCATTCCTTTTATGTTTGGCAACAAACTCAGTGGCGCCATCTATATGGTAGCCCCGAAGCCCCGACACACTTCTGGTTCAAGTATATTTCCTACTTTTTTTTTTTTTTTACTCATGTTCCTTTCATCGTGAGAGTGAATTAAGTCTGACAGTGCTGTAAGTGCCCGTTTCCAGAAGATAGAGTGTTTATTTGATTTCGAAAATACTGCGAAACCCGCCGTCTAGTTCATAACCGGAAGTGGTTGGGGGCTATTTGCACACTGGCGCCACCACGATTCAACTCACGCCAGAAGGAGCGAATACCTTTGTGGACATTTCTTTTTTTTTTCCTGTGCGCAGGCAAAATGGCTCCGACGGCCTCTCCGCGAACCTCGGCGAAAAGTAGTACAGATTGCTTACTCGCAGCCTCTTTCACGTGAAAGGAGCACGCCGGCGGCGTCGCCTCTGTCGCCTATTGTTCGTAGAGTGCCTAGATTGTAGAGAGGGTCCAACTCAAACCCTGCAGTTTAATGGCGGACGCCTCCAATCGAAGATTGCTCCCTAGTGCGCATGCGCTGTGTTACCATGTGGCTAGGAGGAAGCAGGTGGAAAGGCGGAGACGCTCACGGACGACCAACGCGTTCGTCACCTGTAGCTCGTATTGAAAATGCGGCCCATAAATCACGTGACCCCAATCGGGCAGTTGGGTCTATTGCGCGCGCCTAGTGTGCCCGTCATTATTACGACGAGATCTAAGGTTCTTACAAATTCTGCAAGCTTTTTCCGTGGCGGAAAACTTGAGCGAACGCAATCTGAGTCCAGCGGCTAAAAAGGACCTATCGATGAAAATTACCGTATTTATGTTGTTCGCGTGACCCGCGACTGTGATAAGCGTGGCTCTCGTCCTTGTAAATTGGTAGATGCAAACAGTCGTCGTTATCAGTGCCGTTCGTAGAAACAGCTAGGCTAACCTCGGGCTCGTTCTTCGCGACACGGACCACCGCCACTCTGTAGGGAGTACTCACTGGAGGCCATAGGTGTGTGCGCGACTGCTGAACGCGTGCCCACGGCCAGCTTCCACAGGTCTTTTGCAACGTGCATTCCGCACCATCAAGAGTGCCGGTCTCAGCAGGTTGTTGATGTACGCTCGTTCTGAGCATGCGCTCTAAACATCGCCCTCAAATATGGCGTCCAGTGAATACCCCCTATTCGCCCTTTTTCGTTTGGCAACAAACTCAGTGGCGCCACCTATTGGGCAGACCCGGCACACTTCCGGTAGGGTGTACTGGAACTGGGAGGTGTGCCGACCGTGTCTGCTTCTCAATAGGAGCTGGGTGTCGTGTGGCCCAATTCTGCCGTGGGGATCTGGCGTGGCGCTGCCAGTCACAGCGGGGCAGACATGTACTATCGGGGAAAAATGAAATGCGAACAGAGGAGCGCGTGGCTTGCCGTACAGGCTGCGCCACCTGGAAGTGAGCCTAGGGGCGAGGGTGCGTGGCCTACTCCGATGTGTTCACGCCCTTCGCTCGGCACTCCCCAAGCTTCGGCAGTGCGCCTCTCAGTGCGTTGAAAGCTGTCACCGCTATCTTTGTCTGCTCGGCGCGTGGGCCGAGCTTCTTCGCACCGCACGCGCTGAGCCAGCAAAGATAGCGGTGATAGCTTTCAGCGCACTGCCGAAGCTTGGGAAGCGCCGAGCGAAGGGCGTGAACACATCGGAGTAGGCCACGCACCCTCGCCCCTAGGCTCACTTCCAGGTGGCGCAGCCTGTACGGCAAGCCACGCGCTCCTCTGTTCGCATTTAATTTTTCCCCGATAGTACGTAATGCGTTACTAGTAACGACTAACGAGTTACTTCTACCTAGTTACTTTTTTGGTAACGAGTAGCGTATTTAGTAACTTTTTTTGTAGAAAAGGAACGTGTAAATAACCTAGTTACTTTTAAAGCCAAGTAACCAGTAACGGTATTTCGTTACTTTTGAGGAGTAACGTGTACAGCATCGTTTCACCAGCCTCGTTTTAATTCGAACCTGAGTACGCGTCTATTACTACAAAGGCAGATGGGCAACCCGAAAAACAACTAAATAGTATGACTACAGTGTTCTAGAGGGTGTAGTGGCAAGAGCGGCGCCCGCTTACAATGGGCCGCGTGAAGACGGTCAACGTAGATGCCGCGAGTGGCGCTGGAGTTCCGTGCCCTAGGAGAATTTGTGGCAGATGGCAGATGTGCGATGAGCGAAGAAGACGACAAAGCTGAGGCGGTACGCTTCTCTCGAACTACAGCAATATCTAGGAAGGACGAGACGAGGCCATGTCCGCTGGGCTCTACTGTTGACGTGAGCGATCGAAAGCGTCGCTGTGGTCGGCCCACAACAATTGGCCGAATGCTGACTCTGACGTCAGCAAAGGATGTCTCATCGATGGAAATAAGAGGAATGTAAGAACTTCAATTTTGACGGTGTTGGCAGTGTTGCTTTGAGAGCGCTATGATTTCAGGCTTCCACCATGCCCATTACAAACACCATCGAACTTGTTGTTCGAGAGGTAATGACGTCACGAAAGGTAACCGAACGAGGGCGCTATCGAAACATCTCGCCGCTAATACTCCGTTTCACCTTATGTTGTACCGCAGCGAAGGTTAGAAGCGCGAGCTCATAGCGTTGGCAGCTGCCCTTGGTGCACGAGAGCTTGTGCCGCCGAGGTGTGCCATAGAGCAAGGAGCTCGCGCTTGTAGCCTTTCCTGCGGTACAACACAAGGTGAAACAGAGTATAGACATGAAGCGCGTGTGTCGCCGGCGCTTCGTTCTTCTTTATTCAAGCCTCTTGCCACAGTTCCTAGGGCTCAGAACAGCAGCGCTACGGTGTCGTCTACGCGCAAAATCTTCACGCGGTGGCCGCCGCTCTTGCCACTACAACTCTCTAGAACACTGTAGTATGACAGTATAGCAACGTTTATCTCTGAACACGTTAGTCGAACACTACAGCTGTTTATGCACCCTTCACCCAGCGAACACAATAAAGCCGGGGTCACACTGCTTATACATCATACAAAAGGCAGTATATGCAAACAGATTCGAACGCGAGTCACCGCGAGATCCATCCTTCGAATGCCGCATGGCAATGAGTTCGAGGAGAAAACTTGGGCACGCGGCATTCGAAGCACGGATACTGCGGTAACTCGTGCTTGCAGACTGCCTTTTTTATGATGTATGGGCAGTGTGACCCCGGCTTAAAGGAGTACTCCGGCAATTTTTTGAGGTACCCCAACTAACATTTTTTCCAGAATCCCCGGTGTTTGCTTTTTCTGGCATGCTATTTAGTTTCGCGAAATGTGATAATAATTATTGTGAAATCGGCAAATGAAAATGTTGTAAAAACTAAAATTCAAATATATCCGCACTTTTCAGTGCCGTGACGTCAGTGGAAGGCAGGCTTGCCAGTCGAGCAAGCAGTCTAAAGAATAGAATATGCCAATCATTTGTTTCGTGCTGGTGGGCGGGTACTGGGGCGAGCTTCCAAAGCATTCATTTGACACCGTGAAAATGCATGCTTGTAATCAATTGGGAATAAAATCTACAGTCCAAAGAGCGAAGCCACTGGCGTCACTTTTTTGTTGTTGCTAATAAATACTTTCAGTTTGAAAAACACGGGGAGGACCAATATTGTAAATTCAATAACTTCGAAAAAAATATTTTTTTTCACTTACTCTCGCTTTCAGCCACCTGGTCAGCATATCCGGTATGGGCGACGAAAAAATAATAAAAATTTCAACCTGCACGTATAGTAACAAAATAGAGGGGAGACAAAACGAGAATGGGTGACTGTTACGCTTATATCCTAAATGTATCCCATTGGCGTGGCGACGGCAAAACAATGTTTTCGCCCATACTGGAAGTGACGATAATTAAAGATGGCGGCCCCCTTGTGAAAAAGGTCTATATTTGATTTCGCGAATACCGCGAAACCCGCCGTCTATTTCAGAACCGGAAGTGGTTAGGGGCTATTTGCACACTGCCGCCACCACGTTTCAACTCGCGCGTGAAAAAGCGATAGACGCCATTAACATTTTAAGTTCTGATGCAGGTTCACCTTCACAATCTCAATCAGCTCTCAGCTTTCTTTGCACATAGAGTTATCTGCAAACATCTGGTATCTCGCTAAATACATACAAGATAATATTGAAAGAAACTGATGATAGCCGCAGACAAGAACTGAAGTAGTGAAGTTTGTATTATTGCTTTTCGCGGTGCTTGACGCTATTGCTGCTTATTATTATATGTTTTATTTATTTTTATTTGTTTTTTGCTGCTGAAGCATTCTGAATGGCATGTTGTGTGCAATATTTTATAGGAAAACTATCGACAGGCCAGCAGAATGTTATTCTGCTGGCCTGTCGATAGTTTTCCTATAAAATATTGCACACAACATGCCATTTAGGAATGCTTCAGCAGCAAAGAACAGGCCAGCAGAATAACATTCTGCTGGCCTGTCGATAGACTTTATGCAAAATATTGTCTTATTTCATTTACTACTTCGCGGCACCGAGGCCTCGTCAGACGATCCAGTCTTTTGTCTTGCCGCGGACATAATGTAATGTCTAACGGAACTTTAAAAAGAAAAGAAAAAAAAATCGAAGTGCGCGTGCAAATATCGTACAGCAGCAATTATTGGTGATGGTGTCTTTATATTTCTCCATTAAACCATGGCAAGAGTGCGTTGTTTTATGAGGCGAATCCGGTAGCTTCTGTTCCCCCCCCCCCCACTATTTTTAACAAATAAAAAAGAAAACGAGAAACAAACACCACCCGCTTAGCACGAGCCACCATGTTTGATCTCTCCACGTTTTGAGGCAGTACCTCGTACAGTACCTGGTGGACGGCGCTTTATGTAGAATCTTTGCCTCCATCTGAGACGCCGCAAACAGCTGCCTGCTTCCAACCCCGTTCCCCAAAATGTGATTCGCAAAAAAAAAAAAGAAAAAAAAAATTAGGAATGAGGTTTTTTGGCGACGCCGGTGCGACCGTTGTGCACCCGGTGACGAGTGAGTCGGCCGTTCAAGGAGCCTCGGCAGCCGCGCCCCAGCTCTAGTGGACGCCATCAGTCAGGGCGGGAGCCCGGCTGCCGCTCACGAGTCCCGCGGATTCGAGATGCCTTCCGCCGGGATACGGCGGCACATTTCAAGGCAGCTGGGCCGGCGACGGCAACACGCCCACCTCGGTGACTTCTTCACTCGCCTCGGTGGGCTCTTCGGATGGTGTTTGCTTTGTCCCCCCCACATACCTTCGTCGCCTTTTATTTCTTCGAGTCCCGCCGGTGCGGTTCTTCTTCGTGTCCGTCCGCAATTAGCGGGTTGGTGACTTCCTGTGCGCCGGGGGCGCGGGATGGAGTAGCGCTGCGCGGTCATAGCTTACGGTCTGGCACGCCGCAGGCGCGGTTGGCGTGTGTGTGTGTGCGTGTGTGTGTGTGTGTGTGTGTGTGTGTGAGAGTGTCTGTGTTGCTGGCGCGATGGGGCGCTTGGCGGCGATACGGAACTGGTCTGAGCGGCGGCGAAGGATGGATGCGCATTTTCGGAAAGCACTTGGGGCCTCGGTGTGGCGCTCTCCTCGGGACAGTCGACGAAATCGCCCCCGCGGCAGTGGGCGTGGTTCCACCCCCGCCCACGGTCTTCCTTCTTTCCCGGCGGGTGTTGTGCCCGCTTATCGAGATGGGAGATCGCGCGCCGCATCCCAGCAGCGGCTCATGCTCGCAACGGCAACGGGCGCCAGTTTATAGGTAGGAATGCAATGGGAGAGAATGAAGCAGATTACGAACGATCAAGGGGTTAGAGGGACGAAGATTAGGGACTGGTTTAGACGCGCTTGAACGAGGGAAAGGCAGGTTATTTAACAACGAGTTCACCAGAAATAAACTAAAGAAGAGCGATGAAGGGAGGCAACAATGTAAGCCTCTTCGGGAACTGAGTGGCGCTTCCTATGTTGAGAGTTCGGTTCTTACAGTGAAGTTATCCGGAACCTTTTTTTGCCTTTTCTGTTCCTTCGTTAGACTTGCGGTCTGGAAGTTGGAGGGCTCCGTCAGGAGTTGATCACACTGAGTTCCGACCATTCGATTAAGGTTGTTAATTGTCCGGAAGTTTCAATATGACAATAGCAATTACAGAAAAAAAAAAAAAACTTTCTTGTTTAGAATACACACAGACCGCAGCCACGACGCAGCTTTTCTTTTTTAATTCATACCAAATAAGCAATACAATAATGAGGCGTAACTGTTCAAATATTCCACCTGTGTAATGAATCTCCTTAATTTGACAAAATAACTGCAACGCATATAGTGTGAAATTAAATGAGAGAACTCAACTCAAACTGTACAATAGCTTACATTTAAAACCACTTGTAAGTCGTAAATAAAAAAAAAAGTCATTTTTGTTATTGCTTTTAGTTTCAATGCCTCTGAAGACTCTCACAGTTCGAAGAATTACAGGAGCTCGCAGATAGGACAGTTCGTATAACGGTTCGGCAAAACGACAGCCCTTGGTGCTACAATATATTTTTTTAAATCTTTTTTATAAAATATATTGAAGTCTTTAGGAAAAGTTCATGACAAATTAGAGGGAAAAAAATTATGGTGACCGCAGCAGTTCTCACATCAAGTATGAGAGACTCACGATCTCCAAGACACGCAGCGATTAAAATCTAATTCATCTTGATTATTTTATAAGGCCACAGTATGCAGACTCTGCTGTGCGACAGACATGCGCTGCGGGGAAACCAAATTCGGGCAGTGCCACGGCGCCATTCCACCGCAAATTAGTCTCGAACTCCTAGAAAGAGTCCGTACTCGCGAACCGTTCCTCTATGTTTCCCTCTGCACGGAGGTAGTGTTTTCCAGCTCGTTCCACTTTTTTCACGTCTTGATCGGTTGGGCCAGCCACGGAGCAGTTGGCGACAGGAAGGAGCAACGGCTGGTACTCGGAGATTTTAAGAATACCGGCCTGTTCTTCGGGAATCCGATCAAGACGAGTTTTCGTTTCACCAGTCGGCTCTTCATTGCTTGGAATGACCACAGTTCCACAACCTGGACTCAAATATCAGACTCAGATTTCGACTCAGAGGCGAAAAATACGGAGTAAGAAATGGATCGTACGACCCAAGTACGTTCTCAATTGCTCTTCTTAATTTCGTCGTTGGCGGAGCCGCCGAAGCCATGTGCTACGCTGATCAGATTTGCATACCTCAAACACGACGCTAATAAATAAAATAGGATCCATGCAAATAAACACATAAAAAAATGGCGGCAGAGGTTTACAAGTACGACCGCACACGAGCGCGGCGTCGGGACAGCAAGATGCATGCGCATACCTATTTCGAATTTAAATAACGGTGATTATAATAACGTTTCACGGAACTAAAACCTGTCGGCAAAAGGTGAATTACTTGTAAAGCATTACCCGTGACGAAATGTGACCATAAATCCGCCAGGCTGAACGATAGATGAGAAGCTGAGCACTTTAGGAGGGTGCGCCCACTTCGAGCTTGGCACTCATTTCTCGAGAGCTGCCCCCAACATCCGCTCCAATCATCGGCTCTTAGGTCCGCCATCTCATTTAAATTTCCATGCGAGGTATGCGCTTTTTAATCACGATGAAAGCTACCACTAAACTACATTGATGGAACATGAAGCTCGTTAGATGCTGGTGTAAGTGTTTTTCGCCTGACTTTACAACATTGGAAATGCATGACCCCCCCCCCCCCCGGTAACGACAAAAATAAAAAACACACAAAAAAACACAAAAAACAACAACAAGCAAACGCTTGCGATGCAAGTCAATTTTCCAGCCACTGAATTTCCTAAATGCATATAGTTTTCAGAATAGGGGGCCATGTGATCTTGGAGATTATACTAACCCGGATAAGTCACAGCCGGTGGCAGGTTAATATTTTTTTGTTTATGCGGGATGGTTGCTTGGGGTGTCTCCAAGCAGCACGGATTTTGGCCATGCATTAGCCAGTGGCTGGCGATGGTCTTTTGGCCAATAGCCACACAGTGGCCATTCATCGGCCAACGCTTGGCCGATGGCTTATGGCTGATGGCCAGTGGCCAATGGCCAATGACCAGAGAAAGGCCAGTCATCATCCAATGGCTGGCCACTGTCTGGCCACTGGCCAAAGGACCATTGTCAGCCATTGGCCAATGATTTGCCAAATCTGTGCTGCTTGGGAGGATACTATCCAATTGATTTTTGCTTCAAATCCACGTAGACTTTTTTTTTTCTAGGACAGAAAGATCAAACCGAAACTAAATTAAGTGCCCACGAGGGCCCACGCGGTACACTGGGACTAGAGCCACTAAATGAGCTACGCGTAGACTATCGGCACTCTGTTCCCCGATCTGCTACTGGGCGCCGCCATCCTGGTGCTTAGAGCACCAAGATGGTGCTCTAAGCACCAGAGCAAAACAAACAAAAAAAAGTGGAAGAACGCCAAGAGGGTGTCTGGAATTTAGTCGGTTTACATGTGGAAATATGAAAAGTCGAGTCAAGAGGATTCATTGTACGTGGCACGGAGTGCAGACTCTGAACTTGTTTCGCTATGGGTCGCTTGCGGCATTCAGTGGTGACGCTCACCGTTTCTCATCAAGACCGTACTGATTCCAAACAAACAAGTGCAGGTTTTTTCAGTGTGTGTCCTCCCTCCACTCCTATAAAAACAGATAATCCCCCCCCCCCCCCCGTCCCTCTCCGACCCACACTCTCTTGCCCGGCGCGGAGCCCCATATTATGAATTTTTCGATGGTGGAGGTGGCTTCGCAAGAGATCCTGCACGACCTTTAATGGCAGCAAATTGAGTAGTGCCTAAGTGCACACGGGGGAGAAGAAACCCCGACGTTGAGTGACTAACGCTACCTAACTTTCCTTTAGCTTTTTTTTTTCCAGCACATCCTGCAATTGGTTACCCTTCCAACGTCCGTCATCGGTCAAAGAAGAAGCTTCCGTATCGTCGCACGTTCCTGGTGATACCCAGATAAGAAAAACTATTTTGTGAGTATATAACCCATAAAAATAAAGGTACTGCATAGGAAAGGTAGCACAGTGGCTATATAATCAAAGAAATACAACACCCCAAGGACCAAACGCGCCGGAAAGCTAAATTTTGATAGGCAATATCAGCCACACCACTGATAAAAGAGCTCACGTGTTATTTTGAGATCTACCAAGATTGCTTTGTACAAATACAAGGATATGTTCACTGTCTTGATTACAAATGAGTCGACCAAAATATAAAGAAGCGTGTCGGACATTCTGGAACGTTGGTGACTGCGCCAAAAACTTCCTGACTTGCGGTCGCTCCGGTCTCGTGTGTCGGCTTCCCAACACTGGTGTCGAATATCATCCGCCGGCTCCTTCGGATGTTTAGCGGCAGATGTCTACGTAACACACCTCTATGTTTATAGTGCGCCACGCTGCCTTGGCGTTAAGACGAGCAGGTTTAAGTGATGAGCTTCCCCCCCCCCCCCCACACACACACACACAGACCCTAACGGTAATCGAGTGCAACATTGACCTGGATACGCATTTTTTTTTATATTTTAAACAAGATAATGCAACATATTTTTGCATTTATGAATTTACCCATTGTGAAAGATCCGCCGGATAAAGCTAAAAAAAAATCGACGATGATAATTGTTTTTATATTGAATAACGCAGAAGTTTGAGCTAGCTGGAGTGCAGACATAATTAAAAACAAAACAGCACAAAGACGAGGACAAAGTAAAAGGTAACCGACAGGATTCTCGCTCAGCGCTATGTCCTGTCGATTAAATTTTACTTTGTCCTCGTCTTTGCGCTGTTTTGTTTTTAAGCTTGTTTTTATTGAAGCACACAATTGATGCTTTTGTTACTTTTTCCATTTTCTGGAAAACTTCGGGCACAATGAAAACTATATTTACAGTAGTACAGCGATATATATATATATATATATATATATATATATATATATATATATATATATATATATATATATATATATATATATATATATATATATATATCATATATATATATATATCTTTCTTTCCAAAAACTGTACAAGCAAGTGTTTACCCGGACCCTCCGCTGCCACTGAGTCGAGCAATGACTTCGATATAGCTCCTATTTGACACATAAATTAAAAATAGCAAACTCAGGGAAAAAAAAAGAAAAAAAAAGAAATCAGGTTGAAGGTTTTATTGTAAAGTGTCCTAAACGAAGTTAATGCAAGGGTGCAGACGAGCTGGTTGAATATAGATATTTTAACCCTGGAGAGTGGGGACAAGGAGGACAAACACTACACAAATCTGTGTCGTGCTTTTTTTTTGTCCCCTCTTTCTAGGGTTAAAATGTCTATGTCCTAAACATTCACCGAAAAATGCCTTATTAGGAAAGAGTTGCTCTAAAAGCCAAGTTCTGCTTTTACAGTGGAGCTGCTAAGGGCTAGTTTCCCCAGGATCGTGTCCCCCGCAAAGAAATGTCGACACAAAACTCTGGTTGCCGCCGTCGCTCATAGATGGCGGTAGCTGTACAGAGTGTTGTGTTTGCCGATTGTCCGCTTGCCGCCGTCGCTCATAGATGGCGCTACCTTTCAGGCCTTTCCACTCTGGCTTGTCGACTTGCGGCCGGCCATTACTTCATTCCCACCATAGTACAGCTTCGCTGGTCTTCCTTCTTCAGCAGAGTAGAAAGGCTAATTGTTTTTTAAGTATATGATCAGATAAAGTGTATTTGACTAATTCTACTAGTAAAGTTTGTGTACGACCGTCATAAAAAGAAATTTAAGAACATAGAAAATTGTATCTTTTATTCTAGGTGCCTTCAAAGTTGCGGCAACGCGCAATGGGGAAAGTCGCGTTAACAACCTCATCTTAGGTGCGATTTTTTCTCACGAATACAAGAAAGTGTCTTGCAAAATTAAAGTTTTTACCGTTGTGTGCAGACATTTCTCTACCTCATAAAAATTTTAATTGAAAGCAAAAAATAGGCGTCACACCACTGTGATTGTCCTTATCTGAACACACCCAGCAATCAATTACTGTAAATGACTTAATCTTCGCGAGAACCTAATTTTCGCGAATTTCGCAAATCCCCTGCAATTCGCGAAAAATAGGTACCGCGAACAATTCCGGTAAAATGTAAATACATTGGAATCCATATTGAGATCCCACCGCGTCGCAAAAATTAGAACTCGCGAAATATTCCGAAACTTCAGCTTTGACCTAAATCGCGAAATAGTGAGCCCGCGAAAAATAAGTCGTTTACAGTATATGTTTCGGAAAGAGCTAAAATTATTCAGTTGACATTTTTTACGCAAAGAAGTCTCTATCTGCCCGTGCGACACTCGTTCATGTTGCACCAACGTTGGACAGTTTTTTTTTACCCCCAAGCAACTAAAAAAAACAAAAGAAAACCACCAAGATGCCAGAAGGATTAGAATGTCAACGCGCTCATCGACGTTTTGACTGTCGAGCTGTCGAGAGTGCCTCATTTCCACTTTTAACTTATGTATACCATGTTGATATCGTAATAAGAAGTAAAAAAAGTGACGTGAAAAGTAATCAATTACTTTCTGGTAATTTTTCAATTACTTTTGCGATGCAGTAATTGATTACTGTACTGAGTTACATTTTTCAATAAAGTAATTGTAGTTGTAATCGGTTTCTTTTTCTCAGTGCACGCACAAAACTGCAGCTTTCTGGGTTTGATAACACCTCGTTGCACGCGTAGCCGGGATTTCCCCAGACCCCTCCAAGGGAGTGTACACCTAGTTTTCCTGAACACCCCCTTAAATCTAAGAAAAAAATTCTTTTTTTCAGATTAAGTAGAAAACACCACCTCTCAGGTGTATATATAGAGAAAGGGAAACATACATTACGGGTATGAGCATTTGGTTAATAGACGTCTGTAATTTAGCTGAGTGAACTAAAAAGAAACAGTTTTATATTTTATCTAGCCTCGCCTCGCATCGCCTCCCCCCCTCCCCCCCTGTCCGCCCCCCCCCCGAGCCATTGGGACACCCCCCTTGATTAGAATCCTGGAAACCCCTGCGCGTAGCCCAAGCTGGCTGAAGGCAAAGAGCAAGAGCTGGAGGTGGACTGGGTTGTTAACCTCCGACTTAATTTCTCCATAAAAACAATTGGTCCCAGGTATTTTCAAATCGATCCCACTTTTTCAAGTCGCGGATATCTGCCGCATCTTCGCCATAGGCCATACGCGGTAAGTTTGCCCGCAAAGCCCATGCCCGGACACGCGCACACTATACACTCAGGCTCGCAAGCACAGCCTCTTAGCGGGACAGCGGCTGTTTACCGGACCCACCGCTGCCGCTGAGTCGAGCAGTGACTTCGATATAGCTCCTGATTGACACATAATTTAAGAATAGCAAACATCGAGCTCTCACGGGGAGAAAAAAACTATTGATCAAGGATAAGCAAACTCGGGCACGCGCCCGCCGTCTTCATAACCTGCTGGGAAGGCGGGCCCGAGAGCTTCATCGGTGCCCCGAATGTTTGCCGAGTTGCTACACCCGCAGCACAGGTGTCGAGTGGTGCGAGCCTTTCGCGGGAGCCTGGCGGCCGCACTTCAGCTCCCCGAGATAACTCTTGCATCTCGAAGGCACCTCGCACGCGCCCTCTCTCCCTGCCTTCGGTGAGAAAGGAAGGAGCAAAGTCGAAATAAGGCGGCCCGTTTCCTCGGTCAATAATTCAACTAAAGTTGCGCGGCCAAAGTGCACGTGGCACTAGAAAATAAACGCTCCTGTCTCAAAGTTGTTTTATATTTTTAATTTATTTGCCTCAGTACGTTGCCCATGACAATTGCCAAAAACAACTCAAGCGCGCGCGCATATAAAAAAACAAAAAACGAAACTGCCTTGCGTCTTTTTTGTTTTCTCGTTCTGTTGATTCCACAATTGACGATGATTGAATAGGTCTGTGTTCCTTCAGACTTAATTCGGTTTGAATTTATGTTTGTGAGAAGGCAAACCCCTGCTTCATCTGTTTGGCCTTTCGCTGTCGTGGCTCTTTGCCCTTAGCGAATTCTGTTTCCTTCTGACAGCGGCGCCGCGCGATCCATCACCGGTAAACTGTATTAGCGAATGATATACAGTGTCGCGCACCGATACTTCCTTTTTGTGGTCGGTGCTCGTGACGCAACGAGCGAATAGCCGGCTCGTGCCACGGTCAGTCAAGTGTTCGAGATTCCAATGAGTTCCTGATTTTGAGAGAGAGAGAGCTGCGGAGGGTGACTTTCAGTCCCCCATGAACGTTCGCCATTCGCTGGAATGCCGCGGGTCAAGAGTAGCAAATTTAGATTAATATTTCCACCACCGACAACTTGAGAAGTCCTGGTGAGGAATAGAACCTGATACATGCATACAACCTAACGTAAACGTGAGTAAATTAGTATATAAGTATCTTGGTTGAAAGAATACAAAGCAAACCTGAAAAAAATAAAATAAGAAGATCCTAGCGTGTTAATGAATATTCCGTTAACTACAGTGTTTCCTAACGTAACCATCAATGCACGGAAGGCATCCGTTTAAATCTTGATTTTATTTACGGGCACCCTAACAAGCGCTGCCGTTGGGAAGTAAATAATAATTAAAAATAAATGTAAACTGAGAAAAGTGCAAACTACGAGAAGAATAGCAAACGGCTCGGTGATTGAATCCCGTGTTTCTTCTGTCTGGCGGATAAAATGAAGGCCTCCATATTTTTGGTCGCACATTCCAGATATGTCGCTAAGCACCGTGCAGCCCCGAATTAGGCTCTGCATTGTCAAGCGTATCGTCTATCAGGCAGTTTGAAAATAGCCGTTTTTGACAACATCAATTGAACTGGAGTGGATGGACGCTTGGCTGCGCAGAGAAATGAGACTTCGCTTTGTGCCTAGTTTTCGCCGAGATCGTATCGTCTCTCGTTGAATTTGCTATTACATAGATGAACACAATATCAGCTGTGATTGAAAGCCCGCTTATACGGTAGTCGGCACTGTAGATGAGTATCGAGGTTATTTATCACTCGGTGGAGTCAAGCTCCACGGTGTATCTAAACTGGTTTAGGGAGAATTCTTATCGATTGTTATTTGGCTTGGCGGTCGACAGACTGCTGGACCTCCATCTCTGATCGCAAGGAAGTCGACCTGCTCAAGAAGTCTTGCCATCGGCCGGCATCGCTGCAACATTCATTCCGATTTAAACTCCGGGTACGATCAGGATAGCGGAAAGTTAGAGTACCTGATCATGTTTTGACATAACGAAACGCTGGTCACTTAAGGTGAAAGCGAGATCAAATGACAAATAAGCAGGCGTGAGTATTTTATAACTTCGTTCCGGGCGACAAATGGGCACCAGACACGAAGATCATGTGTTTAGTTCATGACTTCATATCATACTCGGTGTTCAGGGACGCAAATTTGCGTAATCGCTACGGCATGATCTTGGAAAGCGTCTCTTTGAAGCATCAAAGTGGCGGCTGACATTTCGCTAAGATACTTAGCTTTTTCAGGTCCCCAAGAAGAAGCCTTTTCGCTAAACGTAGGCTGACACTCTGGGTCTTTCAGGTTTATTTTCAAATCCTTCCTAGTTCCTATCGTCTTTGACCACCTTTGTGCTTTGTTCAAACTACTGCACGATGCATAAAAAGACGATAGCAGTCACACTACACCGGTCAAGTTGACTCTCTAGAGCGCCGACTTTTCAAGGCATGGCTTCGGGCTCATCCATTCAACAAATTTGGCAACGAAGGGTCTTTATTCAATGACCCAATTTAATATCTGCCTTGTACATACATTTTATTGAAATAAGGTCCTCCCTCTTCAGTTTTTTTTTTTCGTAATGAATTCTACAGATTTTGTGCTAGTGAGGTACTCTTGTGTCCTGTGGGATTCCACTTATCTTACTGCACCGCGAGATAGTTCCCACTCCGTAGCTCGCTGTTGAGGACTGCTACGGCCTTGTCCGTCCGAAGGCTGCTGTATGCTATGATGAAGAGGAGTCACTCCGAGACACAGGAATTCAGAAAAAGCGGGTTTATTGGCGTCTCGCCACCACACTCGCCCGTCGGCCAAACAAATAAAAGAAAAGAACGGAAAATGTCGGCGCTGTTGTATCATAAAGATTCACCTGGAGGGGCCCACGCTACCGCACTAGGCAGATTCGTGGGAAGGGGAAGCTGCAAAAAGAAAGAGGCTCCGAGGACCAGAGCCTCCCTTAACGAGAGAGTCCCGGCCACCGTTCGGGGACGGTTTATCTAGCCTACGGGAAATGGACGCGCCCGATATAGCTGGTGTGGCGTAGCCTGCAGATGGGTCGCGTTCACAATCAGTCCCCAAGGGTATGCCGGAGGCACGTTTACCCAAAAGGGCGAGAGAGACACCGACCCTTTTCGAGAAATGCGGCCTCGCCTCGAAATCCGGGAAGCCGCCACTATAGCGGTCCCCCACAACCTGCATGTGCTAGGCCTAGATAAGGAGACAGGGAACACGTGGTTCCCACAGCCCTTCTCAGGCTCTGGGGTTACGTCGCAGCAGGCTGTCGGCGCATCCACCTTCGAGTCGCCGACAGCAACTAAAAATCTGCTGCTCATACGTCAGCGAACGTTTCCGACTGCGTTCCATTTGAACAATTAAACCTCCTAATCTGAAACATGACTTCAATTTGAACGAGTTTTACGCGACCACGCAAAGCTAATCCCCGTGGATGTTGGAAGTCTCGGTAGCGACCGAGACGGCAATAAAGCGCGACGGCACGTCTTCTGCTGGGACGCCGGAGCGGGCCAAGCGAAAGGGCTCGAACAAAGGCAGCCCCTGGCGAGGAAATGGCGCCAATTTACGACAGCCAGCACACGTCCATAAAACGACGTCCGCCGCCCCTCACCTCGGAGTGGCGGTTACGACACCCGCACCGCCAAGCATGTGGCCGTGTCCCCTCTCCGGTCACGATTCCCCTTCTCGCATTTGACATTAGACGAGCGCCAACCAATCTCCCAGCGGACTCCATACGGGCCGGCAAATGCGTGCATATTTATCTTTCATTGCCGCCGCAAGAGCGAGATGCTCGATAAGAGGCAGGCACGCTCCTATAAATCATGTTCCCCGCGGAGTGACCTCAAGCGAGAAGGCCCGAAGGCAGGCTTCAGAAGCCGCCCGTCCGGCGGACAATCCAGGCTCTGGTTGCAGCTCGCGGTGAGGTCCCGTCGCACGGCACGCACCCTTGTGATACTTTATCTCGTTGCACCCTCGGCATGCCTGGCCCCTGGCCGGCCGTTCATTCGGACGGAAACTTGATTGGTTAGCGAGGAAACAACGGGCGGGCTACTCCTGCTCGCCTGGCCGTGCTCGCGCATGCAGACGCTTTCGGTCGCTGCTGCTGCTGTAGCTGGATGCTCCGCCACGACGTGCTCAGACCGCACGCAATCGGCGACCGGATAAGATTGTCAGCTCGCAGAAATCATCCATTTGGATTGTGGACGTGCCGTAACAAATCGTCCCACGTCGTGGCTTTCGAGCGGGGCGACCGCAGTGCATTGTGCACTTGAGTGGGTGCGGTGGACGCGTACTGCACGCGGGGCAGACGAGTTCACCGCAGGCGCGGGACTGCGCCTTGGTCATTTGCGTCGTCCGCGAGCTACCTTTTGCTTTTGCCACGCGCGCGAACGATCATTTTGCGGTTGAACCGTAGGCAAGGCTTCGCATCAGTCTTTCCTGGCTGCATATATATGTGACCGGTACGCCGAGAGCTTGCGGGCAGACGTGCTCTCAGCCCACGCGACTACGTGTATTTCGTATTTCGGCCAAACTGTGCTGGACCACTGGCGAGAAACAAAATCAGCTCAAATCCAACCTGTCGTAAACATGAGTAATGATAAGGATGTCCGCAATAGCGTGCCATGTTGATGACTTGGCACGCCTTCAAAGAACCGTTCGTCTGGTGCATTCGACGTCGACGTTCGATTGCTTAGTCAAGGGTTGTAGATCGACGAGCGGCGAGCTTGCACCATGCATGACTTAGAAGTTGCAAGGTATCGATTGGACTAGCGCGGTCGATAAGCAAGCCATTGTGTCATAGTTCTAGTTTTCAAAAGTTTCACTGGGTGTTTTTCTTTAATCACCTAACGGGCAAGACTCACCGGGACGTTAAACTTGATCAATTTACGAGAAAATTAATTACCGGACGCTTCGTGTCATTCGTGAAATAATTTTTGTCTTGACTATTTTTTAAATATTTTTAGCCCTTGTGTGCTGTTACGCTGATGGTCAATGACCAGCGTTTTTACAACATCGGTCTGTACCTGTGTATGTGTCCGGTCGCTGCATACACATATGTGTGACCCGTCACGTATGGGGCGCGTAGCTACGGAAAAGAAATACACTTTTGTACATATATATTGTGCGCTTAAACAGTTTGCTTGCATGCACCATGACCGGGAAGCAGAAATCTCGGCATACGTGTTACTAAAGGGCTGTGGCAAGCAAAAGACAAACAGAAATCACACACACGAAGTTTGTCAACAACACTGTACTTGATGTTTCTCGTTCTTGCTCTTAGTCTTGCTCTTGTTCTTGCTTCGTTTCATTGAGCCTCAAGGTATTGCTTCCAGATACTTGGAACCAAGTGATGATAGCGTGATCACGTGCCACTATTAACGCGTTTAAATTTACATAAAACGTTTTATATTTATTTTGAAAAGACGGATTACTTATAATCTTGCACCAGAAAAGAGTGCCCGCGTATGTGAAAACCGAGAAAAACTTTTTAAAGCATTCCACTAACCTTTAAAGACAACGCGTCGTCTCAAACCTCTAAATAACAATTACTAGATGGAAGGAGGATGCAGTCATGCGTAACATGCGCAAAATATAAAAGAAAAAAAAAATTGTTTTTAGATTTTTCGCAGTCTCGTAAATGTTCCTCACCACCTGCATGCGTGCCGGATATTGATGCGACTGCTGTTGTGTGCACACGTTCGTCAAGCTTTAAGTTGCATATACTCCTTTCTCTTCTCTATAGGAGGCTATGGTCCAGTCATCAAGAGGTGACTAATCCGGAAGAGAGCCTAGCCTTAAAAGTGGAAGCGAAGAGCGATCTCGCAGCACACTGCTCAATCTCCCCGGTCCGGCTCACTCCGAGCATCGCCCACGCGACCAACTCGAGCAGGGGCCCCCGGCGGCGGCGAAGGCCAGCCACTTCGGCAACACTCATTAGCTATGTCGGACAAGGGACGTGATGCGACTGGCGCCCCGCTTGACACGTGTTTGGCAATCTCACCGCCGCACTGCACGCACGCCAGCCAGCCGGTCTGGCCACGCAGCAGCCCGGCTATCTACGAGAGCGTCCCGACACGCGGGCAGGAGGCATAACTCGGCCGCGGGAAGCTGGAGCGTCCCGCCGAGCTCTGGCCAAGCAGGGATGGACAGGGCAGCCAATGGCGGGGCCATAAAAAAAGAGCCGCTTTTTATGTAAAGGTCGTGATATCCGCGTCGCAGCCTCCCCGCGCCGTCGGTCCCACCGCGAGCCGCAACGTGTACGCCGTAATAAGGGCCGGCGGGTCGCAATCCGAGCCAGGCTCGCGAAGTTCTTTCTGATCCGCGCGCCGCTGCAGAACGATTCCAGGGACGATGGAAGCGGCAGCGAGGCAACTGGACAGAGATGTCCGCACGCACTAGACGTAAGCCGGAAGCTCGGGTCAGACAAGGTCGCTCCTCGGGTCTCCCCGCATCGCGTGATGAATTTATTCGAGGGACACCTTCCGCGCTACGTCCGCGAGCGAGCGCTCGGAACAGTCGGTCGGGAATCGTGCCGAGCGCATCTTTCTAAGGTAGCTATAGCAGGAGAATTCCGAGTGCGCCGAAGACGGCGAGGGGTGCCCGCCATTTGAAAGAGGCAAATAGCTCTCTCGACGATCATCGCGAGCGAATGGGAGCTGGAGAAAAGGTCGGCGATCGCGGGTCTCGCTGTCGCCGTAGACGCCTGAGCCAATTACGCTGCACCTCCGGAGCGAATACTCACTTAGCCAGCTGCTCGATCGCCATAGTGAACACTCCCGGCAGGCTCCGTGGCCCCTTTCGACCGGACCTGGTCGTCAGCCCAGATTGCAGAGTAATGACCGCTCTCCCGAAGCGCAAACAACGGCGAGCCCGCCTTCCGCCGATAGCCTCGCAACAGCAACAAAACGCTCAGAGCATCGTTTACGACTCGGTAGTGACCACGAGACTGCGAACGAGAAGGCCGAGAGACCAGCGCGCGGGCGCGAGGCGCTCGCCACCATTTCTCAGGAGGGCCACGCGGCGGCCACGGGACGTGCATTTCAACGACACCCCAACGAAGGGCCGAGCCCGTCCGCGTCCTCCGCCCCCAAAATTAATCGAGGCCCGCTCGCAGAACACTCGGCAGGACAGTGTCTCGATGCGCCCATGAAATATGCTCGCCGTGCTCGGGGGCCCCTCGCATCCAGCGGCGTCGCGCTGTAATGGCCGCGATGACGGCTCTGCTACCGAGCGCGATGGCGCATGTCCTCCCGCTGCGGCCGGCTCGTATACGCCCTGGCTCCGTCCCCCGAACCAAATGGACCCGGCCGAGGGGATGGCGCGGACCGCCGAGCTTTGTACTTCATTAAACGTAACAGCTCGCATTCGCAGCCATCCGCGACTCCGCCCATAGAAGTTTAGAACGTTTGGGCTCTACCGGCTCCACATCACCAACGGCGTTTGCTCGGCACCGACTGAGCAGACAAAAATTTTTGTTTGGCCGCTTAAACGGACGCATTTCTTTGCACGGAGTTTTCGGTCGCCGTATGCACGTAATTCATACGATGCAAAAATTCCGTTCAAATTGGGAGGTTGAAAGATCTCTCTCTTTCTCTGTTTCTCTCTCTCCATCTATCCTTTGCCTCTCCATTTTCGCCTTCATTTACAAAGCTTCTCCTGCCGAAAAACTCATTTATTTATTATTTGTTTTGCTCCCCTCCATTCATGACGAGCTTCATAACATCATTTTTTTTTGTCTATCCTTCTTGGACGAAGAATTCTCCTCCCGTTCATGCGGCGGTAACTTTGACAATGGATCATCAATCGAGGGCAGTTAGAGACAATATACGGGGAAGCACCGCACCCCTTGCTTCCGACATCGGTCTAAATAAAGCAGAACAATAGTTTGAATAAGGTCATGAAAGATTCCTTGTTTTATAGAGAGCGCGGGAAAACGGGTTCATCCGTATGGTGTTCAACGTTCTTCCACAACTGATGCTTTCCACAAATCTCTATGCGGAGGGCAAGTTCGTCTGCTTCTCGCGCAGGGGGTAGCGGTGACGTCAGAACGCCGAGCCCTGATTGGCTGATCGCGGTCCCCTATCTGAGTGTCGTCTGCTCCTTTGCAACGTCGTCTGCTCGCAACATCGTCTGCGTCTGTCTTACCCTTCTTGCGACTTTTGAAAGTGGAGAGGCCAGATTCACGAAACTATCTTACGCCAAAAATATGCGTAAGACAAAACTTAAAAACAAATTCGTATTCACGAACCGAAATTTTCTTAAGCTTTGCGCAGGTTACGACAAAATCCTACGACAGCTCCGAAGCTACGCTCTTGTTACCATCAAATCAGCATGGCCGACAGCGTCGCGGTCGCGACGACCAACGGACGTTTATTTTTCTACGTGCGCTTCTCTCGCGTCCCGACTTCAAGCACCAAGAAAAAAGTAAAAGTACTTGAACCAGACCACGACGAACAAGAACGCTGGATCCACGAACACCCGGGAAAAGCTCCAACGGCCACGATTCCACCGACACCGACCAAGCGAACTCGGCAGATAGGCCTAGCAGCCACTCCGACTCGGTGACCGTCTGCCCACGACCGGCTGGCGTGCTGAATGGAATGTGCCCGCGCGACCCTTGTGAACCCTTCCCGTATTATACTGTGATCACTGACCTCAATTTTAGATTAAGAGGTCAATCTCTTCCTCTTGTCATCTCCTTGTTTTCCGAGGCAACTGTGACTCTCGCCGGTGAAAAAGCGGTGAATCTCCGACAGACGCCGTAAAGGTAAAGGAGCCATCGGTTTGACTAGCAGACGTAAAGCATACGACGTTAACTGCGCCAACCCGCCGACGCCGTTAAAGAATGAGGAGTCTTGCCGCACACGAAAGGGGGAAAAAAGTATTTGGGAGGGAACTTGCGGACACTAACACGCTCACTATCGGTTCTTAGCAAACAAACCTCGGCGTCTCGGGACACCTCGCCAGTGAGTACTTTGACTTCCCTCCTTGATGCGCGTCTGCTAGTTGTTCGACAAAAACAACGAACCGCTCGAGTTATTTCGTCTGCCTTCTCTGAAAGGCGAAGTCGAGCTCGCTCGTAAAGACACTTCCGAAAGTCGCAGGAAAGGTAAGACAGACGCAGACGACGTTGCGAGCAGACGACGTTGCAAAGGAGCAGACGACGCTCAGATAGGGGACCGCGATCAGCCAATCAGGGCTCGGCGTTCTGACGCCACCGCTACTTCCTTTCTCATGCGCAGAAGACGAAAATGAGCCCACTTGCGAGGCGTATTGCTTCAGGCACCCCCGCAAACGACCCACCCTCGACGCTCGTCCCCGACCAGCGCGCGACTCCTCGAGCTGCAGGTCCGACGACCCTGGAAGGGAAGCGCTGCTCCCGTTGCCAACCCGAGTGCGCTATGCTCTCCGCTGAGCGGGCAGCGGCATCCCAAGCCAGGACCGGGGGTCAAGCGGACGCTCGATCTCGACAACGAGCCCGAGCGACGTTGGTGTGGTCGAGAGAGCGATGGAAGCCTGGGCCCTTCCCGCACCCCGAGCCTCGAAGGCGCCCGCGCGAACAGATCCGTTATCCACGCGCCCGCCTCGCGTGCTCCGGTTAGGCGACGCTGGCCCATCGGGCGCCCGCGAGCGAGCCGCCCGGGCCCCATCGTTCACGGGCGACCAGCCTGCCCGGCCAGGAGCCTGTGGGACGGCCGCTTGATTCATCGCTGCGCCTCCGCCAGTTCCCGCCGGTGCTGCGTGACCCCAGCCTCCCGCTCCTCCCCTCGACCTCTTCTTGACTCGCTTGTTGGCGCCAAGGGCGAGTAGGACGCGATAACATCTGTGTGCACAGCGGCTTGGGGGCCCATCTGTTTGATCGGCGTGCGCTGCCCAACGGACCCCGAAGGAAGATGAATACAACGCGCTTGGGATCCGCTAAAGGGGCAAATGAACGCTCTTTGGTAACGCACCGGCCCGCCGGCGAACGGTCCTCGACCCATACTGCGTCCTCCGTGCGCTCTGCGGTCAGCCCGTGCGAGACGCGCCCGCCGGAGCGGGAGCCAGCGACAACCGAGCGAGAGCCAGCGGAACAAACTCCCCCGGGACACGCGGGCATGGAGCTTCCAGGTGGTCTATCCAAGTTTAAATATGGCGTTCTAATAGCGTTAGCCAAAACTAAACAAAAATCTACTTCCTGCAAAGTGCTACACCGACAGCCCTTATCTAGACCGGTTGCTCAACCGCAATTTTGCGTGAACATGAGCGTGGTCCGCGCAACATTAAACCTGCCGAGCCCGCGATTGAACCGGTTCAAAATGCGTTCTATACGAACTTTTTTGTTAGCCCTCACGTAAAAACAAACGAACGCATGATTGAAGGCGATTACTACGGTAAGTCCCTTTAATGAGGCGAGTTCAGCACGCAGACCTCCCGGCGCATATGGACATCTCTGCTTCAATGTCTACGCACTTGGCCAGGCGGATTCCAGACTACCCATAGAAAGCGTGTGTTTACGAAACTGATAAAGTATGCCGGCTAATCTGTTTGTCCATGCTATCAAGCGCACAAGCTTCCTTCCTTGTCATGGAAAGGATGTTGACACTGATACCCTGCCCACCTAAAACACCGAGGGGGACAAAAAGAAAGAAAAACAGTTGCAACAGCTGTGTCAAACAAAGACGTGTGCCACCATTTTTTCTTCTGTATGTTATTTTTGGGAGACGGAAATGACGCTTCTCGTTCGCATCCTGTCATTTCCACACACTTTTTAGCGTTCAAGATTGGGAGAAAATGTGCGCTTGCCTCTACACCTTTTCCACAAGGATGCAGCCATCTTAAATTTCATCACTTCTGGTATGCGTTGTGGGAACCACGCGTTCCCCGTCTCCCTATCAAGGCCTAGCACCTGCAGGTCGTGGGGACCGCGATGTCGGCGGCTTCCGGATACAAGGCGAGGCCGCATTCCTCGAAGAAGGCTGTGTCTCCCTCGCCCTTTGGGTGAATCTGCTACTGGCACATCCTTGGGAGTGATTGTGGACGCGACCCATCCACGGGGCTAAGCCACACCACCTACCCCGGGCGCGTCCATTTCCCGCAGGCATAAGCCGGCCCCGACATCCTCCGAGAGGGGTGAGGGGGGGGGGGAGGGTAGCCGGAGTCGGATACTCTCTTGCTGGGGAGGCTCTGGTACTCGGAGCCTCTTTCTTCTTGCAGCTTCCCCCTTCCCACGAATCTGCCTAGTACGGTAGCGTGGGCCCCTCCAGGTGAATCTGTCTGATACGACAGCGCCAACATTTTCCGTTCTTTTCTTTTCATTTGTTTGGCCGACGGGCGAGTGTGGTGGCGAGACGCCAATAAACCCGCTTCCTCGGAATTCCTGTGTTTCGGAGTGACTCTCCTCTTCACCGGAGCCCACGGCAGCTTTCGGATGGACCCGGTCGTAGCAGTCCTCACCAGCAAGCTCCGGCGTGGGATCTACCTCGCGGCACGGTGTTAACAAAAAATGCGTGGTTGTCAAACATTCTTGCTTTTCCTCACCTATATTTTCTCGCATATTCCAGGTTGAAACGTTTGATTATTTTTTCGTCCCGCATACCGGATACGGATTTCACGTGACTGAGAACGAAGGGAAACAAAAAACGCCTATACTTCGTTTCAGCTGAAAGGGACACTGACAGGGTATTTATGCTCGCCAAGGTTTTTATTTGTACGTGACATATGAGAGCCCAACCACCCAGAACATCATTTGCGGCTCGAAATTTGTATTCCTTCCCCCGAAGAACCGCCGATCGAGAACTGGCCGGTTTGAGTTGCGCTCACTCTCTTCTCCGTGGTCACGGGCCGCTTTGTAAAGTTTAGACACAACCACTAAATATAATCAAAGTCGTGAGTCATCGAAGGTACACACTCAGTACTAAAAATAGAAAGAAATATGATATTCATTTTTTTGTGGCATCTAAAAAGCCGCAAATATGTTGTTTGAAGAAAACAAAAAGTTGCACACATGCACAGCCACGGGACTTCCGCCAACTCTCTCCACCTCTATAATTCTGCTTCCTCCCCAGCCCAGTTGCGGTTTCCGAGCAGTTGCGATAAATGACTTTATTAAAAACATATGTGAGGTTTAGTATACTGTTGATTGGGTAGTTATCCGACAAGCGTATTAGCATGCGGCCTGGCAACAGTGCCTGCACAGCACCAGAGCGCGTGCTTGGCAGTGACCGCTGAAAGCTCGGATACTCAGCACTATGCTAGAATTGCGCTGCGTCTGGACTCTGAAACAGCAGCGTAGCAACTGCAGGAGAGCCCGTGCTCCGCGTTTTCCGTATGTATTTTTCTTTCAGACTCGAGGGTTATTTATCGGTGTTTATTTTTTCTCTTGGAATCGGTGTTTTAATTTTAATACTGGAAAGAAATCGGTGATTATCGGAGCTTGTCTTGCAAAGCGACTGCATAATTACTAGAAAAACCACGGCACACCTCATATTACACACGTTTATTGTACACACACCAAACACGTCCCACAATGCACATACATATGGTACTTTTTGTAGAGTTGGCCCGACGCTGGTAGCGTTCTTCCAGCAGGGCAATGAGTCCGGAAGAGCTCCCCCACTGGACCGTCAGCTTGGTGCAGTGCCACACCACCTTGGCACAGGCTCCGACAAAATTCGTGGGCGATGTCCTCGGCAGTCTTGCGTTTCTCCGCAAACCTGGTGATTGACTGGGCAAGTGTCATCTGAGCTGGCGATCCTGGATCAATTGAATAAGAGCACGAAAATCTATTAGTTTAAGATACATGACTATCTTTAAAACTTTAGGTCACACTTGTGACCAGCTAGTCATTCGCGCAACTGGATTAAGAAATGGCCAGTGGAGATATTTGACATGAGTAGGACATACCTGATTCTGTCCGGGGATTCTTCAACTGTAGATGTCGAGAAGATTTCAAATGCTCGTTCATACGACTACTGATATGATGAGAGTCATCAGAAATACTCAGCCGGCAGCACTTGCAAACAAGGAGCTTCTTCGCACCTATACACAAAACCTCGAAATCGTGAAACTACGAGCATGCGACCGTACAGGCACGGTGGGCTGGCGTTGACCTTCCGCACGCCCAGGAAAAGAGGACACAATCCGCGGACCCTATTGCCCTCCCCCTTCCTCGCCCCTCTTCGCCTTTCTTCCTTTCTCCCATATACCAGGAAACCTATGCCTGGACAAAAGACTTGAAAACCGTTGTGCTAAAAAAGATAAGGGAAGGGAACGGGGCAATAAACATGCTTTCAAAAGAAAGGGACGACCCCAAGGACAGTTCAGTGGGGCTGTGTTCCGGGTCAACGATTTTTCGGTTTTTACCGATTCAGAAAAAAAAAAAAACGCCTCGGGGGTTAATTATCGGTATTTATCGGTATATACCAAAAACACGGAACCCTACTTATAAGTTATAACGAAAGCCACTGGCATCTATACTCCGTTCACTCCAAGCTGACAGTGTGGGAGGCTACATGCTCGTTGTACAATCAACAAATGCGAAAAATGGTGCGACGACTGAACGTCAAAGGCGCCGCATTTACGGTGTGCTCTTGAGTGGCCACACACAGCTGTGTTAACTGTTAAGGTTGTTGACGGACACGCTGTGATCGGGCAGGAGCTGAGTACTTTATTGACATGTTCTGCTTAGTCGTTCGATTGAAGCCATTCCAGTTCCATTTAGAAAGGGCGCCGTTCTCTAATTATCCACCGGCACCGTGGCTTATGCGCTACCAGCGAAATCATGTTGCAATCAAAAGGCAACAGTCGACCTTTGTCGATTGAAACAGAATTCACGCCGCGGAATTACACTGCACTGCAAATGACAAGGCTCAATTTTGTGTGCTCTCGTTTCGAAGCGATCGCGGAAGGCCCCCTGATTCTAAAGAGCAGCAATTCGAAGGTGCGCCTACCATTAAAACGGCGAGTGTCACGCCTCGTGTAGCCAAGTGTAGAGCTAATGCCACGGCGCAAAATACGTAGCTCGCCTGCGAAGTACCACCAAGTTCCGCTAGAGGGTTGTGCAGGCTCATAATGGCCAGAGCCCTTTATACTGGGAGAGTTCGGCACTCTTTAGGAGATGCTGACAATCCAGCAACCACAGCTAGAAGTAATGCAGTCAGGAGGTGGCACTTTGTCTCCGCCATTTTGTGGTATCGAATTTCGAACCCACTCTGGATTAGGCACGCAAGGATGCTGTGACCCACCCACCACTCTAATGAAATTGTTTATTGCTAATGTAAGTGTTTTTGGCGCTGCAAACTTTGTCAGAATCTCAAACTTACTTATCTGCTACGATCTCTTCAACTTAAACGAGCGTAAACTTATTCCTCTTTTGTGAAAAGTGAATTTCGAATACTTTGAATATTAGGTCTCAAAAATTACCACCGCAAAAATTCAGTGCCGTGACGGACGCCATCTAGGAGAGGCGCTGCTAAATCTTGCCCTCAATTACCAGCTTAATTTTTGTTTGGGAAAGCCTTATTTTGTTTAAAACCAAAATAAATAAAGCTTATTTGTAAGTCATGTTTTTGGAGATCAATAAAGGATGGCCACTGCTTGAACGTAGTGACCAATTGCAGGCATAACAAAATGTCAGAGTACAAGAAATTGTGTTCGTAAAATAACTACTAACCGCGCATTTGGACTACCGCATGTAAGTGGAGTGGCCAGAAGCAATATCCTCCGTTTTGTGTTATCGTAAAGTCCGCTTGTTTTAGCGGGCATCAGGCTGCACTCATCGGCCAAACACTCGCAGTACACAGGGCTTTGAGGATGGCCTTTACTCCGCTGTTCGTATTTCTTTTGACCATAACTGTACCAGTCGCACCTCTATCTATCTTTCACCACGTGATCCCGCTACCGTCAATACCGACGCGCAAGAGCGGGACCGATGAAAGGGAGGCGGCTGATTGGTCGTGGTTGCCCATCACTGTCAACTTAGGGGTGAACGCATAACGGGGTGACCGGACGCACGTAATTTTCTCCTCCAAAGAAATAAATAAATAAAATAATCAAAGGCGCGCACGCGGAAAAACGGGTGTCAAGCGCGTCGGTGTGGTGGACAGCAATTTAGGCGAGATTCTACGTAGCAGTATACATTGCATGTGACATAGCACGTCAATTAACGCTCTCCGAGAGTGTCCTGAATTTAGGACACGCCCCAGAAACACACCAAGACCAAGTACTGCGAACGACTTCAAATTTCGCGACTGCCTGATTTTGCGAATTTTCCCAAAAATATTAAGAAGAATGAATCAGAAAAAATACATCATTCTATATGTTATATAATACATGGCGTACCCCTTCCACTCGAAAAATTTTATAACCGCGACATATTCTGGAAAGTGACAGTGGCAAGATTCGCCAAATATAAAGCCCGCGAAAAAAGAAAATAAAAAGCCGTTTACCATATTCGTTCCCATACAACACTGAAGAAAAAAAATTCCCAGTTGGGTGTTCAACTCAGATACGCACTTGACTGAATCTTTCATTGAGCTTCCTCGCTTATTGTGGGCTGAAGTAAATACTCGGACATTACTTAATATTTAATTCTAAAAAGCGTGAGGAAACTCAGAGTTTCCTCCACGCTGACACGGGGAAACATAAGGTAGATAGAAAGGCAGCAGTTCATACATTTTATTTTACTTCATCTCTCGGAGACGTATACCCATAGCGCATTCGTAAACCAAATATGACGTACAGTGGGCACCGGGGGTACAGGCCTTCTCCATTTTTTTAACCGCCCATGAATAATATAATTTCACACTGTATGTCTGGATTACAAGCGTAATAAATTCAGGTAGAGAATACAGGTTATGCACCTAACTCGGGATCGAGGGAAAAACAAAACAAAAAAATAAAAAGTTCCAGGATTCGGAGTAATTGTGCCGAAGTAGCTCATTTGTACAGAGGCCGGTCAAGCGGCGTGAGCTGTTTGCCATTGACCGTCACGGGAGCATCGCTGATCAGGTAGTGGGTCTTGAAGGGCGAATGGCCGCCCTCGCCGGACGTGGAGCCGATGAACTCGAGGAAGCGCTCCGGCGAGCAGTTCGACGAGCCGTGCTTTCCGCACATGAACTTCATGAGCTTTATACCGAGGACGATGGTGCGGGTGTCCTTGCAGGAATTGTAGACGCCCTCGGCAAACGTCTTGCTGATGGCGTACACGGACTCGACGACGTGGGGCTTGCCTTTCCCAGTGGACTTGGACGCGTTCACGGCGATGAAGTCGGACTGCTGCGGCGAGCAGACCGACTGGCAGATGAGGTTCTGAAAGTTGAGGTAGCAGGCGCTCTTCTTGCTCACACCGAGATTATTGATCTGCTTGAGGCTGGACACGAAGGTTTTGAGTTGCTTGGCGTCGCAGCAGACGGGCACCTCCTTTCCGTCGGACGTGGCCAGGGCGGGGCAGGCGTTGGTTAGGTCGCTCTTCGCCATGGGCACGGGGTCCGTCTCGGCGCTGCAGGGCAGTTCTTTGTCCGTGTCTGCGTCCAGCGCGCACACGCCGTACGTGACACACTTGGAGGCATACGTGGACGATGCCAACGCGGCAAGAAGGCCGAAGACGATCAGGGACCTCATGTTTGTGTCCGAACGGTGAGTGTGGGTGCTGCGAACGTCGGGGGCTCCTCTATTTATACCGAGGTACAGCGATCTGTGAACGGCAACAGCCGCGCGTGACGCACGTCGTCGCCTGATTCTATCGTGCCGATAGCGTGATATAGTAGAATTCCAGGCGCAAACACAAAAGAATTTGGGCGGTGATGCAACGTAGCCTTGCAGATAACATACGATAACATACGACGTGAAATCCCAGGCGCAAATAGAAAAGAACATGAAAGGAGATGCAACGTAGCCGTTTAGATAATATACGATATTTTACTACCTTAGCTTGATCAATCTTTCTAGATAGATGGTGTTACTAAGGCCATACTTTTTGTTCATGCGTCCGACACCTACACCATCCGACGATATGAGCTGAAGCACCTGATTTGGACGTTTCCTGCGCCTACCGTTCCCACAAATTCATTAT
The DNA here is from genome assembly GCA_037355805.1 of Ixodes ricinus. Taxonomy (NCBI): domain Eukaryota; kingdom Metazoa; phylum Arthropoda; class Arachnida; order Ixodida; family Ixodidae; genus Ixodes; species Ixodes ricinus. Next base: position 245,760 of record JAZHYW010059234.1, on the reverse strand, counting down.
TTCTCAAATTGTCAAAAAAGTTCAAAGATTGAAGTCGAAGCTTCGCGTTCCAAGTCAAGTGTGAACGAACTCTTCTTTAAAAGCTGGCAGGAAAACCGTATTGTCCGCGATATGTTTCCCAACGTGTTTATACAAGAAAATTTAAACAGTTTCACGACTTCTTTAAGATAATCATTGCATTGAATGCTATGAAAAGTTGCGGTCTGAAAGCAAAAACGGTTATCGACGGTCACTATCTGAGTGCACGCGCAATTTGTGACCAGTTGGGAACAATATACTTCTATATGATGCCCCATTCCTGCTGGTATCAGATTTAACAAAATGCATAAAATAATAGATCGATACAATAAAGTACATTCGTAAAAGGCCACGGATGACGAATTTTGAATGGAAAGCACATGATTTAAAATATTTTAACTTTCCAGTCACAAAAAATAATAATTAAAAAATACTTAATTTGAATTTTAATTAATGTTAGGAATTTAGGGGGTAACGAAAAGAATATACTTTCCTAAAGGTGCGAACAGTTTGTGCTACAGAGATATCAGTGTACCGATGTACGCAAAACAAGACGAAAAAAATCATACGGTATTATATGTGTAATCGGGAGGTAAGACCGAACAATTTCATACAACAGCATTCGTCATTCTTTGCAGTTATTAATTATTTTAACTTCTTTAGCACCATTCTCTAACTGCGCACACTAGATATCGCTGATCGATGGAATGGTGCCATTAAAATGCTTAACCTTAACTTTTGTTCGTAAAGGTTGATATTAGATTTTATTATGACAAAAGCTTAACGAGATGGCGCAAGCTGCCTCCCTATCCAAAGTACTCAGTCCTATCATCTATTCATCCATCAATCCGCGACCGTAGTGCACATCCGTCTAAAATAAAATATACATCTATTAAATCTCAGCAAATGTCTCTTTCGGCGATGGATTAATGCGATTACCCAGAAGGCCGAGCAAAACCCACCGCCTTTCATAGGGTGTGCGTAACGTCCCTGCCTAAAAAAAACCACTGCAATGAAAAAAAAAATTTAGAGGGCATAGTAGATGGGACACGTATTTTTTTTTTCGGAATGCTTCCATGAGAAGAAAAAAGAAATCGGGCAATGTTTAAGCCGTTAGACGCAATTTAGGTGGAGGTCACGGCCCACAGATCAGTTGCCCCGCCTATTACTACTGGAATGGCTTGGCTGCTCGGCCGGACACGCTAAGAAGCCTAGTGTCTCCTTTCGCAACATCCGGTGCGTCTAGTTTGACGTCTGACAATGCATGCTAGTTGTGCGAGCAGCCGCGCGGCAGCCTCCGGCATCGTCTGCTATTTCACCACCGTATATCGTCGTCTACAATGCCCGTTGGACGTGGACATGAACGCTGTGCGCCGGAGCGTCTCAGTCATCTCCCCAGTGTCACAACTAACATCCATCACCCTTCGACTGACCTATCGAAGGGTCAGCAACAATTTTCATTGTCGCCCGTTGACTGCTGAGTACCGCCTTCGGTGTTCGTAGGTTCTCCTTCTTATAAATAAACACCGTTTTCGGAAAAAGAAACAAATATCATCTGTAGCAGATGAAAACAAGCCAACACCACACGTGCCGGTACCAATCATAGACCTACTTTTTGCTTTCTTCAATTCCTTTGTTTTATGACCAAAACAAAAGGTTTCACCGCATGACATTAGGCGCTCCTCTTTATGTTTAGTTGTCGTCTCCGCGTTTGATGTCAATTTGCAAGCGTACAAGTCTCCTTAAAACTGAGAACACAAGTACATTGATGGCCAATTAAGGTTGCTCGTTTGCTTGAGCCGACTCATACCCTTGTTACACGGGCACGCTTAACTACGCCAAGCCACAGTTACCACACAATACATGCGGACAACATTCTGTGGCTATGCACTCAAAGCTATGGGCGTACGAGCACTTGAGCACCTTAAACACCCATCAAAGCAGTGAACGCGTATTCATTAACTTCTTCTGAAATAGCTATCCGAGAGTATTCGCGACTCCAATTCACTATAGGTGGCGCCACTCGTTTTCCAAGATGGCCGGTTTAGTGAGGGTCGGAGGTACGTGCCGCTGCTGAGCCTGTCTAGTTTGCTGGCTTCACTGAGCGACACAAATTATTTCTGGTAATACTAGGGAGCTAGGGTGTTATAAGCGCAGGTCACCTCTTTATCCTGAAAACAAAAACGGTATTTAGCGTAATATTTAGGCCAGGAGGTACGTTTTAAATCCGGAGCAAAACCGAAACTTACCTTTATTTTGGATTTAATTTCTCGGTATCGGTCTTTATTTCAGATTCTTTCATAACTCAAAATGTGTCTCACACCGTAATTATTTAGTTAAAGAAGTTGTTCGCGGAAACGTTCGTCCCTTTAAAGACAGGGTCTTTCATACACCTTAGAGGTAACATATAATGATGTAGTTGTTGAAAAATTCAGTGCGGATATTTGTGCGTTCTTGCTACCTTTTCTGGCTCACATAATTGTCATATGAAACAATGAACTGCGGGCCTTTCAATGGCTTTTGGGGTATTTAGAAGATTAATTGCTTTCATATCTTTCCCAGAAGAAGAATGACAGAATAAATCCAGTTTATACGATATGTTCACAAAACGCATGAATTAAGAAACGCTGTTCTCGCGCAAAAAATTCAAAGACGGAATCCGAGTGAGGCAGCTGAAGTTTGCGTGTTTTTAAAGCAACGCGTGACGCATGAGTTTATATTGCATCCAGCGTTAGACTGTTGGGCTATCTTGATAACGATGTCAGAGGTCTTCATGTGATAAAAAGAAAACAAAATGACCTTTCAGAAAAAACGGTAACGGTTAAATGGCGTATTTCTGTGATCGTAGCGTTAATTGGGGGCATACATTGCCGCAATTTGTATTAATAATAGTATAAATATTAATATTAAGATATTTTAATACTTCATTTTCAAGCTCGAAAATAATTGGTTGCTTATATGATCTAATTTCAAACACGCGAACAAGTATGACAATCTAAAGTACAAATTATCATCATTGGTGCGAATTGCAGCATTTTTAATTACGAAGTTATAAAATAAATAAAGTCTAAAATCAATGACAAAACGGCTAATGTGAGAAATTCATCTAAAATTAGATTACTGAGGATGCTATTAAAGTAGCGACTTTTGACAATCGGCAAAACTTCCAAAGTCGCCGCCAATATCCTTCCAGACCTAATCCCCCCCCCCCCCCAGAAAAGAAGGATTTTTTTTTATTTATTACTCTTTTTTTAACATTCATTTATTTTCGTATTTGTTCGCCGTCGTTTTGCCATCCTTAGCCTTTCCAGTTCGAAGGAACGCCTACCTGCTAGCGCGTCTGCTCACTGCAGCACGTTTCGTTGGTGTTGGAAAACGGTGAAACAGTAGTGAGTTCTAGTATTGCATATATGAGCGAACGCAAACGCTGTGTGTTTGCGTTAGCTTTGCATGTTCCACGCTGCGCGTGCGCAGAACCCGAAATTGCGGTCTTGGGTCGGAGCATGGCAACGATGCGCGCGCGAAACGTGGAGCAAGCCACCCTAACGCAAACGCACAGCGCTTGCGTTTGCTTCTATGCGCAATACTCAAACTCTCTAATAAGGTACAATCCCATACTGACATCAGTACCACATTGGGACAGTGAAGAGTGTTGTTTGCATTCGGAAACGACATTTAGCGAGCCATGATCGCGAGCAGTTCCGCCGTGCCCGCTGAGCAGGAGAATCGGGGGACCCTCACTAGAGCGCTTCCCGTTTCCGCCGCGGGAGGGCGAGCGGCGAGCTGGAGACGCGAATAGTGCGGTTACATTGGTGACGCGTAACAGCAGTTAAAAATGAGTTAACTGCTGTTGAGGGTGCCCGTATAACAACGGTATCTGCGGCGAGAAGTTTGGGTATCGCCGCCTGGTGGAATGTTTTCGCAAGCCAGAGTGTGAATACTTTTACTTTCTCTGCTAGCGCAAGCGTATGCAATGCCAAGCATCTATGCACTATGAAAATTAAAACATAACCGCGTGGGCAGCACGTGCACTACCCATAGTGAGGAAAACAGCAGCTCCCCACGCGAGCTTCGTGCCGCGAATAACAGTCAATCGCTTAAGCCGGGGTCACACTGCTTATACATCTTACAAAGGCAGTCTGCATACAGATTCGAACGTGAGTCACCACGAGATCCGTGCTTCGAATGCCGCATGGCAATGAGTTCAAGGAGAAACTTGGCACGTGGCATTCGAACCACGGATATTGCGTTGATTCGTGCTTGCAGATTGTCTTTTGTGTGATGTATGAGCAGCGTGACCCCGGCTTTAAAGCGTTCATAAATAATATCACGTCTGGAACACACGTGCACCAAGAAGGACTACAAAAGCGTGCGCTTTATAAAATGTCCATCGCCCCAAGTCGCACCGTGCGACTCTCGTGATCAAACACGACGTGGCGGTTCCACTTAATACAAGTGACCTTTCGCTATCTGGCTTTCATCCTCTCCTGAAAACCTGAATGACCATTTTATGTTTGGTCGTTTTGCAGCCCGCAGCCACCCAGTAAACGCGAGAGGGGTCAGTCTCCCGCAGTGACAGCGGCGTCCCAAATGCATTTGCACGGGGACCAGAGCCGAAAGCACTGTCTCCGGAGGCTCCAAAATGCATTTCCCAAGAAACACTCGCACCCAAAGAAGAAAAAAAGAAGGAACAGTCGGAATCGCCCGGGGCCTACAATTTATCTGTTGCGGGACAAGCTAATAGGCAGGGTATAATTAAACGGCACATTGCAATACAGGCGATCCATCAAAACAATCGGACGTCTATTGCGTCTTTTACAAAGGTAGGAAGAAGGTGTAAGGTGCCTCCACCACGACTCCGCGGCACCAACCCTGCCCCCGAGAGTGGAGGAGAGATGAGATCAGGAGAGCGAGAGCGCGAACCGAGCCGAAGAAAGAAAGAAAGAACGGCGAGGCGGTCTGGAAGCAGACAAAACAGCATTGTCACGATTCCGCCGAAATTCCGATCCAATCCATCACTGCTCCGGCTGGTCGTGATGCATGGTGGCTGCGGGAAAATGCGTCCTGTGACGAGCAATTAAAAGGGCAGAAGCCCTACGACTGAAAACTCAATTAGAGAGACGCCACAGTCGGAATTCGGTTCCTCCCCGCCCGCTCGCGCAGCATCTTTTTTTTTTTTTTTCCGAACCAGACATGATCGAGATGGAGCAGAGACAGACACTCCCGCAGGATCGTAACTCGAGCCCGTTCAATAATTGATGAGGCCAGCGATCGAGTCCGCTCAGACTGCGCCTCTCGGCAGGTTAGGCGCGCGGGCGCGACAGTGTCTTTCCCCTGACGCCGCAAAACATGGACTAACCGGAAAAAAAACTGACGCTGTTTCGCTTCAAAGCGGTGGGTGGTCAACCGACGAAATGTACGCGGCCCAATAGACGCTGTTTTCTTATTCTGGGTCGCGTTTGATCTTAAAGGAGAACGGAGTAAACGTGATGCATCACCGACGCTCCGGTCTAACTTGCATTTGTGGGTCAAGTTCCCTGTCCGCTGAATTTCGGTTACCATCTCGGGCCACTTTCTTGCAGACATTCAGTTCAAGCACCGGTCACCACCCGCGTACGACCATTCGATCTCGGTGCGTCGCTTATTTCCTTCTCGACCTCTGCTGGCCTCTCTCCTTACCCCTGCAGCTTGAGCAATGTCCACCGTACGCCATTTTCCTCTTTCTTTGTCTGTACTTCACAAAACAATCCACATATTTCTTTCGTCGAGGAGAAGGCAATGCCTGGAACGAACAAAGGGCGATCGAGGTGAAGTGGCGAAAATACCCCTATCGCCGCATTGGCTCAATCAATGTTGAGTGCATTTGCGGGCTCACATCTGTCATTTTGACGTATATACTCGCAGTTATCTGAGAAATTTGATTAGATATGAAACAACAAGCAGGTGATCCTATGCGTGGGAAACATGCAGCAGAACGGCGGGCAAGAGGCAAAGGAGAATGGAAACTTAATCGTTTGTTAGAAAAATTGTATTTGGCAAAGGTCCAGTCTGTCAGGCGCTGAGAGAAGACATCGTGTTTTCGTGTACCTATTGACAGGAACGAATGTTGAAAAAGAAAACCGGCGGAGGATGCCTATAATGAGAAATCACTGAGCTTGGAAAGGGGACGTCAAATATTGGGTGACAGGAAAAGTCACAGACGACCTACGTGGATGTATCTAATCAACTGGAAGCATATACTGTATGTGCGAGAGGCGAGGCAATGTTATGCAATACTAACGAAAAGCTCGACGGGCTAATAACGTGGGGAACAGACAAGTGACATTCCACATTAGATTACGCATTGTTTTCTTTTAGGTAGACTTAAATGAATCACGGCATTGTAAGAAGGAGAAGTAAAGACGGGAGCAGGGCAAGATAAACAATTCTTGCTGTTCGCGCTAGTTAACCGCGCGTAACAAATTATATGGCCACTCCCGTGGCACGTGTGAACGATGTGCGTCAAATATTTGGAGAGGCGAAAACAGGTTGATCGACGTATTGATTGATCGCTTAAATAAACGACAGGAACGGGGCGTCACCAACAATATATGGGCGCGAAAAAAAAATGTTAAAAAGAAAATGTTACGGCGGAGGAAGGTTATAGATGTCCGAAGCGGGCGCTATCCGGAGCGGCCATTTTGCCACCTCGGTGCCTCCTCGCTTTCTCGCTATTCCTAACCTCCCGATCCCGTTTCTTTTCCGCGTATATTCCCGAGGCGTGCCCACCGCATACGTCAGTGGCCGGCAACCAGGGCGACGTGCACTGCGCCACCAATCTCAAAGTGGCTGCGCGGCGGCCACATCACTGCTCGGCCCGGTCAACGCGCGGACATCAAGAGCCGGACTCGCGGCGGCTGCTGCGTACGTCAGCTCTAGATTTTTGAGCGGCTCGGCTGCACCCGTCGCCGCCGAAGTTGATTACCCCGCTTGCTGGGCTTCCGTCCTCCTGACCACGCTAAAGGCGCCGCTGGGAACCACCGTCCACTGCTCCAGATGAACGATTCGCCGAGGGCCCGTGCCTTCTCGTGACCACGCACAACCCCTCCACGTTGCACGGTTCTCGGAGGCAGCAATCCCTCCGCCTAGACACCGTCCCTCGACACGCCCGATGCAGCGGGGGGAGCGCGTGGGGCACCGCGTGGCCGGGGCCCCGGTCACGCCCCAACTGGAAAGGTTTCAATCAACCGTCCGCGGACATATCAGTTCCCGGGCTCGATGGCTAAAGGCGAAGTCGTTCGAATGTCCGCTTATGGCGTCGCCTGTCTGCAGCAAGTCACTGATCAACCGCTTCCCAGGTAAAGGAAGGCGACGAAGGAGTCGAAAATGAAGTATCTATCGTGTATCGGTTTAATTTACATCCTCCGTAATGAAGGGACTTAAGATGCGAAGGAACGAGAATCATACGATTGTGAAATATAAAACGTTATAGAATATTAAGAGAAAAAAAATTACACTTGTTTTTTATCACTGTTTCACAAATGATGCCCATAGTACCAGCTTTAAAAGCAATAGAAGAAATAAGAATATAGAACATGTGAAATAAGAATATAGAACATAAAGAAATATAGAACATGTTTGTCATGTTCTATACGTGTCTGTACTACCACTGAATCAACCATATGTATACACCAGGAATCGGCAGCCTTTTGCAGCGGCGGGCCGAGTCGTCAGGAAGACGACACGGAGGGGGCCGGACGGCAATTCGCGAAGTGTGTGCGTGTGTGTGTGTGGGGGGGGGGGGGGGGGAGGCAGCTGAAGTAAAGGCAATAAGGAAGCAAAGTCATTCTTTGCCCAAGTAGGGATGACGGACAATAGGGATTTTTAGAGAGTCGTTTCCACACGAACGGTTCGTCCTCGAGCGCACCGGCGACGCCACTGCGCATGTGCGCGCGAGATGTTGGGGGCTTCGGGTGGCTCTTCTAGTCCGTTTCTCCCACTCCGGCTGCTGGAGTCGTCACCGGAATGCAGCCAGCACCGTTCAGGACTCGGGTAAAAAAGATGTCGGTCGGTTTGTCCGCCGCACCAGCCGATCGTTAGGCTTAGGGCAGCGGGAGGCGATTTACCATCCATGTTACTCTGCATCGTTTGAGAGGTTGAACCAAATCATTTCGACGGCGGCTCACAATGGTAAGCGATCGCGAATGCTGTAAACTACGCATGCTAGTAACTTTTGCGATCTGCGGGCTGACTAAAGGCGCTTTCGTACCGGCGATGTGCAGCAGTCGCGCGATAACTTTCATCGCGAAAGTGACCATCGCGGAAAAAAAGCGATGCGTTTCGAGCAGTCGCTAGCTGACCCGACTTTTTGCGATGCGGTCTAGTTGTGGAGTGCCTGAACCAACCAGCGGCGTTCGGAGCGAGAGTTTTCGAAAAGCGACTCGCTCATCGAGCACGCCAGTGTAACCATCTGATTTTTTTTCTTTTTTTGCGATGCGATTTAGTTGCATTGTGCGAGTGCTTTAAAACGCCGGTGTGAACGCGCCTTAACTGCAGTGGCGAGCGCGAGCAGACGAAATGATTTGATTCCACGGCACACAACGTGAACGATTATTCAAGTTCAAGATGACGAAGGCACCCCACCTAGATTCGGGGTCGTTCAGACACTTTTTACTCTATCTAGCTTTGCAGATCTTGAAATTCTGACCTGCAAATGTTACGTCGGCCGTCTTGTTTACATCAGTTGTACGCCGGAAACACAAGCCGCCACGGTTTTGCACGCTGCAGAAGGTTTCGCATGTTTACTAGAAGATGGCGCTGCCGGTAAAACGCAATAATCATCATCGTTTAGGCTGTTGCGCCAGTTTTACCATTAGCTAAAATATGTTAAATTTCACGTAGGGTTTCGCGGAACGGTCTGGCTGCACCGTTCATAAATTTGGAACCGTGTGCTCCAAAAAATGACTCGCTAAAACTCCCTAATGCCAACTGCTACTTGTTCCTGTCTAACACCATTTGTGGTCAAAACCGCCGTGTGGCCCTTGAGTCTGTGTGAGGGAATAGCAGGGGGTTCTTTGTTTTCCCGCGGGCCGCGGATTGCCGACCCCTGATGTACATAAAAGGCCCGGTGACTTGCACGTTTGACGTTTTTTTGGTTGGTCCCAAACACCTCTTTTCTTAGAAGTACACGCGTGTTGCACTCAGTTAAATTTCTGCGCCATCCTGGAGCGCAGAAATTACGACGACAACGACGACGATGATGACAGTACGCTGTGCCGGATGACCGCGGCGCTAGTTCTGGCCCTGGACATGAATGCATCGGGAGTGGCAGCTGTCTACCTCGACTGGGCCTCCCCTCTGAAGCCGCTGCCTACACCGAAGCAAGCAAGCGCACCGTCAGGGGCCAGGACTTTGCCATCACGAACGTACATCGGACGGCCCGCCGAGGGTCGCCTTGGCTCTTTGGCCTGCTCGCCTGGGCCGTCACCGGGCCTCCAGGACTCGCGCGGTGGTTCGGAGGAGCGGGTCGTCCTCATCGTGCATGGCGTCTTCGTCGCCTCCGGGCCGCCAGGGCTTTCCCAGCCCCAACACATGTTGGGGCCTGCGGACGCCACCCTGGAGCGCTTGCCAGGACATTTCTGCCAGCTGGACGGGGGACCGGCCCAGCGAGCAGCCCACTGGCAAGCACTGGGCCCACATCGCCCGCAACATCGGCCCTCAACATCGGCCCGCACCCTCACCCGCGGGCTTTATTTCACATCATCAGCACCTCTCTGTCATCTATGCGTCGTCGTCCTCCCCTTGTACATATCATCTCATAATCACCATCACTAGACGTGGCACCGCGGGCCTCCTTGGTACGGGCTGTCGCCTTTCCGCGGTGCCACGGCTCTCCTGAGCCAATAAAGATTATTATTATTATTATTATTATTATCTCCTTGTGAGAATTTTCAAAGTTATACTGATATACTGTGCAAGCGATAGTTTTACCAACATAAAAAAAAGTTTAAACTTGTTTCGATCATTCTGATAAACCCGGGAGCACAGAAGGTGTCGTGCATGCATTATGTGTGCGTCATAATTTAATTGTGCTTGGTTATGGAACGCTTTGGGTGGCTTCGGATGCGCTGCACGCGCACGATGCATGTATGCCCCGGGTTTATTTCAGTTATCGAGGCAAGATTGAACTTCTTCAGGACCCGTGATGTCGTGATATCACGTGGGGAGCTACGTTTCGCCATTCGGAAGCCAGCTACACGCGTCGACACTCGCACACTAGGCAGGATCCGTTGAGTCATACTTAGTCCAGCTGCTTGCTCTCCCGTTTGCCTCCTCTTATACTTCGTTTCGGCTTAAGTCCATACGCAGCCGACGCTACGAGCTGAGGGGATCAGTCAGAGAGCGTCTAAAGCGCACCATCATGGTGTACCGTCATGTTTCTGTACGTTTTCTATCATCGCTGAACCAATCATACACAGAAAAGGCGTAGTGACTTGCGTTTTCGACGCTGTTTGATTGATCTCATTACCTTGTAGCGTCGGCTGCGTCTGGGATACTGAACCCAAATTTAGATCTCATCAAACAAGGCTGGAGTGATAGGCAGAACCGCTGCAAAACCCGAAAACATCACTCATACAGCGATATATTTAACGGATGGCCGTATTTTTGGAAAAGAAGTGCACGATTGAACAAGGCCGACGAGACCTCTGACGTCACGATTCCCGTTCGCGAGAAAGAGAGAAACGAGGCCGCTTTCCCTCATTCTCAACTGTTTCAGAAGAATCGTGATGTCACTGTCCTCGCTTGATCGCGCCCTTCTTTTCAATAAATGCGGCCATCCGTTTGAGATATCAATGTATTAGTGATGTTTTGGAGTTTGTAGCGTCCCGTTCGACGCTTCTGCGGCCTTATTTTCTGAAATCCATATTTCGGTTCAGCATCCCTTTAAGATGACACGAAGTATAGTGGCACCGAGCAAAGGCATCGGGCTGCGATCGCACGGTCCGGGGTTCGGTTTCCGCTGCGCCGCTTGGTAAATCTAGCTAGTTATGATTAATCATGCTTTTTTATGCTTTGTATGATCATCTATTGCCTGCTATGGGCTGTGTATGATTTATTTTGCTTTGACTTGAGTGTAAAGTTTTTTCGTTGCGCTCGAGCGTAATGCTTTTCGCGAGAAATTAACCCATGAGTATAAACACTGTATGCGATAAAACCTTGCATTTGCGAAAGCAAAAAAAAAAAGTAATTATTAACGTGCTTCATATTTTCTGTCGCAATGGCCATCCAGTTTTTGACGCCCATAGCAACAATATACCCGTCTAAGTGTTTCCGATAAACTCTCATGTCTCTTTCTATCGATCTCTTGATTCATTAGCACTTCTTGTAATCTTGTGCTGAAACAGCAGATTGACCTAGAAATCTGAGTAAGCTCAAGCACAATGAATAAGCCTCCCCCCACCCCTACATCCGCATGATTCCTACGTTCAGAAATAACTTGGCACCACAATGGCTAAGCTCGTTTATCTGACAAGGGCTTATCCATTATCTCCGTTTAACAGTTACTGACATACGCGGCATCTCACTTAATCGACACTACTGCTTTGAGGGAGAAAACTTGTTAGACTGCTTCGAGTCTTCGACACAGATAAGAAAATAATGCGTCTCGTGGAAATTTCCACTTGTCGGACGTCACGATATTCATATGTTTATATAGGGAATTGCAACTGCTTCAACAAAAAAGCCACTCTCAGTGTTGCCAGATTGGGCAGCACTATATAAAATTTATATTTATATATAGAAATATATTTAGCCAAATAGGGCTACATTTTGTTCTAGTTGGCGTTGAAATTTGGTGGTTGGCTATGTGGCTAGTTTAGGGCTATTTGTAAAGATGCGGCCAGTGATTTCCCTACACACCTCCCTTGTTGTTCTGAAGGCACCCCCTTTATTCGCAACGACTCCTCTATTCTCAATGCCCCCAGTCAACTTTTCGAGGGGAGGGGGCCGGTCAGGATGGTGACGACCGATGATGATGTTCGCCCGATGGAAGTCCCCCGGAAGTCGAATAAGAAAAAAAAAAAACTAAAAGTTGTTCGATCCCCCTGGACACATTACGACGTTGGTTGGTTTACAATGGCCAGTGTGGCCCCGTTTATTACAAAACGACAACAACGTCTCAACAGCAATTGACATTAGACACCTCCCAAAGTTAAATATTAAAACCCATACTTCGGTCCTCAGTCTCAAGAGCCGAATTTCCCCGATCTCAAAAGCCGAATCCCTCAGAATCCTCTCGGCATCCCTTTTCTAGACTCGTAGGAGCCTCCTTTCCCTTCAGAGACGGACCAATCACTTCAAATTTGGCAATTGCCACATGGTACACTCTTTCCCAATGATCAGCGAGCTGTCAACGTGATCCCATTCCGACACCTCAACGGTCAAAACCAAATTCCTTGTCGAGCCACTACATGCTTTTCTCGCCGCCTGGCTGGCGCCACCCAATTAAGTTATTGCGTCGATTAAAAGTGAAGTTTCTACACTAAACGGCGAAATACACCGGACCCAAGTACACCCGCTTAAAATCCACAAGTGCGGACATAAGTACCGCTGCTCAAGACACGGGTGTTCCGGCGCCCCAAACCGACACCCAATCCGTTTGTTAACGACCGGGGTCCGACTCGTCTTTACCGAGCCCCGCGGCTGCTCGGAGCCCCCGCGCGTGGGGGCGGAAGACGACTCCCCGTTCATCCTCTCCCGCGAGCGTACGCTCGCGGGAGAGCATGAACATGAGCATGAAGCCGCGGGTCTGCGAGCAAACGCCCAAAAATACCAAAACAAACATAGGCAGAAAAAAATGCCGACGCAGCTATAGAAAGATAAACTTTTCTAAAACAAATCTTACTTATAACAAACAAAATATTTTCTTTACTTAACACCCCCCCCCCCCTCAACCCCCTCCCTCCCTAAAATCAATTCCTGGGGAAACCCCTGGATGCGGCGAGCTTTTGTTGAACTTCGAGATTCGACTAGTTAATTTTCAAACTTCTAATCAGTTTCGAAAAAAAAAATAGTTTCTCTTTTGGCTGGTCGAGAGGAGAGAAAGTAAGGAAAAAAGCTTCCTACTTGTAAACACTTCGGGGTTTTCACAATGCGCAAAAAAGCAACGCTTCCGGAGTTCAAGCGGTATCCACACAGCTCAATGGAACAAACCAAACCATGACCAAACAAACAAATTGCACTGTTACACAGGTCCGGTAGCGCGTCTTTTACCCGGATGTTGACCGAACACTCCAAACGCTGCTTTGGTGCTCATTGTGATTATCCTTAGGCACCCAAGTTTGTAAAAATGAGAAGTCCGCGGCTTCACCGCTAAACCATGATTACATTCCAGTCGTCGCTCACCCCAAGAAAGGACAACCGAATCAGAAATAGAGTGAACCGGAATGGGCGGACACTCACTTATGTTCTGCACAAAGAAAAAGAGGCGGGTAGGATACTGGGGGTTCAGATTTGAAACGCAGTATTCGGACTGTTCTGCTTCTGTGTTTTGTTCTTTTACTGTGTGATCATATCTCCCGGGCTTCCCAATAAGGCTGTCTTTGTGAGTTTTGAATTTAATGTTTTTCCTAGAACACAGAACCGCTTCAGCTTCCCTTTTAGACATTTCAGCATTCGTTCCACGCAGTGAGGTAGGAGACTCGTCGGTAATCCCAAGCAAGCTACACTCTAAAAAAAAGGGAGTAGTACCCCTCCCTTAAACGAGGAACTCGCGTGTATCATATATTGCTCTATAAAGGGAGAACATTTCCTCCTACAAAAGGGGAGGAAATTTCCTGAAAATTGCCACCATCTTTCGCCAATGGAGGAAGCTTCCTCCCCTCGTGTAACTACTCAAACTTCCACTAGATGGCGCTCAAAAAAAAAAAAAAAGAATGTTGGAGAAGCGCCGATTTGATCATCTAGTTGTCCCCACTTTTGAACGCTACATGGTAGACGCATAGATCAGTGCATGAGCACACAGAACACACGGAACAGAAGCAGCACAACCCCCACACAGCAGCAACAGCAGCAACAACGCAACCTCGGCACCGGACCCCATTCTACGTACGCCAAGATCGCACTATCTCTATATATGGCAGTCTTATTTTTGAATCTGACTTGGCCGGTGACTGCCATCATTTGTCGCTTAAACACGGAGAGGCGGAGCAAATATTACTAATACCTAATACATTATTTTAATTGTCTCTTGAAATAGCCCCCATCTCTTTATTCAACGCCCTGATGAAATCAAATGTAGATCATTAGGCTAATTAACTAAAATTCAATAATTATATTTTAATAAGTTCGAAGAATCATGTTGACAATGCAGTGCGATGGTGCTGAATATTGCAACCAAGCTATTGCTTGATTGCAGTGTTTAGTGCCAGTGTAATCATTTTCACTTTTGGTAGGGTAAGAATTATTTTAATTGTTGCACAAGTATTTCAATGAATTTTTCATACATACAATATTACTGGCTTTAACAAGACTCGTTGCACAAGCAGAGAACATATCTTGGGTCATGCTTTGTCACCCGTATTAGAATTAGAAAATTTTAAATTTCTAGCCTGGAGCTTTTTTTCTATAAAAAGTAAGTGCCGGGAGTGATAAGGACCCACGAAACACGACGTTGGTATCACTGCAGACAACTAAAATGAGACTGTCTTTGGTGATATAGCGCAACCACTTGAAAACATCACGTTGTCTGAATCAGAAAGTTAAAAGCCCAAGTTGAGAGTTTTAGTAGATCGTTCAGTCACTTCCGCAACTCTATAAGCAATCGTGATAAGCATGGCCTACACTAGATATTACGTAGCAGAGCTGCGTTTTCATGTTTCAGTAAAACATTTGCAGCCCGGTGCAGAATAGAGCGTTACGAGAGCTAACGCAATGCAACTCTTTCGGACACTAGAGCTAAAATAAAGGTTTGTACAGCACTTGTTAGTAATCTCCTATTCATGTCGCTATCTAAATAGATTGTTAATTTATTATCGATTACGCTTATGTTCATCTTCGCTTCTTTTAAAAGTACGTCCAGTACGTTTGCGACGAGTAGACTTGAGATCCACGTTGTTGACGCCGGGTTGGCTTGGTCGTGTACTACAGCCGCGCGCTCGTTTCGCGTCACGAGAAGACCCGCGCGTCAATAAATTAAGTGGGCCGCATAAAAAAAAAAAAAAAAATGCGTCAGTTTTTTTTTTTTTTTTGGGGGGGGATTGCGTTTTTTATATGTACCGCACAGTAGCAGGAGATGCAGCACAAACTAAACAAGCAGCGGTGAACCGTAGGCTGCGGTGAATCATCCGTTCCTTCAAGACCGCGGATCCGACCTCCTTCCCCCATTTCGCCCCGTAACCAGAATGGAATGTCTGTACTACCCTTTCTTCCAAGTAAACTCTTCCCGAATGAATAGTTGACCTTGCTTTCCGGATCCGTTGCTTCGTTCCTTCGCCGAACCGTCATTTCAGTGTCATTTCTTGTGCGGGGCTGGGGTTTTGAAAAGTGCGTGTACGGTGTTTCCCGCAAGCCGGACGTGGTCTCGATATTGACGGACTACAACGTGTGTCGGACGCAGTCGCTCGTCGTAACGCAGTGCTCGCTCCTATCGACTGGATATGCTGTTCTGTTATACACAGAACTGAAATAAACGCCGCACGGATTATTTTTCGCTGCATGGTACGTACGCTTTATCTCAAGGATATACGTTTCTCGCGGAGGTTACAGGGGTATAGGAACGTAGATACGGGTCAACTGGAATAGGGCAGCGATCTTAACAACTACGTAATCGCGCATAAAAAAAAAAAAAGATCGCGACGATTTATTATCCGTGCGCTCTCTTGTTGTTAAAGTTAAACCAAGTAGGCAGGCGAGCTCATTACGGATAGACGTAGTTTCGTGTCTGTCCGTCCTTTTTTTATTCTCTCGCTCCAGGGTTACTATGTCTACTTGTCATGTAGCAAGTAACGCGACGAAAGTGGTCCTACTTGCCATGCCGGTGATAAATCGCCACTGTTACTTATCGCAGCAGCAAGGTTTCATCCACCAGGAACAAGCGCGCTCTCGAAGCGGACGCATACGGCGTGACTCTCGCGAGACACACGCCGCGCTACGCGCCTCGCTTTTTTGTTAAACTAGTGTAGCTCCGCTTTTTCTCTGCTAGCACCGCGCATGGGCAGTAGTGGGATTGATATAGGTGACACTAACCAAGCCCTCAAGTTGCCGTCACCGTCACTAAACATGTTCGCGGCGGCAGCGGCGGTTCGACCGCCGCTGCCGCCGCCGAACTATGAGGGAGGAAATTTCGTCCCTTTTTCAAGCGCCACCAGGGTGCGCTGCATGTAAATCGGTGAAATTTTGGAACGGGTGCGATTTCCTCCTTTCCGTTGGCGACAGGGAGGAAGATCGTTTTTTCCTCCATTTCTCCTCCCTTTTTTAGAGTGTAGGCCATCAGCGCCCTCCTACGATTCCTGCGAGACACTGGTTTAAAGGACGGACTGTGCGTGTAAAGACCGACACGCGGCGCAGATCTGTTTACCAACACGGCCGGAAGGCTGCGCATGCGCTGAAGCTATATGTGGGCAAAAGCGGCCAGGCTCTCCGTATTTTCGCCATTGCGTTCTGTGGCGTGCGCTCGTTGTTGACGTTATAGAGACGCTTCTAGCTTTATTTGTGTGTCGTATTTCTTGTCAACGAATGTCGTACGTTATGCCCGATTATTTGAGCTCGCTACCCGAGCCTTAAAGGCAGCGAAATCGAGACAAACTGTGGGTGGACGGCGTTGCCTTCGACGATCCGTACGCCGTAAACAAGGCCTGCTGGTCTTCCGACTTGAAGTTGCTACCACCGATGTCGACGGCTCACGTCGTCGTTTATTCAGTTTTTTCGCCAAGTCAGTTCACGGCCGACACGGTGCAGGCGTACATGTCTCTCGAGGTCTGATTACTTCGAGCCGGTTTCCGCACTGCCGGCGGGATCAGCAGATTGTGGGTCTGCTGAAGTGTATTTATTAATTGATTAAATACACACAGCGCCTTCAAGTAAAGGTATGATATTTTTCCTACCCTCATGACCACAAGGCACGACAAGCGGTAACGCTTTGTCCGTTCTGTCGCCGATCTCCTCCCGCTTGGTCACGCGCGCATAGCGAGCCACCGACGAGCGCTTGGCCGGTGCCTTGTGCGCTTATACCGTGGGAACAAAATCTGGGCGGTCTTGATCAGACGACGGTTTCCCTGTACATAAGCGAGCCTCGAAACGGAGATTGAAATGAAAGCCACACTTTCCTTCAAGAAAGTGCTTGCCGCAGAAACGGTCGTTTGCGCGAGGCAACCGTTCTTTTCGATCCCCCGATATTATCCACCTTCTGCGCCTTTCAGAGTCCGCCGGGAACTTTTGGAAACTCACTCCGCTACTTTTGCTGTACTTTTCGGTGCAATTAACGGTTCCACAGCTTTGCGGCATGCTGAAATGCTATGACGCCATGCAATGGCGTCATAGCATGACGCCGATTGCATGACGCCACCACCCGGCTCTGCCGCGATCGCAGCGCTGCCGCAGCTCCGTGACGTCAAGTCCGCTTGTTGGTCTCTCTCTCTCTCTCTCTCTCTCTCTCTCTCTCTATATATATATATATATATATATATATATATATATATGGCGTTTTGTTTTTTTAAGCTTAACAGATTTGTTTAAAGAAGCCGTGAAAGTTACACTTATGCGGTTTGTGCAGGCGAGTTATACAGCCATGGGGACATAGTACAGGGAGATAATCGTAACGATCAGTCGGCTAATTAATTAAAATTTGTTAATAAACTTTTTAAATTATTGATAATAGACATATAGTTCCAATCAGAAACTTGTTGAGCGTCATCGAGAACCACTAAATCAGTAATTTTCGGAAAGACTGAGCGCGTGAGAAGCGTAGTAGTGCACTAAAGTCACCACTCGTGGAGGTACAAGACTAGCGGTTGCGGAACGCGATGATAATCTAATAATCCGCGTTTAGCAACCACTAGCAAGTTTCTAATTGGAACCATATGTCTATTTTCACCAATTAAAAAGTGAATTAACGAATTTTAAATAATTAGCCGACTTATCGTGAATTGCCGGGCATTGATGCCTCTGGTCGGGCCGTGATCGGAGGGGGCGGGATGTCGCAGGTTGACATTCCGCTTTATATTCATGAGTTTAAGACCGCTTGAGGGATTACGGTGCAATCGATCGACGTGCGGATCGTTGGTGCGGATAGTCATGTTGGAACACTCAGCACTTGTCTGAACCGTAGCTCCTATCGTACAGTGGCCAATGTTACTGTCGTCTGCGATGTCCTGTTGTCTCCTCCCCAAGAGCGATTCCGCTCTGGGGAAAGGACTAGAACAGCATGGAAATATGACGGAAAGTACGTATATTTAAAGTTTGGAATTTTAGCATTAAAGCGGCACTCTGGCGATTTCTTCATGGTCGCTGATTTGCCTCAAAATTGGCTCAACACACCAATAGACAGGGCTGTACCAGTTCCGCAAGTATTGTGTGAAAAGAAAAACATTTCGCGAAGTTATTGAATTTTTTAATTTCATTTTCATCGTGTTTCTCAAACCGGGAGCCCCTACTGGCAACATTGAAGTGTGGCGACAGAAATGGTACAATGTGGGCAGTAAGCCATGTTCCCGACTGATTACAAGACGTTTGATGGTGGGAAAAGAATGCTTGGTAGCTGATTCACTGACAAGCACGCAGAAAACACTCAACACACTCTGTTTAAGACTACCTGTGCGACCTGAAAGTCTGCACCATTTGTGACGTCGCACCACTGGAGAGCACGCGGAAATTTGAATGCTGGTTTCGGCATCATCTTCATTTACGGTTTTCTCAATGGCTATTTTGAATTCGATAAAATAAATAGCATACCATGAAGACTCAAGTTAGGGTATTCAAAAAATGCAATTTGTTTAATTAGCTCAAAAAAGAGAAAAACGGCCGGAGGCCCCTGTAAGGAAGGATAGTAAATAAAATCGAGAGAAAAAAAAGCTATCCTTTATTTTGCTGTATAAATATACTACGATTCCTGGAAAAAACTGCCCTCCAAGCGGAATGCTTCTCCGAAGGAATGGAGAAGCACGACGTCAGCCACGTAGCTTTACCAAGCCATCCTCCCGTGTCTCTCGCCTCTTTCTCATCCTCCTCGTCGATTTCCCTTTCAAACATGAACCACACGTGACCATTCTCAATGGTATACATGGTTGCATATAATAACTGAGTGGGACCAGGTTCTATCGTGGTTCTGTTCATGATTGCAGCAGCTCACTGCGTCTGCTGCCTTTAATTTGGCCACGAAACAACAATAAATTCAAGCAATTATGTTTTAATGCTTGAGCATTAGAACGCTCGTTTCGACGAAAACCCGGCGGTGTCTTTCGCTTGTCAGCGCCGAAGGAGAGAGAGAGAGAGGAGAGGGGAGAGGGTGACGCGTGCGACGCTCTCATTGCTCCGAAGCGCTGACGTCAGCACGCGTCAACCTCTCCTCTCTCCCTGGTGCTGACAAGCTGACAGACACCGCCAGGTTTTCGCGAAAACGAGCCCAATTTCGCTTTCGTCCAAGTCACGTGCACAGCTGGTGCGGAGCCAGAGGAGGACGCGCCGCGGCGCGATGGAATGCAGGCGTACTCAGTTGCCGCTCTACCGTCGCCGGTTGTTCTTCGCTCTGGGTTTCCGTAGTAGCGGTGCGTGGGTTGCGATGTGTATTTCTAGTTAAAACGAGAGATGCGGTTCCCTCCACGAGTAATATGGCTATGGTTCCTTCCATGAGTGGTATGGATGTGGTTCTTTCCACGAGTGATAGGAATGACCGTATCCAATGGCGTCGACGTACTCTGACAGTCAGTACAGAAAAGGGGTGAAACACACTACTGGAAGACCCATTGGTGGATTCTTAGGGAATCCGTTAGTGACCCTTGAGAAACGCCACACACCTCCCCGTTTGGTAAACGGTAACATTGACCCCGTAAAGAGGTCAAAAAGAGACAACAAAAAATAGAGGATGCAAAAGGGAAAGCCCAAACAGAAAAATGAAGGGGTCAGCGTTAGCGATTCCCAAAGGGGGACGTGTGTGGCGCTTCCCAAGGGTAATGCTAACGTATTCCCTAAGAATCTACCAATGGATCTTCCTGAATTGTTTGTTGCAATGAGCCGCACCAGACTTCGAGGCGAAGCGGCTTGAACCGGTGGGCCAGGTGGGTTGACATTTTTGTAATGAGCTGCCGCAGACTGTCGCCGGGAAGCGGCGTGAACGGGTTGGCCCGGTAGGTTAACACGCGCCCCAGTGATACACGCTCGACGTAGTGACCGTACCCCAGTACACCGTGATAGCGGCGAAAGCGGTAAGTTCTTATCTTCGACAAGAAAGAGCACACTGGAGGTCAACTACCGTGCGGTGATTTTACGGATGACTTTCGGACAGTATTTCCTTTTAACTTTCTGGACAAAAGTTATATATTTTGGCTTTGAAAAAATGGCAACCAGTTGGCCTCTTCGACGAGTTTTCCTTCGACGAATCGCCCTATGACGAATGGGCCGCCGACAAGTTGGCCGTCAACGTGTTGGCTTTCAACGAGTTTGCCTAGACCAACCATACACCCACCGTCCCCCACTGCGCCTCCTGAAAAGGGTATAGTTTACGTTGTTAGGTCGCAGTGGTAGTGGTACCAGTGGTAGCCGCTTCTCTGTCTTATGCTGTTTACCTTCTGACGGTGTTGTCGGTACTCGCGTACCTCTGTGTCGTATGTCTAAATGGCCTATAAGTTTGGGTCCTACTTGGCACTGGAAATGTCTTATACAGCGTGTCTCTGTGCTAGAATGGCTCGACAGTTGATCCTTTCGTCCTTTCGGACGTGACGCCCGGCGGCGATGTTCTGAGCTGTCTCACGTCATTTCGGCACGCATCTCACTTCAAATTTGAATCCACAACAAAGCCGAGCTGGATATCCATTTCTTTTCTGCGCGTAAAAAATGTTACGTGCACTGAAAGTTTGGAACGATTTGTGTACCTCCACGCATCCACTACCAATCGAGCACGTCTTCGATTTTTCGCAAGGGAGTCTCGCTTTGCATCTGACTCCCGCCCTGTTTTTAACCGTGTTTCGTGGCTTCGTTGTGTGGTTTACATTTTCCTTTTGGTTTGTGTGTAAGGAGTCTGCGTTGGTTACGAAACGATCAGTGTGTTAAATGGGATGCGGTTCATTCTTCACATGGCGATTCGACACATAAACTCTGCTAATAGGACCGTTCGTCATAGGAGAACATTGGTCAGAGGATGATTTGTCACAGGGGGCGACCAGTAGCAATATAGTTCGTCCCCCAGAACATATGTTTTGATCTATTTGGGGCAACCTGACAAGTTCAGCATGGTTAATCGAGGGGAAGAAACTGAACGTTAAAGACCCCAGGCTAGCGGTTGTACTGCACTGGCTAAATTGCTAATCTACAGCGAGTGACTCGTCGCAACTTTAAAATGGCTGACCAACTACACGCTGTATAAATATCCCCACAACCCCAAAAAGAAACTGAAACACACGTTGTAACTCCGGGTTCGGTTCCGAACGGGGAATGCTCCAGTGACCAAAGAACTATTTTCAAAGTCGTATTTCATTCCCACAGCATGAGGTGATCCCTACGGATAGAGGCGGAGCGATGCTGCTTCACTATATGGGCTTTCGTAAAACACAACATTAGGAATAATTCACCGTTCTATTGAATTTGTCACAAAATAAGTCAACACAAAGCAAAATAACAACTGATTTGGCTGCCATTGGGATTATTGCACGTTCGAGCAACCCCCCCCCCCGTCGCGGGGGACCCAACCGACATCAGTAAACTGAGGAGTCGTCTACAAAACAGGTGCATGCCGAAACTTATTTTTACATTCAGTATTGACAATATTTTAATGACAGTTTATGTCACAGTGGCTCGAGGAATTATGCACATCCTCCTGCAGGACATACATTTAAAGCACACTATTTTTTTAAATTTTTATCTTTTAAATCGCGACCTATTATTTTAGCTGGACAGTCGCCAGGGAACGGCTGGAACTTCTTGGCTCGATGACATAGTTATAGTTGCTGAAAATTACGGTTTGAGATTATTACTACCCTCCCCTGCACTCCCAATCTGACCAATTGTCCGTTGGATGAGTCGCCCTATAACGAATGTTCTTCTCATCCTGTTACCACTCGGCCTGTGACAAATGAACATGTGACGAATCACAATCATCCTTGTTAAATAAAATGCGGATGCAAGCATTGCCTCCATTGCCTCCTTTTTGTTTCTTGGCCGGTGCAAACGAGCAACAAAGGTTTCCGGGGCCAGAAATCTGCGACAGGCGCTTCTAGTTCAATTATATGTCCTCATGTGGCGTATTTACCTTTAAACTTTACGCCCCGTAAAAATTCCCACCAAAACAATATGCGTGCCAAGTAAAAAACAACACAAAAAAAAGATAACGAGTGTTTTACGGTTGCAACATATTAATAACTATATCGTTCTCCCTTACCATTTCATGGCGATATACACTGCGATCGAAGGAAGAACAGCGGAAATTCTAACCAGTTTCGCAGAACTCATCGCGCGCATCCCCGAGAGCGAACACAAGCGTCGCTGCAATCGCCGTGCCTTGATTGGTTGAGGTGTGGCATGACGTTAGGGTAAGGGCTCAGCTTCGCGATCTCGCACCCGCTGTTTGTTTGTGCATACCAAATTAAACGATGGTGACGGTACTATGGTGCCTGTAACGTGTCTCCGACTGGTGTGTTTACAGCGCCCCCTTTTTGGTCCCTGGATTTCTGCTTGATGACGTCACACAAGTATCCTAACGTTGCCTTCTGCGATGTTGGTCGGTGGCACAGCAGCGGATGTGAATGCGGCAGGCGCTCGTTCTGCTGTTGGCCGCTCTCCAGCCTTACATACAGTCCACGGAAATTTCAGCAGCCAAGAGTTGGGACGCCACGACGACTTGGGTTCGCTCGTCGGTTTTTCTGGAACTTCTAAATACCGCAGGAGCGACACCAGAGAGCATGACAGGTGGATTCCTGCGATGGAATTTCTCGCCACTTCGGGAGCACTTTTGATGCGTACATGTGCGGCGGTATAGGACGCTATAGACCAACTCACCTCACTGACGTCACGCCACTGCGGTGGCGCTGCTATCGGTACTGCGAATGCGCAGACGCTTCACTCCTCCCGAATTGGGTTTCGTATGTAAACATTGTGCTGGTGTATACTTCGTTTCACACTATAGATCCAGACGCAGCCGACGCTACGAGCTGATATCATCAATCAGACAGCGTCCATAGCACAACATCATGGTGTTCGTCGTGTTTCTGGACCTGCTCTATGGTCGCTGAACCTATCAGGTTATTGCCACTTTAGGTGCCACTGTGTCCTTCTCCCTAGCATAGGCCTTTGTGGAGGCTCGTCAACGCCCGCTCTATTGTCTCGGCATCTCGGTGAGATTCTAGAGAAGGTCGGCAATGGCAGCTCAATCTGGCCGCGTGTTTAAAGCGTTTATAGACCTTTGTCGCATAACCTCATACCAGCGCGCAACTGCCGCACCCTCAACCCGGTCGTGGTCTGGTGCGCAAAGAATTTTAATAAGCATAAGAATAATCGCGGAAGTGTGCAATGGACACAAGAAGCTACAGCGCAAGTGTGGCTGCGACGTTAATGAGCTTCACATGTCTCCCAAGGATCCTATTTAAGAAGTCAGTCAGTTGCGAGCGTGAATCGTGAAGGTTTTTTTTTAACTTATTGTCACGTTTACGCTCACGACTACGCTGACTATACTTTGTCCAAGGCAAGCAGACAGATTCCAACCCGGTGCTGGTGCTCCCAATCATAGGTGATTACTGCAAGGTATGCTATTACTTCCATGACGTATGAAAGATATGGAAACGTCTGCGTGCCACAACTCCAGCTGCAGCTATCAAATGTAACAGCTTACCTGGATAGACTACATGAAACTGCTCATATATTCCTTCGGTGTGGAAACTCAATCAAAACACCCCACCGTCTTCGTCCTCGTTTTTCGAGGAGGCAAGGTCGTGGCCTGTCATTAGCAGCAGCTCGATTCAACAGGCCAAGTTCCAGCCAAGTTATTATGGCCCACCCACACCAAGTCTAGCCAAGTGCCGCCCATACTCACACCGTTGCATACCCAGATAGCTCTTCTGCCACAACCAGTCGGTATTTCAAGTTTTAAGCCCTGTAGACGGCGTCGTAGATGCCGCGATTCTCAAGATGGCGGCGCCCTTAAAGAAAAGGTCTATAAACATGCCAGTCGAAGACGCGTTAAAGGCATCGTAATAATGATGGTGATGATGACTATTATGGCGGTGGTGATGACGAGGATGGGAAATATCTACCATGCTGCGTTAGATGCACTACTCCACGCAGAAAGTATTGCCTGGGATGCGCTCCCGTATTTTCCTTTGTATATGAGACGTATTACATAAAAACGGTATGGATGATTGCGCGGTATGTACGAGTACTTATTAACAAGCTCAATCGAAATGGCGCACGCGGATGTCTACAAAAATCAACTCCTGTTTTTTTTTTTTTATGATTGTGCCTTGGCTAGGAGCTGGAACTATGAATAATCACACGCAAGAGTCAAGTCTCTGTACTTATATGGCCCTTTCCTTCTACCACGATTCGTCTCGCTACATCGTATCGCTATACGTATATATTATTACCATGCAAGGTAAGAAAAATATTTTTTTTTCGAGAAAAATAAAATAAATCAGATTTATTTAGTGTAAATCAGATTATTTTATTTAAATCACTGTAGCTAGAAAATAATCTCCATATCACTACATGTATTTCTAAACATGGTAGGTTGATTTATCGATCCATCCGATCATTGATAACTATGCGGAAGAAAGAATTACTGTGAATTTAAGGTACAGTTTAAGGAACAACTTTCTTTTTATGTAACCCCGCCATACTAGAACAAAAAGAGCTTGATAATTTCTTTGTTAGCTAAAAGCATTGCTATTTGCTTTTCTTTTGTATTCTAATTTGCTTGCAATAAGACCTTACTTTTCTAGTTTTTGTTTCTTTTTTCGCGTTCTGATTTGCTTCCAATATGACGTTACGTAAATGGGAAACAAAGTGGAAGGTAGAAAGAAAGCTCAATGTTTCGATTTGCTCAGAAAAAAACTACTTTCTGCTCGTGTTCAGCATAATATAAAACTTTTTCTTCTTATTCTTTGATCTTTGTACAAAACAAATGCACCTAAAAAGCATAAACTGATAGACAACCGGTATATAAAAACTATTTTCGGGATTACTTTGCGGGAAAGACATGATTTAAATTGTCATAGTGTGACGAACAAAATATCTAATGTTCCGTCCATGACGCTGCTGATATAAATATCTAACTATTTATTTAACGAAGACAGGGAAAACATTTATTTTCCATCACTTTCCACATTACATAATTTGGGAATAAACTTTAGGGAGTACTACTCTTAACCTCTGGCGACTTCCCCTGCCGTCCTCCACGACCACAGCTTCAGCGGGTGCCCCGACCACAGCCGAACTCGACAAACAAGGACCCACACAAAGGCGGGCGAGCCGAACTCCTCCACAGCCGTGAGGGGTCCCACGTTTGCGAGTTAGAGCTAGGGCGGCAGACTCCACAGCCGAAGTGGGTCGGACGGGCAGGTTGGTTTCGAGAGGCAGGGTGATGTTCAGGGCTTGGTATCCAGGAGCCAAAACCCCTGTGGTCCTTTGGCGGCTGCTTACATAGAGTTTAGCAGCATTCTGGGACCATCTAGACAGCCAATGCCAAAGGATTTTCTTAGCCCCAATAAAAAGACTCGGAACAAAAACAAAAACAACAACCCCCCAACCCCCCCCCAAAAAAAAAAGAACTGCATACACAAGACAAAATTATACATTTCGAACGAAGCTCACAAGAGCAGCTATGAACAATACAAAGCACATTCGAAGACAGAGAAGTTTCACACGGAGCAAAACCACCCCAACCCCGAAGTGGAGATGCCAAAAGTGCACAAGACGAAACATCTACGACGCGGAGTTCTAAAAGCTATAAAAACTATGTACCGTTACAGCGTTCACGTTCGTCCCCATCTGGGGCCTCTCGACTCCGCTAAAAACCATGAGCTATGCCATGGAGACGACCCGCATCGGCCGAATGGAGCTGGTGAACCCACGTAGGAAGTAAAAACATAAAGTGAAGCTAACCTAAACACGTGTGCGAGCACAACTTCGCGACAATCGTAAAAATGGCCCAGTTTAAATAACGATTTATATAACGATTTGAATTATGATTTAAATTATCTTGATTTATTTTTCTCTAACCAGATTATTACATTAACACTTATCTTCCTAAACCACCTTTTTCAAATTTAAAAATGAACGAAAGTTGGGGAGTTTACATGCCAAACAAGACGAAGGGAATCTGGCGTGTTCCAGCGGATGACTAGAATTAATTTAAACCACTTTTAACGTGAAGCCCAGTCTCAGTTACACGGAGTATTCTCTGCAATAAGCATCAGTCAAGTTGTGGGCACCTCAGCCGAGATTCGAACTCGCCAGTTGTACACGAGAATTGGTCTACTCGTAATTAAATGCCCCCCCCCCCCCAGTTCCTCTAAAGCCTGAATTAAGATCTTTGGAACGGCTTGCTATGAGAGAGATAGAAAGAAAACGAGGTGGTGAGGCCAAACAGATTGGTGTTCATATTTTACTTCTTTTTAAAAAGTGCAAGGTCAGTTTAAAAAAAAAAAAAAAAACGCAGTTGAGATCACTATAGTAACTAAATATCTGAAACAAAATGCAACTTTCACTTTTCTGAAATGAAATAACAACCTTTCACACTATCACACTGCTATACAGATACAGAATCAAGTAGCTTCACTGACACAAAAATAAGACATCTTAGACGTAGATCCTACCAAACTCTCTTTCCTCTCGTTTTTCTCATTTTTAAATTAAAGCTAGGGCCGCCTGCAGTACTGACCCGACAGTGTCCTTCTGAGACCTGCAGCAGGTAATCGCATGGACATCTTATGGTTGAAAAAAATTTTTGTTTCCCCACTGTTTGAATCAAGGCGTTGAAAAGTTTTTAAAGCGTTCGTCTTCTATTCCTGTAGTGTCTGTGGATGGTTTTCAACATGCGGTGCCAAGACCCTAATTAATGCCGTCAGCATTATCTGGGCAAACAATCGAAGGGATCAACCTTTACGTCAAAATATCAGTGCGGTCGGTCGTTGCGAGTTGCGACCAACCTTCGTCAGATCGTGACCACTTCGAACAGCCGCGATCTTCGCCCTTGGAATTCAGCAGCAGTCTACGCGCTCCAGTGCAGCGGTGCCGCGCTCATGTACTTTTGCTGTTTTAACTCGATGGCATATCTTCCGAGGCAATCCATTTTAATCTCCGGAGCGTGTGAAACCCTAGCTGATATCTGCAGTTATTTAGGATTATTGATTTGCTCCAACACGCCTTCGCGAATATGAACATAAAGCCGGATTGCGTATCGCACTCATCAATAACATGTGTCGGAGTTGTTGAGACGAACACGTAATGGAGCGCTTGGCTCCGTGAGGTGCGTTGGTGGCCGGCATAGGACGATGCAATAAAGAGAGTGGAACCATCGCCAGCGCTGGTTCCACTCTCTACACTGCGGAGTGGCCGCAGGCATGAAAGGCTATCGTAAAGAAAAAAGAAAGTGAAAGGATGATCTCTCTTGCTGTCATGGAGTTCATCGGGATCCAGAACCGCAAATACTCCCTAGAAGTCGCAAGGCCTTTTTTCTGTGCGAAATTTGTCCCTAAGCCTTTTCTTGCCTCTTGTTTTGCTTATTTTCAGGAACTTTCTTTTTTCTTTCTTAACGAAAGTGTTAGATAATATTGCGCTTTTTTTATGGTATAACGTTTTGCTCTTTCTTTTCTGGTCATTACAAGAGCCTGCTGACGAACAGTTTTACCACTGACAAAGGGCCAGTAATAAAAAAGCGAGTTCTATAAAGAAAAAGAAAACAGACAGAGGGTGTGGCTAGATTCCTGGGTATTAAGGGCGTAGACGGCTTCTGCCCTATCAAGCAGTGGTGAGGCCAAACAGATTGGCGGATATTTCTTTTCCCTTTTTTCTCTCCGTTTCTTCCACGCTCGTGCTTTCTCTACCTCTCGGGTAGTAGACGCTCGTTTCCACCAAATATTATACTAGCTTCCATTGTGTAGGCTGCAGCTCCACCACTGGCCCGGTAAGAAAAGAAAGGAACGGACAACCGAGGGAAAGACTGGGTATGCACCTATAGGCGTAAGGTTTTTGGCGACTATATTGTGTTCTGATTCTGAAAGTTTATTCAAAGAAAGTTTTTTTAAAGCGAGAAAACAATTTTTGAAGTTGAACTCTCGTATCACAACCCGGCGTCGCTTCTTAACGCCTCTTCGCCGCACAGCACGCCCCCTGCGACGATATCTGACACGATAAGGTCCAAAGAATAAACTGAGCTTGCTGCCACTTCCCCTTGTCCGTCTTTCCGGCTGCAAGGGAAGAAACGGCGGGTGTCGTGTAATAATCGGAGGTGCCACCAGTGCGTAGCCATAGCAGATCCGTTGTGCCCTTTGTAGCCGAGGGCGGCTCCTCGCACTCTCAAACGCGATGCCTAATCGACAGGCGGCATCAGCTGACGTGGACTTTTCCTTAAAGGGAAACGCGATAATATCACTGCGAAATCTAGCTGTCACGCATACTGCGGTGAAAAGCGGAACTATTCAGCGACGAAAGAATTTGCCGTTTCAAAGCCGATTTAAACAAAAACGAAGCGTGAGCCTCCAACGGCGCTCATTCGTTAACACCACATCGCTACGTCGTTTGACATTGCCCGTTCACGGGGCTTTTGTGTTGCTGTTTACATCTGTCCTGACGTTGACAAGAGAGAGCTTGATTGCGATGTTTACGTAAGAAACAGCTAGCTTACTAGTGGATGCTCTGCCCTGGTAGCGCTAAGCATTTGCTGATATCAAGACAGTGGAAGACCACAGGAGGACACCGCCGAGCAAAACGGTCGAAATAGGAAAAGCCATAAAGCAACAAGAGTGCAAAAAAGCCTCTTCCTACAAAGATGTACTAGACAAAGGTCCTGCTGTTTACCTGCGTGCGCACACCGTGACACCGTCGCACGCTTTGCCGGGCTCGACGGCGGCGTGCTGTGGAGAGAAGAGGCAGAAGAAACGACGCCAAGTTGCGGCGCGAGAGCTCAACTTCAGAATGTTTTTCATGCGAAAGCATTAACTGTCCCATGGAGCGAGCCGACGTCATCAGTTTGAAGCGCGAAAATGGCACCTAGTTTCCCTGATCCCAAAGGTCCCATTGGCTGGCGCGCGGCGACGAGGCTCCCATTGACCGCTGCGCGCGTCAGTTTCAACGACCGCCGCCAGGTGGCGCTGCGTGTCCGTGCCGCCAGCGCGTCGATAAAACCGATAAAACTAACCGCCGCAACCCAATGCCATTACGGGCCCCGCGCCGGTTAAAACGGACACGTTGGCGCGCGCACGGAGGCTTCTGCTCGTTTCGCCGCCGACCAACATGCCGTCGCCTCCATCATCCACATCATCGGCGGTCCTTCTGCTCGTCTTGCCGTCGACGAACATGGCGCCGCCTCAAGCATCCACATCGTCGGAGGGGCTCCTGCTCGTCTGGACACCCCATTGTTTTCAGGCCTACAGCCAACATGCGAACGAAGGAATCCTGGAAAATTAACTCGCTGCAATTTCATCACAAAACTCTAAAACATACCCCGCAGCACAACTCGAAAACATTACTCGCGCCACGAAACTCCGTGGATCACTCCGCGGCGTTCCATTGGACATTCATGCTTTCGCATTCACAACTCATAAGAAGTGCTTAGGTGTCTTCCGACTTTTTTTCTCTTTAGAACAAAATTATTTATATTATACTTTCAAGAACAAAAGGCAATAAACTCTTCTGTAAAAGTAACTATGTTTCGTATTTTTCTTTGGGCCACCTCAAGGCAGAATTGGCGGCTCTTTAAACGGCAAAACGCAATTTTGCACAAATAGAGTTTTTCTTTCTTCAAGATATTTAGTTGTACGGCTTGAAACCTTTTTTTGTGCACAGTATACCTACAGGGCTGTCAATAAGAATTTTTACAGTCGCTTGCAGCATGTGTCAAAGAAGGCCTATTCAGTTCGCACCCGTCCGTACCGTACCAAAGATGCGGTAGAGAATTGGCATAAATGCTAAAATGCATTATATTCTTTATTTTTCAAAACTGCTTCGAGCATAGCAAATCCCATGATCCTTATTGCACAGCAATCCAAATACGTATGGTTTTTAGGCAAAAATATTCCAGTGTTCCGTAAAACAATCTTACTTTTCATCAATTATTAAATGACTCCTAGTTTCACTCCCTTTTACGAGTTCAAACCCCATCACCCCATGAAATTTGTTTGTCGTCAAAAAATATGTTAGAGGGCACCAACATTACGGTGAAGAGACATTGATTTCATTTTAAGAATCGGAGGTGGCCGTGGGACCTTTGGCATGGCATGGAGAAGTCCACGTCGCCTGATGCCGCCCGTCGTTTAGGCATCGCGTTTCGCGCCGCCCTCGGGTACAAAGGGCACAACGGGCCTGCTATGGCTACGCACTGGCGGCACCTCCGATTATCATCACGATACCCGCCGTTTCTTCACTCGCAGCTCGAAAGTGGACAAGGGGAAGCGGTAGCAAGCTCCGTTCTTTCTTTGGACCTAATCGTGTGAGCAATCGTCGCAGATGGCGTGCTATGCGGCGAAGAGAAAGAAGCGACGCCGGGTTGCGCTGCGAGAGATCAACTTGAAAAATTGTTTTCTCGCTTTAAACAGAAATCACTTTGATTAAACTTTCAGAATCAAATAACATTCGATTGTTCCTCCAAACCCACCATATTTTTGTATTTTTACTTGGACCACCTCAGGGTGAAATAAACGGCTGTTGATGCCTCAAAACGCACTTTTTTTCCAACTTCAGGATTTTTGTGTACTGCGAGACGTCTAAGTGAGCGGTTTTAAACGCTCTTTACAGATTATATACCTGCAGGGCAGCCGGTAAAAAGTTCTCTTAAGTCGCGGGAGCAATTAGATATTTTTAATAAAATAACAAACATGCTAAAATTTTCAAAAACTTTTAGTTAAAAATTAATTAAACAAAACTGCACAAGCCGAACCACATTGTAAGTCGAAAGCTGTGCAAATTTAAGAAAAAAATATTGTTGGGTGTGTTATCAAAAATCTGATTTTTCTTCAAATATTGAGTGATGCCTAGTTTCACGCTGTTTTTTTAAACGTTAAAACCGCGCTCACGTCATCAAAAAAAGTTTTTTTCGTCAAAAATATTTTAGTGCATGGCTACAAAGATTGTGGCAAAAGGCCATGCATTTCTTTTTTTAGAAATCAGAGGTGGTCGAGCGCAACGTCTGGGACAGTTGACATGGAATGACTCCAAAGCACATTCCGCCGGAACAAAATGCCGTCATACAGTTCAGTCTTCTGCTGTACGCCGCCATTCGCTTCCTAAAACCTGCACCGTCACGCAGTCGGTGCATCAAACACTAGCTGCGTTCGATTTACTTGCAACTCCTGCACCGGTGCAGAAAAGTGTAGGACACTGTAGTTCCGGTATGTGTATTCAGAGACGACCGGAAGTACTCCGCCCTACACTTTTCTGCACCGGTGCAGGAGGTGCAAGTAAATCGAACGCAGCTAGTGTTGCTACTTGCAGGAGGCTCTTATCTAGGAACTTTAAGTAGATGTAGCTAATATTTTTGCGTTTAATATTAGGGCCTGTTCTGGTACGAATGACCGCCTATCGCCAAAGCTCCAATATAAACTGCATGGATTTTCTTACTGTTGCTCCAGTTAGTGAATCTAAAGTTTTGGAAGCAATTAAAAAATTTTAACCAAAGTTATCTACGGGAGCGGATGACATTCCAAGCTTTTTAGTAGAAGGTTGTTCTCAACTAGTTTGTCCAGTTTTGGTTTATATATTTAACTTATCACTTGAATCTGAAACATTGGAAAAGTTATTTTGTCATTTCATTGCATAAATCGGGTCATCGGTCTATGATTAACAGCTATCGGCCTGTCTCTCTCCTCCGTAGTTTGTTGAAAGTATATGAAATTGTTCTGCACACCCGCCTATATTCATATTTTTGTCGGAAGATTATTTCTGGACAACACGGTTTCATGAGAGGCCGCTCGCAGAAACAAACGTATACCTTCCTTCCTGAGTGAAGTATAGTACCATCTGTACACAGCGGAGGACAAGCGGATGTAGTGTACTTTGTCATGACTAAAGCTTGCGATAAAGTAAATAATCGACTACTGTTCAGTAAACTCTCTAGTTAAGGTCTGTCTACTAAGTACTGTCGTCTGTTCGACAGTTATCTATCTCGTGCCCAAGGCAGTGTCCCCAAGGCAGTATCCTTGGTTCTTTGCTGTTTTTAGTTTTTGGGAATGATCTCGCTTTTTATCTTAAGCACACGCAGTTGTTGTTATTTGCTGATCATGTTAACTTGTTTACTGTGCTTAAAGTGGTTGAAGATTGTGAATGCCTTCAGCGTGATATAGATTCTATTTCGGCGGGGTGTCTTTCAAATGACCTATTCTTAAATGAGTCAAAGACGAAAGTAATGAGTTTTTCTAGATAGCAGGAAACTCTGAATTTTCAATATACATTAGATTCCACCGATATTATTCGTTTGCGGTCATCCATGATCTGGGAGTTTTTATGGATATTGCGATTTATTTTAATCATCACGCAGCTACAATTAAGTATGCTTCCTTTAGAGTTCTGGGAGCCATTAGGCGAATAACACGCAGGCTTTCTAAACCATTTTGTTTTTTACGTTTCTTTTCTTCAATGGTATGGAGTCATGTCGAATATGCCTCAACTGTATGGAACTGCATCGGAGTGACTAATTCAAGTGTAATTGAGCGTTCAAAGTAAATTCTTCCGTATATTGTTTGATCGTTATTTTCAGCCGAATTATTTCTACAGTTACAAAAGGATTTGTGACGTCGTGAAATCAGACAGGTTGCACAATAGGAGAACGATCCGTGGACAGATGTTTCTGTATAAGATCGTAAATGACACATAACTGATTTACCAGCGCTACTAAGTCACGTCTACTTGCGCGTTCCTCGTAGGTCTAGTAGACTTTACTCTTTGTTTTATCCTTTTGATTTATATCACGCAGCACCCATGAGACGCCTTCAGTTGACCTATCATCATTGTGAACAAATTTGTATAAATTTTAGCCTAGAAAGTTTTGATGAAGAGCGTAAATTTAGAAAGTGTGTTGCTACCATTGTTTTTGTTCTAAATTCCTTTTTTTTATCGTATTCGTGTCCGAACACTTACTCATCTCGCATTTATAAGTACACCACTATGGAGGCGTCGGCTGTTTGTGGGTCACTCTAGATAAATAAATAAAATGCCTCTATAGTACAAGGCCCTGACTTGCGCGACGTCTGCCACGTCAACGCACATCTCCTCAGTTGTGGCCTGCGCAAGCAGCGAACAAGAGTTCGTCCTCATCAGTCGAATAAGCTTGCAACTAGTTCTCCTGGCACCTTCAATAAATAAAATTAGTAAAGTATATTGAAATGAAAATAAAAAATGGTTACCTCGAGCGCTTTCCAGTTTCTGCAGTCTGAATCTCTGGAAACACTGATTTAATTCAGATATGAAGCAGCATTGACGAATGGCAGCACTTTGCATACTGCCTGTGTTTTGGTTAGTACTTTCGGCAATACGCTCTAAAAAAAGCCCGTGCGTCTATTTCCGCACAACACTCGGAGAGCCAATCACTGCAACTTACGGAGGCAGCTAAGGGAATGACGATGCCGAAACATATGTTTAGAGAAAAAAACGCAGACTGAGTTGTGACATTAAGCAATGCAAGCGTGACGTTTTGTATTGCTTAATGTCACAACTCAGACTGCATTTTTTGGTCTAAACATATGTTTCGGCATCGTCATTCGCTGAGCTGCCTCCGTAAGTTGCGGTGATTGGCTCTCCGAGTGTTGTGCGGGAAAAGTAGACGCACGGGCTTTTTTTAGAGTGTAGGTGGTTTTATGTGTACTATATTTTGATGCATATTTAATAGTAAAAAAAAAAGTTCGCTGTTACGTATATTTTGAAAACATTGCATCCCGGAGGAGCAGAACTTTCGCCAGTACTTAAAATCTAAATGATGAGTTTGACAGCGACGAAGATGATGCCCGTGACAACTCCACAGAAGGGTTCCATTTTTGGGCCGATTAATCGGTAAAACAAACAAACGGCGATTAGGGCATTAATGGTCCAATCAATATGTTAATCGATTACTTGCATAGCCCTGCCTAAAATCCCTTACTACTTTTGATATTTTTCCTACTCACAGGTTTGGGGAGAGTCACTTAGGTGCTAAGAAACTCAAGGAGAGGATCATTTTGAAGTTATCGCTGTTTGACCGCGGCCGTCATTGCGGCTGGCTGTGGGGAAACGCCGGGTCCCCCTTACAAAAAGTATTTTAGGCAGTCTATAGACCTTTTTCGCTTACTCTCGTCCCCAGTCACCTGACAAGCATATCCGGTATGGGCGACGAAAAAATATTCAAACATTTGAACTTGCAAATAGTAAAAAAATAAAGGGGAGATAAAACGAGAATGGGTGATGGTTACGCTTATATCCTAAATGTATTCTGTTAGCGTGGTGACGGTAAAACAATGTTTTCGCCCATACTGGAAGTGACGTTATTGCAAGATGGCGGCGCCCTTGTGAAAAAGGTCTATAGAAATCATGGTGTAAGGCGCAAAAACAACGGACACAAGAGAGAAAACAGACAAACAGGCGCCTGTTTGACTGTTTTCTCTCTTGTGTCCGTTGTTTTTTGCGCCTTACACCATGATTTCCAACGTTCACCAACTAGCCCAAACTACAAGTTCTTCTACAGTCTATAGAAATCTTACTCACATTTTAACGACCCTTTCAACTTCCTATACAGACACGTCGCGTCCACAATTTTCAATAGATTTTTTATAGACTTTCTTTCAGCAATAGAAATGCTATACAACTTCTATCACCACGTCTCAATATACTTTTGGTCACCATATTTATACAGCATCTCTATAAACTAGACTTGACAGAATAATAAGATGCAGTACGGAGAGCGACATCACACCCAGTTGGCACCCCCATGCGGAGGCTGCTTTTTTTCGTTTGTGTCAAATAATTATCGCTTCTTGGAATGCTTTATATTGGGAGATACAGATCAGCAACCCTTAGCCTCCACATTTCGTATAAATCATTTGTGAAAAAAAATACTTTGTATCTTTTCATCTTGTTCAAAAGATTGCCTTTCAAGTGAAGGGTATATATGGCGGTGGAGCAGTCAACGCTACTCAATTACTAGTGTCAGGCACGTAGCCAGGGGGGGGGGCATTGGGCCCGGCCCCCCCCCCCCCCCGAAATCTTCCATTTTGATGGGACCTCCTCTCCCCCTCCCTCTCATACAGCACTTTGTGATGGACCTCCTCCTCCCCCCCCCCCCCCCGAAACAAAATCCTGGCTACGTGCCTGACTAGTGTCAAGACTGCTGTGGTAGCGTGAGTATTCGTGATGACTGAGTATGTGCACAAAGTAAGTGGCGAGTGCATGCTTCCATGGATGTAGTATGACAAACCTAAAACGAATGTTCAGGATTGTTTTTTCGCAAAAAAACTGGTCAATTATCTGAAGAAAGGGGATAGATATGTCGTTAGAATCTCTGTGTTCCATAGAATTTCTGTCCAATTTATATACACTAAGTTCCAACTTCTATACAAAGTCTACAGAAAAAGCGACAAAGAAGCTATATACAGTGGATAGAAAAGTAGATACAATTTCCTTGTAATATCTATTGCCTCTATGAACTACGTTCTATTAAAGTTATGTAGAAAGTGCATAAACGTTTTTTTGTTTTTTTAACAGCCGGTCGATCTTTTTGGTAACTCCAGGGTAGACCTCTCCAAGAGTGTCGCAACGGTAAAGAAAACTCTGGCCCGGCCGAGCCCTCGCCAACGAGGACACACCGACGGCGGCCGCTCCCAGACGATGCCGACGTCGTCGTCGCGGCGTCAACAACGCAATGGTGGCAGCAGCAGCATTCGAGTGCCCGGGCAGGTAGAAAGGTGGATGTTTGTCTAGAGACGAGCGCGCTGCAGCAGCGAGACCCGGATATCGCGCTGATTACAAGCCCGAGGCCCCGGGAGCGTCGTTTCCGAAGGCAGGCGGGGCGTCGCGAGCGACGCGGAGCGAGCCGCAGAAAAGCGCCCGCGTGGCAAAAATCAAGCCAGGAGGGAGAAGCCGCCACGCGTGGGAGGCGGACCTCTTTGCATTCTGCGCGGCGGTCCCCGCTCACGTCGAGCTCCAATCCAGCCTCGAGGTGAGCCTCGCTGCCGCAGCCGCCCGGGCAACAGCAACAGTGCCACGAGCAGCGACGAAGAGCGAGCGAGGGAGTCTGTTTGGTTTGCTCCAAACTTTCCGCGGCGCACAGATATTGTTGTGTTTGGACTCTGTCGAGAAATCGCAGGCTGCAGCATCAAACCCCGCCGTGCAACGCGGCGTGAACGCGTATTTATCCGGTGGTGCTGCCGCCTCCATCCGAGCAGCCCCGGTGGACAAGAACAACAAAGAGCGGCGGAAACTTTTTTGTTGCCGCGACTCCTGCCGCGACTCCTTTGTTTTTCCTTGCTCCGATGGCGTGCTCGGATGCTGTTATTCAAATTCAGATGCACACTTGTCCCGCGCAACCCGCGAACATTCCTTCCAAACAGTCGACAGAAGGTTCGGCTCGTGCGGCAGGCGGCAAAGGCCGTCGTCGGGGTGGTAGACTCGCGGCTGCTGCACGACGACACCCGCGACCTCCGTCGCTCTCGAGCTCTCGACAGGGAGCACCAACCGCAGAAAATAGCTGGGTTCCCTCGGTTGCCGCCCGCATGTTTGGCCTTTGCGCTGAGAAAGAAGAATGCACGCACACGCTCGGGGTTCGGAGTGTCAACGAGCGTTGTTCCAGATCACTCACGCAGCACGCATGCAGCAACGGCAGAAGTAAACAGTGCGCACTGAGACCGAGCGAAGCGAGTCGTATATTATTGAGTCCGTGGAGGGACCGAAGACGGGGGGATAGAAAAAGACCTGAAAGCAAATATTGCTCGATAGCTGGTGGCCGGTTATACTGCCCCGCCCAGATTTCCCACAGCGGAGGCAACAGACGCCAGAGATCTGAGCGGGGCAAGCCCGAAAACTCGAGCCCGACCCGCTTTCCGGTCGGGCTTGGGCCAGCATATGAGCGCCCTGTCCGGGCTCGGGCCGGGTTCGGGCCTATTTATTTCGAGCTGCGTCGGACTCGGGTCGGGTCGCGATTGAGGTGGTGGGAGCCGACAACCCGACCTCGCCAAATCTAGAAAAAGCAATCTTGGGAACAGCGTAATTCCAAAACACGCAAAAAGAAGCGGAAAGCGAGTGCAAATTATGTCTGCAAAAATGCCGACGCAGGTGACGCGCCGCAAGAATTATTTTTCACACGAGGGCTGCTCAAGCAGACAATAGGCAGTTTTAGGATATCACTTCTGACAATACCCGATAAAAAATTCTCACAGCAAAACTTTTTTTA
Source organism: Ixodes ricinus (assembly GCA_037355805.1). Taxonomy (NCBI): domain Eukaryota; kingdom Metazoa; phylum Arthropoda; class Arachnida; order Ixodida; family Ixodidae; genus Ixodes; species Ixodes ricinus. The sequence continues at coordinate 208,001 of JAZHYW010059234.1, read as the reverse complement.
TATCTTGCAGAATGAATAAAACGGAAAGAGGACGAGACACAGACGTGCACATTCCTTCAATTCACAACATAGCAGATCGTTATTTGGTATCGTTATCGGAGCGCAGGAAATTATCTACTAAAATTCCCTAATGTGTTTGTGTCGTGTGCGTCAGAAACCTCGTGAGTTCAGATTTCTACGGAAAACGCAGGCAGTCGATCACTGCGAATAAAGGAGAGATCTTTGCCATTGACGAAGCTAGCATTGTACACGTTACACTCGGACGTTAAGACGGGTTCGGACCACGTCCGGGTCGGGTTCATGCTGAAAACAAGTCAGGCTCGGTCTGGGTTTGGGCCGATATATACTAATAGGTAGGGTCGGGCTCGGGCCTGCGTTCACAAGCCACAGTCGGACTTGGGCCAGGTTCGGGTCAGGACTTTATCGGGTCGAATCGGGTTGGGTCGGGACTAAAACTTCCGGCCCGAACCCGTCCTGAAGGCAGATAATATCCCGCCGTTTAGTCCATGGAACAAATTTCGACGTAATAATCAATCTTACTACTGACATACGTATAGACTGTCTGATAGTGACCTTGCAGCCTATCCACTCGGAGATCTTGAATTTAGGCGTTATTTTACGCTCGCCTGGAATTGTATTCTTCTATCAACTTGAATTGTTTTATGCTCATTCTAAGAAATCTGGAGCGTCTCGTGTCCCGCAAGACACTTGGCAGAGCCAATCACTGCAATCTACCGAGCTCCGGAGCTCGGCGAGGGACGAGCTTTAGAATACCTTTAAACCTATAAAAAAACTGTCTGCGTTGTGATCACTGAGCACGATATTCTACCATGCTCAGTGTCACAACGCGGACTGTCATATTAGCTCTAAACATATTTTCAGCCCCGTCATTGGCCGAGCTCCTTCCAAAATGAATTGAAATGAAATGAAATCTTTATTTCCAGAAATTTACTCTGGCGTGCCTCCAGACAAAAAGCTACCATATGGTAACTTGACTGGGTCTGGGGCCCTAAAGCAAAACAAGCATAGCAATCTGGCTGAAAGGTGTGATACATTGAAAAGCCTCGTTATACAGCATATAAACTCTCTCTTAGCAACTAGGCATGTACTTCAGTAACAATAAACAGAGTAAACATAGTGAGAGCGCAGGAGCGTTCGGCAGCAAGCATATTATGCGAAAGCAAGAAAAAGAAAAAAATGTCATACAAAGACATCCGCGTTAGATAAAACACATATACAATTCAGTTCTAGTCAGAGAGTATATATCTATGTTTTCTAGATGGTACCTGTTGAGTAGAGAAGGTAACATATGGCGAAGGGATTGTAAAGCATCATTCGTGCGGAAATGAGGAACATACCATACCTCAGAGCAATGCATACTGATCGAGATTTCCTTTTTATTCAAGTCCGAGGTACGCGCAAGAAATTCATTGAATTCATTTGTTCCGAAAAGGAAAGCTTAAAAAGACGATGCACGTGGAAATTTTTAATGGCAATAATCGTGAATTTTCGAACAGCGGTTTAGTCTGATATAGGTAGCGAACATCAGCGATGATACGTAGTATCTTTTTTTTTTTTTAAGTAACAGTATTGTGTTAAAATTCGAACTTGTTGTTGTGCCCTACACGAGGTGACAATAATTAATATGAGATGAGAAAAATGGCATGATAAATCACGAATTTAATGTTAACAGTCAATACTGAGCGGCATCTTCTAATAACGCCAATGACCCTACAACCTGCATACCAAATTATCAATATGGCGATCCCGCGACAGATGTTCAGAGAAAATTGCGTCCAGCGTTTTGTGGTGCTTAACTATATCGACTACTGTACCACCTAAGGTAAGGTATTTAGTGAAGGAGACGTGCTTATTCAATGACCGAAATATGAGTGCCCTGGTTTTGTTTACATATTTTAAAGCAATTTACCTCAGACCATCTGCCAAATTGCGCGAGAATATTGTTCCCCTTAATAATTAAGCTTTCTGCGTCTACGGCCGACACAAAAAGGCTGGTGTCGTCGGCATATATTACAAACTGCGCAAGAGTACTAACCTTTACCACGTCGTTTATAAAAAATGTTGAACAGCAGAGGGCCCAGTATGCTACCCTGAGGCACGCCGCAGGTTACGGCTTTCAAGGAAGATGATCGCCCGTCGATGCTGACACACTGCTGGCGATTGGAGAGATGGGAATCCAAGAGTGAGAGCGCTGGACCACGTATTCCATAACACTTTAATTTATCAAGGAGTATTTGATGACTGAGGCAGTCAAACGCCTTACTAAAATCAATAAAAATACCTAGCGTTAAAACTTGTTTTGAATGCTATTTAGAATTATTTCTTTCGGCAGTAAAAGCGCTGACTCTGTCGACCTTCCCTTCCTAAAACCAAATTGGGCATCAGTTATTATTTCATGTCGATGAAGAAAACTTTCTACGCGAGTTTTGACAAGCATTCCTAGTCCCATAGAAAAAATTGGCAGGATGGATATTGGTCTATGGTTAATCATTAGGTTCACATCACCTCCCTTGTGAATCACAGTAACTTTGGCAAGTTTCATATTTGCGGGGAACTCACCGCAAGCCAAGCTGAGGTTAAATATGTGTGCGAGGTACGGTGCAATTATGTCAATGACAAGCTTGACTAATTTCATTCGAAAATCGCTAATATCAAGACTGTTACTATTTTTGAATCGCATGAACATTTTGTAGACCTCAAATTAATTTGTTGGATTGAGAAAAAGGGACGAACTTTGGCTCTGTGTGATATATTTAACAGCATCTTCATTATATGTGCTTGAAACAAGATTTGCCAAGTAAGAATTGAAGCATTCTGCCAGAGGGACACCGGATAGCATTTGGTCATTGATCAGTAGCTCCCCCATTTTATCGTTACGTTGGCCGCGCTGGAGAACCTCATTTATAGATTTCCATATCACAGGAGGAACATTTTTCGATTTATATCGGAAGAGGTTTGCATGATACTGTGATTTTGCTTGTTTTAGTAGAGTTTAATTTATTTCGATATTTTTTTAATGATGCTAAATTGTCTGGGTGTCTCGAGGAAATAAACTTTTTGAACAAGGTATTTTTTTATTAATCATTTTGATGTGATCAAGTGCGATACAAGGTTTTCGTGATTTTCTCTATCGAGATATTATTTTATACGGAAAACATTCATCATAGCACTTCTTGAACAAGTCATGAAATGTATCGTAGGCATCAGATACGTTGGATTGTAATGTCACAGATGTCCAGTCGAGAGCAAATATTTTGTTTCTGAAATGCAGTAAACCGTGTTCTGTTAGGGTTGGAAAGGAAAAAAAAAACGTTTGATTTCGCTCTTGATTTTAAATCACAGCAACGAAAGGCGAGGAAAATAGGAATATGGTCGCTGATGCTACACCTGATGGTACCAGCCGCAGTAAATCTTTGGCCCATATTTGTAATGAAGAGATCCAGGACGCTTTCACTTTCAAGAGTAGTTCTATACTCCGTTTCACCTTCAGTCCGAGCGCAGTGGACGCTAGGAGCCATCCCAGCCAATCCAGCGTTGACAGAGTGTCATCTGACCTTGAGCTCCCTGTGTCGCTCCGCCCAACCGGCAGGTCACGTGATTTTCTCCCGGCGCTGGATCGGCTGGGATAGTTCGTGGCGTCCACTGCGCTCGGACTGAAGGTGGTACGAAGTATAGTAGATGAGAAAATCACATTCTCATATCCGAAAGAGCTCAGAGCATTGCTAAATTGGGTCCCAGCATAGGAAGGTTCTATCATATCAATATTAAAGTCGCCACCAAGAACAACAGAAAAATTATTTGTTGATGCAAATTCCAGATAACTATCCAAGAAGGATAAAATCCTGCAACGTTGATCGACGGTGGACGCTACACGACAGAGAAAAGCCGACTGCCACTAGTTAAAGGGAGCATCTCGGTAAGGCCGATAGTCGCATTACGGCCGAGAGTGCATTAAGGCCGAGAGGGGCGAAAGGGCCGGGGGTGGCTTTGAGGCCGACTAGGGCATAACGGCCGAGAACTGCATTAAGGCCGATAGTCTCTGAATGAGCTGGTGTGGTCGCCTTCTCGAGGGTCGCGTTGTGGTTGACGACTTTAGTTGCCACAAAATAAGATAGATGGCACCACATTGAGCATGGCGGATGAACTTAACATATTTTCAGTCTGGTCAATCGCCGTGGTTTCTTCTCAGATTACAATGATTGGAGCTCCGAATACTGTAAACTACTTAATTTTCGAGAGGACGTAATTTTCGCCAATCGCCTACAATTCGCGAAAAATAGGTCCCGCGAACAATTCCGTTAAACTGTAAACACATTAGAATCTATATTAAGATCGTACCGCGTCGCGAAAATTAGAACCCTCAAATTATTCCAAAACTCCAGCTTTGAGCTAATCGCGAAAAATAAATCGTTTACAGTACTCTGCAGGAAAGTAAACTTGTGACATTTCTAGGAGTGTATCTGTCAGTGACTGCAAATACTGCGGTTTTGGGTTTGTTTTCACTCGTCACGGCCGGCACCAGTCGGTACGCCGGCCTTGCCAACCAGAATTTTTCATTTATTTATTCGCTTTTTTGCGTTTTATCATTTCTTATTCGTTTGATCAGTAGTTCCTTCATCTGGATATTTGGATTATGTACACACACGCACACGTATTTCCAGATAAATGCCATGAATTTAGAGCACCTTTTTGGTATAACATTCCTTTATTTTAATCATCGGCTTTTTAAGAGTTCAGTGAAACATTTGTTGTGTCTTGTCAATTTTCAGGACTTTAACTAAATTAGTTATGTCTCTGGTTCTACCGGGCGGCTACGAAAACGATGAGTGAGGTTGATTTAAAAATTTTATTTTCAACCTTTTTTGCAGCGAAACGTTGAAGGAAACACATACAGGAAATATGAAAAACACATGGGCCATCAGAATGTCAGAATATGACAAGCAACTCACCGTCGGAGTGCATTATTGCCTTGAAGAAGTGCCACGTGCTTCGTTCCGTCTCTCTAATTGGCTCACAAGGGCATAGCCTTCGCCTTTTGCTAAAAAATGTTGACACGGAGTGTAGCAAAAAAGAAAAGCTAGTCGAAACGGTCAAAGCGCTACATGTTTAATTAATCGTTAAGTATGAAGCAATAAAACTAAAAATGCAGTATTTGCCGTCACCGAGAGATACAATGTGCACTGACAAATAAATATGTGGCGACATCTATCTTGTTTGGTGGCAACTAAAGTCATCAACCACAACGCGACCCCCGAGAAGGCGGCCACACAGCACATTCAGAGACTATCGGCCTTAATGCAGTTCTCGGCCGTTATGCCCTATTCGGCCTCAAAGCCACTCCCGGCCCTTCCGCTTCTCTCGGCCGTAATGCACTATCGGCCGTAATGCGACTATCGGCCGAAATGACAGTGACCCCTAGTTAAGGCTAAAATTTTGTAGTCTTCATTCATCTCAGGCAGTCCAGTATTTGGTAAGTTTCGCGTTGCTCTGCACAAAAGGCGACACCGCTACCCCTCTGACAGATTCGATTTAGGCAAAAATGTTGGTATCCAGGCAAATTTAGTACGGGCTGGTCATCTTGGTACCACGCCTCTGAGAAGATTATGACATCAAAAACAGCATCGCAGCCATCCAGAAGTGTGCAAACATCGTCCTCATTGTTTCGGAGGAAACGCACGTTAAGATGGAAAACAGTAACATCTTTGGGATTTATGTGCTCCTTAACGTTTGATGACAAAACAGTGGCACATTCAACTATATTTATAGGCAGCAATTGGCTCCCCCAAGTGACTTGCGGGAGAGTAGACGCTCCAGAATTCTTAGAGTGCATATATAATGCGTCATGACTTCTATTGAGCGTGTTCAAAGCCGTTTCGTAGAAATTCTCTTTTACAGCAAGAAAGAGAGAGAGAGAGAGAGATAATAAATGATGAGTGTGGCAAATGTACTCTACTAGGGAGGAGGAGGAATAAACTTTATTATGACGAGCCTTAGGTGCTGTTGTCTGGGCACCCGCCTGGTGGGGGTTTCCTCTAGTCCGGGATACCCTGGCCTGTGCTGGCCACTCCGGCCCTCTCCACCAGGCTACGCTGGGATGAGAGGTCGGGGCTGGTCAGCCGTGCCGCCCACTGCTCGTATGTGGGTTGGGGATTAGGAGTAAGGGATGTACTTAAAGGACATCTCCGGTCAATATTTTTGAATTTGGGATTACGACTGTTTTCAGCTAAAGACTGTGTCCCTAAAATACAAGATTTTTTCTTTTTTTTTAGATATTGTGTGTATAAATATTACAGCTCAAAGTTTGGTTTCGGGTGTCCGCGGCAAAACCGAAACTATCTGCTAGAGGGATAGCAACACTGATCATCAGCCATACGGCCACAACGTGACGTCAACGTGATGCTGCGGTACGCGGTACGAGGGCAATCAGAAACTCTTTTAAATTTAATATTCATAAATGAGAACCCAATAAACCACTTAAAGGGATACTTCAACGAAATTTGAAAGATTCCCGTCGTGTTCAAAAATAGGTTGGATATGATCCACAATATCCGTAAATGACAATCGCACGTTTGTATTTTGATCCTGGTGGCTGTATTTTTCGTTATAAACGGCCCACTCTGGCAAGCGCTTGGAGAAGGCCCAGCTTAGAGCACGTGACTTCCAACGCAATCGTGACGTAGGTCGTCTCAAGACGAGCAAAGCTACGGCGAGGCTGACGTCGAGAGGATGGCCTAGTCGTTCCAGCCACCGAAGCGGTTGTTTTTGTACGAATTTTGAGTGACGGGTTAATCTTCTATAATCTTGTAGGGGGACAATAGCGACTTCTGCGACACACAAAAGGGATTCTCGGGAACAGGGGAGTTCCTCCTTCCCCCTTCTCTCGTCGTGGCCGGAGGCGAGACGACCTCCGTCACTAGCTGTCAAGGTTCCTAGACGAGCATTACAAACGAGGCGTTAGCGAAATCCACCAGGTGCTCTTTGCTAATCGTTTAATTCGTCTTAAAATTCCCTTTCGAGACTTTTTTAACAAGATATTGGTATGTTCTATGTGATACTGCTCTTTTGGACACATATAGACCAAAAAATGAGCGCCGAAATTTCGTTGTAGTATCCCTTTAAATGATTGCAAGATTAGCCCGGGAATTTCGGACCACAGCACAGTACATTTTCACGTTTTGCTTAAAGGCTAAGCTCAGGAGAATTGAAATTACTTCGTATAAAAACTTTGAAAAAGCCAATGACGAGTCAGTTATTGATCACCTTAGCCTGAACTATGACAACTTCGAGCACCTAGCTGGCAACCCGTTGATGGAAGTGGATGACCTGTGGCTCAAGTTTCAGGAAATGATACTTGAATGCACTCGTACGTTTGTCCCAGTGGAAATAAGAAAGAAAAACTTGAACAGTCCTTGGATTACAAGGGACGTAATCCACTACAAAAGGCGATTATCAAGGTGTAGAGCAAAAACACGCAAAAAACACGACGGGTTTCAGCAGGCAAAAATACAGTCAATGAGCAAAGAGCGCAAAGCAAAAATAAAAGCTTCGAAAACGATTTTCTTTCACGTAAAAATGCAAAACGTTTTTAGATATTCACCGCAGCAGTTTTAGCGAAAATTGAAACCAAGTAAAAAATAGTTATCAAATTGATAGTAGAAGAAGAAGTGATTGAGGACATGACTGGCATTGCAAATTGTTGTAACCAATATTTTGTCCGTGTTTTTTCTGCTGATAATTACATTTTACCAACATTTTGTTCGTTTGAGAATGTGCCCCCAATCGAAGACGTGGAGGTTCCGGAGGAGGGAATCTTTTCACAGCTACTTCTTATCGATCCAACGAAAGCAGCCGGACCGGATGACATTCATAATCAATTCTTGAGGCGTTATAGCGAATGGTGTTCAAAATATCTTACTATCATTTTAGTAAATCGTAGCTTTCAGATGGGTCCCTTCCCAATGACTGGAAGCTGGCCAAAATAATACCTATTCTTAAGACCGGAAATGCTAGTAAGGCCACTAATTATAGACCGGTATCATTAATATCTACTTGTTGCAAAATACTTCAGCATGTTGTTTCGAAGCATATAAGGATATTTTTAGATACCTGCTCTGTACTTAAAAAAACAGCATGGATTTCGGAAAGGCCTGTCTACGACAACGCAATTAACATAATTATTTCACGATTTTTCTTCAACCCTTGACAAAAGAGGACAAATTGATGTAATGTTTTTACATTTTAAAAAGCTTTTGATAAGGTAAACCACAATAAATTACTTTTAAAGCTCAGGCATTTACTAAAAAACGCAGAAGTTCTGCGATGGATAGAAATGTTTTTGTTTTGTAGAAGGCAATTTATGAGTGTTGATGGATACGCTTCCATGCCTCGTAGGGTCGACTCGGGAGTCCCCAAGGGTTCTGTACTTGGACCCCTGTTGTTTCTGGTTTTAATCTATGACGTTCTTTGCGATATTGCAGCAAAAGAACGACTGTTTGCTGCTGTACATTGTATGCCTATATAAATGATGATTCCGATCATGTTGAACTAAACAATTGTTTGCAAAAAAAATAGCAAATGGTGCGAAATCTGGAAAATGTCTTTGAATACAAGAAAAACAAAACAGTTTGCATGTGAAAAACACATAGGAAATTTTTTCAGTGTATAACTACTACTTGAAGAGGGAAATATTGTCTATGGTAGATGAATTTAAGTATTTAGGGGTAACAATAACCAGTGATTTAAGTTGGAATAAACATGTTAATAATATAATCAAGAAAGCCACAGCTAAACTCTGGTCACTAAGACGATCATTAAAAATGGCAACCACTGGAACTAAACTGCTAGCTTATAAAATGCTAATGAGACCTAGATTGGAGTATGCTAGTGAAGTTTGGAATCCTCACACGAAAGGTTTAATATTGAAATTAGAAAAAATTCATAAAATGGCACTACGTTTCATTTTTTCGAAGTACAGATGACTGAATTCACCAACGGAGCTGTATTCCAAGGCAAGTCTCACCTTATGAGAAGAGAGGAGAAATAATTACAGTTTCAAAATGTTTTTAATGGTTTTAGATGGAACACTGCAGATTGATAAACACAGATTAATCAAACCTCATTTATCTAGAATCCCACGTAATAAGCGTACTAGGACAGTCGAAGAGTACAGATTTGCCAAAGAATGTTTCAAGAATTTGTATTTCCCTCGGATGATTAGGGAGTGGAATATACTGCCCGAAAGCGTTGTTAAATCCAAAACGGTTTTGGATTTCGTCAAGTGCCTCCCATGTAACCAATAGACCTCGTGTTATTATTTTTGTTATAGTTTTGTGTTATTTGAAATGAGTATTAGGTGTCGTATAGTCCTTCATTTTTGTCCTTGTGTTCTGCATGTCTATTACATTGTCTATTGTTTTTTGTACTCACTCATATCATATCATAGACCCCACTGGGGGACTAATAGTATTAGGAAATAAATAAATAAACCGCGGCTCCACCGCGACGTGACATCTAGAGGTGCTGCGCCAGTGTTCCTTGACTAAAAGCTAACCCGCTTGCCGCCCGCTAAAGAGCAGCTGGTCGCATTTTTAGAGTTGGCTTTAGTCGGGTACGCGGCTTCACTTTGACGTAATATTTCGGCTGTGGTGACATTTCGTGCCACTAAAGCGATACCAGTCATTTTGTTTTGTTTCGGTTTCGACCAGAGTTGCTTTTAAAAGCATCTACTTGGGTGTGACCGTTCGATAATTGTTTTTGAGTGTTTGAATCGAGTGTTTGTCCTTTCGGAAAAAGTAATATATTTATCTTGTGGCATTCTTATGCTTCCATTCACGGTTAGATGAAGTGTTTTGAGCCGGGCTATCTTTCTTCGGGATGACAGTGGTATTAAGTCCGTTTGAAGCATTAATTCTGAGGTCGAGTGCTTTTTTCCGAAGTTGTTGAAGATAAACCTAAGAGCTTTCCTCTGAATCATTTCTAGTTTGTCTAGGCTTTTTTTGTGTGAAAGGGTCCCAAACTGCTCTGGCATTGTGCGGTAGGCGCGCTATCTATAAAGCAAATTAACAAAGTAGAATGGTTTCTCGTAGTAAATTACTTGAGAGGGGAGAGCTCGGCCTTAAAAACGGCTACTTCATAACTTAAAAGTAAGCAAAACATCAAAGTAAAAAAAAATCGCGCAAGGGTTACTGCAGCTATAATACGTTGCTTAGAATGCTGGGATTGTACCCTTTGTTTGATAGACGACGTTTCCGCGAGTTGTGGTTTCTTGCTTTTTTAATGCTGTTGTCAGTGGGACTGTCGATTCGCCACTTCTGTTAATCCCTGTTCGGTTTCGCGCTTCCTTTGGGTCTAGTAGCTTTCAGCGTCCTTTCTACAGGTTGGCATTATCCAATACGCCGTCACTAACAAGAATAAAACTTGAGTTCAACATGATAGACCAATTTTGTCATCGACATTTTTAGTGGTGTAATACTTCCCGAAAAAATTGGAGCCGTAGTATGCGCATAATGAAGCTTTAGTTTTGCTCATTTTCTATTTTAATTTACTGACGACCAAGTGCTCTTTATAGACGTATCAAGATAAAGACTCTGATTACGATTGACTGATTGTGACTGTGACTCGTTGCAAATGCTATCTCGTGTCTGATTGGCAGGTGAATCGGATATGTTACGTTTATGTTATTTGCGCCAGCCAGTATACACACACTGAACATTTTACACTGTTAACAGTCTAAATCAACTTGTCTCGCGGCACTGACACTTTTTTTATTCTGGTTAAGAGCCTAAAAATAGGACGCGGGAAATCTTAGCAACCTCGTAAGGATAGTTTCTCTCGAGCAACATTTTTACAGCAGCAAGCACCACATGCATTCTAATATGCACAAAAAGACATGTACAGACGCAATGAATCCCGCACGAAAGAGGAATCACAACCCTGTTAACTGCTGCACCACCTTACGTATATACTAACTTCTTTTTTCTAAACATGTTTCACTTGTTTGTGCAATTTTGAATTTGCAATTTTTGAGAAAATATGACTTTTTTGTTTTTACAGATTGTGGTTCACCAACTAATCGTACACATGCCTGCAAATGTCTATTGCAATATATCAAATATTTACGGACAAATAAAACATTTTCGGTAAGCTAACGATGCAAAATCACGTTTTGGAAATGTGAAACTTCTACGTTTCCTATTTTCTAACAGCTGTAGCTCCACACCACTGCGCCCTAGAATAATGATCGTACTCTCGTTAAAAAGAACATTTTCTCACAGTTTCAGCACGTTAAACATATCTGTACGAGAATAAGCACAATTTGGGAAAGAACACCATACAAGTCCAGCCTTCCCTTTGAAGAGGGTATGCACATGGCCAAGAATCGAAAAGCTTGCTCTGATTGAACAGAAAACTAACTAAAACCAACATTCGTTTATAGGAAGTCACGTCGGTTTGTCTGCTTTGTATTTCTACAATGCTTGCCCTACCCATAACTGCTGACGCTGGTTCGTGTATTGCAAGCGTATCCAATTCCTCATCCGTTTCATAATCAATGTCCACATGTCGACAACAAAATGACTCTTGAAGAAAGTGTTTTAAGTTCGGACTCCCTCAGCAAGGCCATGCAGGAGATCGCGTGTAAGCAGAAGGCACCACCTTTACTCTTGGTGCCTTTTAGTTGCCACCATCACCAGCAAAATCAAATGTAGTGGTGTGTAAACTTAAAATAGGGTTTTCTCAGTTTCACTTTTTTGGAACAACTTTCGTTTTAGGAAATCTATCATTTCGATGAATTGCGGAGTTTATTCTTCTCTATGGATGTTTCTGAACTGAAATTTAATGAGAAATGCGGCTAGATATTTATTTTTCAATTTAAATGAAGCTCTTATAGCCACAAAAGTAGGGTTTTGATGAGGAGAAAATGCGTCATTATGTGGAATACTTTTCAAATTGTCATTTTGCATAGAAAAAAACGCAGATTTCAGAGTAAAAAAATAGATAGCCGCACCCCCCCCCCCCCCATATGTTCTATAGTTACGGCTAAAGCTTACAAAATGCTCAATATTTTGCAGCAATTCTTAATGATAGATTTACTTGCCAAGTGAGACGACTTACATCAATAGCTGTATACCTCTCGCTGTAGGTTATTAGAAAATTTTCCTACTGGAAACGTTATACAGTGCATTTAGGCAACGAAACGAATAGGCCCTTTAAATTTCATCAATATTGAGCAACTGGTTTCAAAGTCGACAGTTGGAGGTGGTGTCACCCCTTAATATGTATCCTAAAACCCCAGTAGACTAGTCTTTAGGTGTATGCAATAGGTAAAAAACAAAACTCGCACGAACTATGGTTTGCGACAACTTGCGTATCTAATCTTTTTCCCGATCGACTAAACAGACACCTTTCCATACTCTTCCCCGGACATTAAAAACAAGACAACAAAAAAAAACGTCAAAACTATATTAATTTGGTATTATGATCGGCAGTTGGTACCTCAACTTGTTGTTCTACGCGCATTATGCGGTAGGTGTCCGATGTCCCGTTGATACTCGTGAGTGATTTTTCTGTTGTTGTTTTGCTTTGTCTCATTCTTCTTCCGAGTGCTGTAACCATGTTCTAGGTCCCGTCAGAAGATATACTTGCCTTTTTTCGCCTAACCCCTCAACGTTTTTTTTTTCTTTTCTGAAATACAATTTAAGGATACACATTCGCAGGTGACCGTATCCGGCAATACGAAGAGTAGAATTATGCTGCTTGGTTCTCGGCAATACTTCACGTAAAGCCTATTACATCTATGCCCAAGAAATGTATTTCTAAGTAAAAGCATTGGTATTGACAATTATTATTTGAAGCAGTCGTTAATACAACCTTTGCAAAAGCTCCTTCGAAGCGGGTGTCAGTGCAGCGAACACCCTTCAAAGATGGTGTTCGCCTCACGTCAGCACCTTTCTCAGACCCTTTTTACGCCCCTAAAGAATAATGGGTGCTCCACGAAACAGCACCCCATTTACGCAAAAAAGGGGCGTACCACTTGAAATAAGAGTGCTGAAAGGGTGTAGCCATGTATGCAAGCGTCTGGAACATTCTTTTTACACGCTTAAGAATGCAACATTTCTTGCTCAGTACTTCAGGTTCCAAAAGAATTTTCGCTGAATGCACCAACCTTTCTATTCTCTTTCAAAAGAAGCAGAGACAGACAAACATTAAACAAGTGGGCTCTCTATAATAAGATGACTCCACGCATGGCGTAACACAATGGCAACGCGCAAATTAGCCTACTGCGTTGTCCTTCTTATGCCAACAAGAGGGCGCTCATTAGAAACGCTACGGTGCATCGCAGTCGCACGACGCTCTCGGCCCTTACGAACCAAGTCGAGCAGAAAGAGTCCGCACGAGGACATATCGGCTTTTCGGCTCCCGCGCTATCAAAAGAGGCAGGAGTCGTCCAAGTGGCAGCACAGCGTGCGGACGGCCACTTCATCTGGACCCGGTCGATTCTCACCCACGCTCCAGAGGTCTTCTTTTGAGCAGCCGGCCTCTTTCCCGTTGGCTGCCCTCGATTTCAGATTCTCGCCCTCTCCGACTTCCTAGGAATAGGTCCAGGCGCACCAGACGCCCTGACGAACGCTCATCCCGTCCGAGATAACGACGCGCCCAGTCGCGCTCCGAGATACCCCACGCCCTCCGGCACCAGCCCGTGGGAACCTGCCTTCGCAGAGGACTCCCTCCAGTCAGTTGGCCCCCAGCCGCCATGGCCAGCCTTGCAGAGCGGCGTCTGGCTCTATCGCTGCTCTTCGGCTTGCTCGCCCGCGGCGTCACGTCGAGCTGCGAGTTCAGGGGTCACTGCGCCAACGACGCCGACACCGACAAGGCGATTCCCTGCGCGGTGCACCAGGACGCCGTCGCCTTGGAAACGCCCACGTCCTGGCAGGCGTTTGCGGACCTGTGCCCGCAGCTCGCCGCCGAGATTCACCCGGACCGCAAGGTCTGCTGCGACGTCAGCCAGGTCGAGGACCTGGCGCGTGAGCTGGAGCAGCCGGCTCGACTGGGCATGGCCAAGTGCCCCGGCTGCATGCTCAACTTCAGAGACTTCCTCTGCCGCATGACCTGCTCGCCCAAACAGTCCGACTTCCTGGCCGTGAACGCGACGGCGCGGGAAGGCATTGGTCCGCACGTCGTCGAGATGATCTACGCCGTCAGGGAGGAGTTCGCCCAAGGTGTGTACGACTCGTGCAAAGACGTGCGCAGCGTCGTGCTGGGCATCAAGCTCATGACGCTCATGTGCGGTGGCCGCGTGTTCGGCTGCTCGCCCCAGCGATGGCTCGAGTTCTTGGGGTCCACGGCTCCGGAAGGCGGCTATTCTCCTTTCAAGATCCACTACGTCCTGACCGGGGAGCCCGCTGTGCGGCGTGCTGGTCGCAATTTGACTCCGCTCAGCGCGCCTTTCCTCAAAACCTGTTAACCCGGCTCATCATTCTCCGCGCGATTGATAGCGCACTGGCGCGGCCCTAACCTCTTGCCGACATTCACGCAAGCCTCTTGGCCACTCTCCGCCGATGAATAACTTAATTTTTATTCCTCGTCCCGGGTCTCAGATAGTGCACGTCTTTACGGTGTCTGGGATGTTTAATTTCGCTGTCATCGGGTTGCGTACAACCGCAGACTGCGAATGAGAGGCTCACCGTAACACGAATCGATTCAGACGCATCCTGCTTACAGAAAGCGAATCCATGGTAGCTGTCGGAGCGTTTGTATTTTACGCTGTGATTGAGAACATTCATGCATTTTTGGTCATGCTTGTACCGTTAAACCACGTGTATGTTCTGGATGTATCAGTGCGCATTAAATACAATAAATATGTTGAGAACCGACTGTCGTTTGATCTCTTTGTTTGGAGTTGAAGCAAACGGCTCGCGCGACAAGTTCCTCTTCAGTTCCCCTCTAAGCACACGGAAAATCAAACACGGCACGAAATGACCGACTTGTCACACTGCCGTCACATTGCAACATTGCCGTAACAAGTCATACTATCGAAGAGGACCGTGAGCCAGCCTTGCAATCCCAGCTGAAAAAGCGCGTCAAAATAATCGAACAATATAACGGAGGCGGAGGCAACTGAAGCTCGCAGTGCACGACCTTGGGTGGCGAAGTGGAAGACTGAACATAGAGTTCCACGGAATCCGAAAAATCGAAGGCGAAGACCAAATAAGCAAAGTAAATGAGATAGCGAAAAAGCTGAATGCATCCGAACTGACAAAGACCGACGTCCCAGCGAGTCAGCGACCCACCCATTGCAATCAAATCCTGATAAGATTCCCGGACTCATTGTCAGATTTGTAGCACAAACAACCAGAGACGCCTGGGGTCCAAAACTCGTAAAACAAAGTTGGAGCCGAAAGTTCGCGGATCGCGCCGATTGGATGCCGACGACAAAAAGCGCGAAGTCATCGTCGTGACAGTCCAATCGGTGCACTCCGCGAACTTCGGCCCCAACTTTGTGTTTGACGAGTTTAGAGCCCCTGGTTGGACGAGAAAGCTAAGCTAAGAAGCACCGGTGCTAGCGTGTGCAAAAATGAGAACATGAGAATGCCTTTTCAGCCAGTTTGAGGTTGCTTCAATGTTATCACGTAAACCGAAACCCGCAGGTGTTCCGATGAAGAGGACTTAACTTGCCACCATATAAAATCTATTGTTTTAATCCCACGGCTAGTCATGAGGTGGTGGGGGAGTGTGTACGCCAATTGAAGAAAGTATGGACAGTCAGCCATTACCTAGGTTCTGCTCAATCACTGAGAACTATGCAGCTTTGTCCTTGTTAAGAGAAAATACGAATGTTTCTGTATTTTGCCACCCACCTGATGGCAAATTTTCACATTTTCTTGCTGTTCTTGAAACGCTGCTGAGGTTTAGTATAGCGATAAAAAAATTTTGTGTGCTAACTGGAGGTTATTTTAATGTTAACATGCTACAATATGCTACGCCTAAAAATATAGATATTCTACTATAGCAACATATGGTTCTGTGAAAGTGATAACTAAACCAACTAGAAGTACAGAGCATACGGAATCTATTACTAAGCTTTTTATTAGGAATGTCGATAAATCTGATGTAATGATCGGAATTCTTACTTTTAAAATCAGTGACCATTTGCCAATTTTCTTGTGCATATTAGGTGCACATTGCAAAGAGAAAGACAAGAAGTCTAGCAGTCATTTTTATAGTGTCCCGCTATAAACACAATAAATCCGGTGTTATCAGGGGTACTTCAAGGGAGTATTAGGACTTTTTTAACGTTTATGTCAACGATATTGTGAACATCGACCAGACTACTAAATTTATAATATACGTAGACGACACAACCCTTCTCGTTGCTGCTGATGAGGCAAATCGACTTGTATCTCTGGCAAACACAGTATTAGATAAAATAGGCGTATGGACCGAAAGAAATGCTTTAAAAATGAACAAAAATAAAACAATGTTCAATATATTTAGGCTTATAAAGTGATTACTTCAATAGGTTGTATTTATTTAAATGCGTTTGGTATTGAAATAGTTGATTATTTTAAAACTCTTGATGTTGTGCTTTAGGAAACTATGTCATGTGACATATTGAGCATCTAAGAAAAATGTTGGTAAAAGTTATGGTTTGGCTATATTGAAATAGATATATCCTTCCGAAGTCAGTTAAAGTATTATTGTATAAAGTCTCTTTTTTACATTTAAATTAATGTTATCTGGTGTGGGGTACCACCGCGGCAACAAATCTTGAGAAAATACATTTGCTTTGAAAACGAATGTCACGCACAATTGGAAATGTTCTTTTTGGCTTACATAGTCATAACTAGGGTTCGGAGTTTTCGGTTTAAACCGAAAAAAACCGATAAAAGTACGCCGAATTTATTTTCGGAAATTCGGTTTTAACCAAAAAAGGTCAGTTTGTAGGTTCGGCGTTTTCGGTTTAAACCGATAAAAACCGATAAAAGTATGTCTAATCCGTTTTCTAAAATTTGGTTTTAACCAAAAAACCCAGTTTTTTAGGGCCGCGTTGAGGTGGGTGGGGGGAGAGAGAGAGAGAGAGGGCTTTGCAAGGTTCGACATTGTGTGACGTCTTCGTGATTGCGCTCTTCCAAGGTTCAACAGGCAACAAAATAGGTCTTGGATTGGCCTTCGCGGGACATCTGTGTCCTTTCTGGGATCGGGCTTAGTGTGTCGAGTTCCCGGTCCCAAAACAAAAGTTCGGATGTGGGCTAGTATAAGGTTTTTCGCTTCATGCACTTCAGAGGACATCGAGGAAAACCGTCAATACCTTTCTTAACATTTCCCTTAAACTTCTCTAGGGTTAAAAACATAAACTCGATGGATTTGTTTTTTTGCCATTCCGCTGGTTTTTGTACGGTCATCACCTCAGACGGTCACGTCGTCAGAATGGGAAGGAAAGATAAGCACGCTGAAGAAGTTATGCCCGCGAATTCCGCAATTCTGAAGCGTGTCCTGACGGAAGTTGTAGCGAAGACCACGCATGTATATGTGTCGTTATTCTTTGAGTGATCACAAATATCACAGCTAAAAGGATCATCTGATCCGGTGTCCGATGGTGTTATTTCATATTAACCGAAAAAAAAACAGTGAACTTTTTTGAGAATAAATATACACCGAAAAAAAAACCGAAAATTGAATTTTAAAATAAACACCGAAAAAAGTACGCCGAATTTTGAAAAAATAAAAACCGAAGACGCGGAACACTAGTCATAACCTATTCAATGATTATCATATATAGAGCATCTAGAACATGTATAATTATAGACTTTTGATAAGGCTTCAAAGTTAGAGCTGAGTTGTTCAACAATAATAGTAAGTACCTACTTGGTAGAATTGTCTGGTTTGAACCAACATATTTCAAGGTATCAATTTCGCAACCCCGAGCGCTGGAATGTACCAACATGTCAATTAAATATTATATAGGAAATGTTATCCTGCAAACTTTCTAAACTGCTGAATTTTTTTGTGATATTTTAACTAAATAGTAATGAAGGAATTGCGTATGTACAGCATGTAAACTAACGCTTTTAAGGCACTTTAGACGGCCCAAAAATAGTTTTTCTCAACGTATCGCGCTGTGATTTACTACAGAGGTACAAGCAGGGCGTGGAAGTTTACAGTGAAAGAATCAAGTAATGAACTTACCTCGTTCAATCTACGCCGCCACTTCGCAGACGATGCACGCGTAGTGAGAAGTACTGCCGACAGATGGCGTAGGCCGCGTCGAGGGAGCGCCGGCCGATTCAGGTTATGATAGCAGACGATCCTGAAAAAGAACCTAACGCTCCCTCGACGCGGCGTACGCCATCTGTCAGTAGCACTTCTCACTACGCTTGCATCGTCTGCGAAGTGGCGGCGTAGATACCCTAGAACAGCTTTCTGTGTTTTGTTTTCCTTCTTTTGAGCGAGGTAAGTTAATTCCTTGATTTTTTTCGCTGTAAACTTCCACCTCCTACTTGCAGCTTTTTCTGTGTAATATATTTTTGTAACCTTACACCCAATACCATATGATACTGTAGCTATATACTAGGGGTATTCTTATTTTTTCGGGATATTGTATATTTGCTCATATATTTCACTGCTGTAGACTATAAATGTGGACTGAGAGCTCGTCAAGCCGCCTAGTGCGGCGTTTTTTTTTTCTTGACCTTCACCATTGCATGAATGGGAAATAAAGATAGATATATAAAACCGCGGAATTCTTATCTAAGCCAAAATACTAACGAGGCCCTCCCCCTTTCCCCAAAAATATTGAGTCTGAAATTTTTATTTTACTGAGGGCCGCGTTTTATCTGATCACTGACACAGCAGAGCACGTGCAATTCATTCACGGAACTTTCTTTGGCGTAGGTATCACGACTATATCGACTCTCAGCTTGCATTTCGAAGCTTGGAGGCAGCTTCTAGGGTGAAGGGCAGCAAATGTGAGTCGTTATGTCTATAACACTCACTGAAAGCTGCTAAGATTTGTTTGGTGCGATCTCTATTAGACACGGACCTGCTAATCGGGTAATCAATCGCTCGTCGCTTCCTTCCCGTTTTCATCCTTCAAGTTTCGTGTTTCAGTTTGTTTTGTGAAGTGTTAAAGCTATATGGCTAAAGTGACCACGAAATTATACCAAGGTCAAACTTTACTAAATGCAAATATCCGTCAGTGGGGCACTATAAAACCAGCAGCTGGAAGCCAGAAACAGTTTTGTTTTTCTATAAAAGTTTGAAAATAAGAGCAGACAATTTCTTTCTTTCCATTGGAAAACTTTCTAGCGGTTCCAAACGGTGTCGGACGTGTCGCGACCGAATGCGGCTCGAGCACATGCGTCACAAGTCGGCTTGCGCTCGGTAACAACCAATCCATCGGAAGACATGACGTTCCACGTTCGCGACCGATTCCTGCGGCGACGGAAATCACCCAACTTTGACAATGTCCTGTGCACAACGGTAGGCATAGCTAACTCAGGCACGAGACTGTGAACCTTTGCGGCACCAGCCGGCCCAAGAACACCAGCTCGCTACGGCCACACGAGCCAGATGAGTTGTAGCGGATAAAAGTTTTAAAAATGACGGAGAAGTAGAAGAGCGACAAACACCACACTGCGCTCTGGGGTATATCGTTTTTTATCCGCTACAACGAATGACCAACTACAGACCAACAGGCTGTGCCCGCGTTTACCCACACCAGGTGTGAGCACTGCGCGTGCCCAGAAATCAGATTTCCGCGAGATGAAGAGTCTGCGCATGCCCAGTGCCAACAGCAGCGCCACCGCAATGGAGTGACGTCATAACGGTGAGTTGGTGTATACGGCGAGCATAAGTGTCCCAAAAAGCATGTTTGGCGCATCAGAACGCGAGCAGGGGCACGCCAGTCAGAGGACAACACAGAGGACGTGCGACGACGAGGCAGTCAAGCGGACGCCGGCATTGGTTGAAATCGGGGGGGGGGGGGGGGGGGGGCACAAAAGCGTATGTAGGAGTGTGTGGAGGGTCAACAAGTGCACGCGGTGCGCGAAGAGCGAACGAACTTGCACGCCGTATAGTCTCTGGCAGCGTAAGATGTGAAGGCCGAGTCCAGAGTCTTATTGTCGCTCCGCAGTCAATGAGATGGCAACATTACGCCGAAGAGAGAATCACGAAGCAAGGAGCCTGAACATAATATGCCATGCACGCCCTGCATTTTTTAAGACGTCGGTGACTAATAGCCCAGGGGTGGCCAAACTGCGGCTCGCGAGCCACATGGGGCTCCCGCGGCTCCCTGGTAAGGGTTCCCCTCCCCCTCATCCCCCCCCCCCCCGCCTCCCCTCCTGTGTCCCCCAAAACAAAAAGAGATCTAGAATTTAAAAAAAAGGAAAAGCTCAGAGTCTTGGCAGCCTCGTATTACACAGAGGAACATACAGCTGGACGGCTTTTTAACACATAGATTTGTTCAGTGACCCTGTGTCCTTTATTGTTCTAGAAAACATTTCGCACCGTATACGCATAACGGGCGTCGGGGACAGTGGCTGGCTAGCGAACCTTGCATTCGGTTTTGCTTAGCGGTTGAAGAAACGTACCGCTTCCTGGTGTTATTTGTAATAGTCGACAATTATACTTGTCCCATTTGGAAAGGACTGTTATCTCCACATCGTTTCTTGTTCGAAAAATCCCCCCCCTTTTTTTTTTTCTTGCGGCTCTCTGAATTTTTGTAATTGTGTCTGCGGCTCTCACCTCATGCCGCTCTGGCCACCCCTGCTATAGCCCAAAGACATATCCTTTTAGAGCCCGAGGACCGCACCCCGCCCCCCCCCCTCCACACACACACACACTACCCCCTAATCAAACGAACACTTTGTACCTAGCTAAACACAAAAGCTATGGAATTTGTCCCGAAATAATTTACCGCAAAGAAAGCAGGGGTGGTTCTTGACGGCCGATGATACTGACAACCCAAAGTAACCAAATTGTTACTGTTGAGATCGACCTTGCATTCTTGTGCGGACGACGAGCAAGCGAACGTCGAGACGGTTGGCGTGCGATCACCTGTAACCGAAGAAGCGTCCTCGGTTCACCATCGGAGTGGCGTCGGAGTGGCGTCTGCAGTGTCTGCATTTTATGGGAACGCCGGACAATAACCGATCCTGAACGGATGTGCCGTGTGTTGTGTCTACGTCTCCTGCGGGTAAGACAATCCCCCACTGGACGCCTTCAATTCTGACAAGAACAACGACCGAGCATCAACGCCGAGAGGAGGTTGCTGACGTCAGGACCAGCTTCGGAATGTGGGACTAACCGAACAATGGCTCGGGGGCTCCAGAATCCTGCCTTTTATTATATAAGGACCCGTTCGCTGCCATTTTGTGTGTACTCGATGTGTCATTACGCTGCCAGCTAGACCCATGTAAATAATCTGGTCTTTCCGTCCCGCTACTTCCGCCTCCTCTTCGGCCAGCGAGGGAATGGTGGAATGGACGTCAGCTTGAGCACAGGGGCTTTCGGAAGGGGGACACCAAACCCCACCTTGAACACGACGCAGCAAACCGGCAATCAACGTAGACACTTTAACAGCCTTCTGATCAAATGATCGAAGGCAGTTGGATAAACAAAGAACCAGCTAATACTACGTGGATCCCGAGTAGCCGTGATCACGACCTGATTCGTGGAACTCCCGCTGCTTTAATGACATCTAGAATGCCCATGAAGCGGGGGTATTAGTTAAGAAAACTGCCGAGGTAGTGCGTTCGTAAACGTAAGCTATGCCTCACTGCAATCGTTCCAGACATCACCGCAAACACACTTGAAGTTTAGAACTCGTCGCACGACTGTGCGGCGCTTTCAATATTTTTTTCCCTCTATATAATAAGGTGTCCTCTCGACGTCCATCACCCTGTTTCCAATTGATAGAAAGACCATCAGTTCCGCCTATTTTACGCTCGACAAAGCGTAGAGCGACCTCCCCGAAAAAGAAAAAAAAGAAAAAGAAAAGGCGAGCGACCTGTTCAACAAATGAAGCGGGAACACCTTTTGAGGTTCCCAATCGAGAGGGCGACGTCCAGCGCCCCGAAGAGGTGTTCGCGCAGAACACAATTGGCCCGGCCAACCGCCCGTGCAATTGCGCGTCGACCGCCGGCAAGACTCGCTCGGCCCCATAACGGGAGCCCAGCGCGCACACACAAAGCACTTGCTCGAGAGCGGCTGCTCAGACAACTTGAAGCCGAGCAACTCGGTGTGCAAACAGAGTGAGAGCGCCTCTGCTGCCGCAGGACCCCGAAGCAAGGCTTGGAAAGCGGCGAAGCACCGAGCGCGCCGCCGCAGAAAAGCGTCCCAGAAGAGTAAAATATTTTGCTTCCATCAGCAAACTGGCTCCGGGGCACAACCGGGAAAGCTGGTGGCGGCTGCGGCGGTGGCAGAGGCGCCCGGTGTGTATTTCACCTCCCGATAATGAAATGCAGATGAGATTGAAAAGAATGCCAAGGCTTTCTCTTTTGCCCGCTCCACGCACTTGGTTCCGTCTTTTCTTCTCTCTTTCTTTCCGTTTCTTTATTGTTAATACGGGTGTTTTAATCGCGTTTTGTTCCTTCTCGAGTACTATTTTCTTCTGCCCCGAAGGCACCCTCGGGGCGCTTGGAAGCCCGAACGAGAATTACAAAACAAACGCCAAATATTAATAAGAAAACTCGAGCGCTGACAGTCGATATACCACTGCATGCATAGACACCTCGGGTGCTTCTTGGGCGGCACCTTTTTTGAGTTTCACAATAAAAATAACAAAAGCATTTTTTTTTGCACAAAAAAAATCTGCTGTCAGTTTTTTTTTAGCCTGGTTGTCTTCGATCTTGTTTTCTTTTTTTAATTATTATGTCACTCTATAGGTTTTGCGAGATTTTAGAAGGAAAAAAAAGTAAAATATATCCAAGTCGCACGGTAAGCATCACAGTCCCGGGGGCGGTATGCATTTTTGAACAGACAAACTGCAAAGAGAGCGAGTCGAAAACTGCCTCGCGAAAGTCGGACTAATTGAATCATGGTGCCATCGAGCGATTTTTTTCGCCATTTTCGTAAACGATTTTGAAGATATGGCAGCTTCCTGCGCATTCCCATTAGAGTACCCCGAATAAAAAATGAAGGTTGCGACAATGAAGTCCGGACATCTTGCGACTTGCCACTACGGTAGGCGTCTAGAACAAAGTAGTATTTTATGCTCTGCTCGACATGGCAGCTACTGAACAGACCGATCTCACCCTCGTGATCTCACCAGCCAGTTTCGATGCGCCACCATCTGCCAGGATGCATTGTGGGAACTGTAGTCTTTCCTCTCGCGCGAGCAGAGCACGAAGCGACACGAGCTGTGTCGTGCACTGGCACCCCAGTGAACTACAGTTATGGCGGCGTCACGCATGCGTGGAACGCTTAAAAATTGGGTTAGTCTGTATGTTTGTACAGCCTGAACTTAGTCTGCCTCAACGGGCGACTTGTATCTCAGCTGCAGAGGAGCAATTTAAGCAGTGCAGTACAACCGCTAACCTGGAGTCATTAACGTGCACCACGCAGTAGTGATACACGACCGCACGCCGGTACGATGCTCATCCAGATCGAAACGGCCAGGGGTGGGGATTCAGCCCAGGATCCCTGGGTTCTGCAGCGCGAGCGTGGAACGCTTAGCGAGATTCGGTTTGGTCACTTTTGGACGGTCTGCGTGCGTAATGGTGATAGTTCCGTCATGCGCCCCCGTGCACTTCGTTTTGTCCAGCCCACCGACACAAAACAAATGCTGTTCATCACAAAAAAAGAGGCAATAACATACACTTATATGTAGAAGTTATACATGTATCAGGAACACATAGTTATATAAATATATGAGCTTCAAAGTCATAAATATGATTCAGGCTCTCCCAAATCACTTATTTATAAGTGATTTGGGAGAGTAAATGATAAGCACATGTATACACGTGCTTATCGAGGGTAAAAATGTCGGAAAACATTTGCGGAGCATATTTCAGATCCTTTGGGAGTGCATTCACTTATGATGCATGTCTTTAAGGTGATCGCCCCTTCATTTATGTTGTAAAAGCTTCAGTCAGTATTTAAATATGTTTTTTATTATCATCAATAAATTTGACTCATGAGAGTTCACATAACCGCTTGAAGGACAATACTTGAAAATACGCCATGCTGTTAAACCAATCTGCGGAGATGTTTTTTTTCTTCTGCTTGGCAGCGTGAAACACCGGGTCGCGGGGTATGCCAAAAAGGACTTCGTGCTCACATGATAGATCTGAAGGCAAAAACACGAAATGTGAAGAGAGTGACAATAAATGGTATTCTTCAAAAGAATCCGATGTGCAATGCCTTACTACAAAAAGAAATACAGAGATGTAATGATATTCCTAATTACACAAAAATAGCGCGAAGGATAGACAAATATTCTTATAATCCTAACATAAATCACATTTGGGCGTTGGCCTGCATAAACTCGAAACTTCGTGAAATACTGTCTCGGGAGGCTAATGGTATATTCGGTTTTACGGTCACTTGTTATGGGCCCTCACTTTACAACACTGTGCTGTATCAGACATTCGCTATAACATTTGATTAGGCTGCCGTAGATCATCGCAAAAGTGCTATATATAATGCAGAACTTTACACTTCGGACATCTACTATCGCTAGTGTTGCGAACATCGGATTTCATCAGAAGACTGAACTGTTTAACTTGGTTTGCACGTGACGTCATCGTGCCATATGCTGGGGTCATTGCGACTTGTTCTCACTGAGAAAATCCAATGCTGTTGTGCAAAATGCACGCTGCAGAAGGTTCGCGTTCAGTGCAAGCCATGTATTTGTGAGGCACAAATTATTCTTGTTTGGTTCAGCGTCGTGAGGAACGGCGCGAGCGTCTGGCACCACGAAAGTGCGCTTTCTGGCAAGAGTGTTTCTGCAAACAAAGTAGTTTCCGGGGTCACGCTTTGTGGCGTGTGCCGTAGATGTGGGGCCGAGGACCCTTTACAACACAGTATGTTTCTAAAACTACCCCCCCCCCTCCCCGTCCCCCTTTCCTTTTTATTCCTGAAAGACTCCCATGTGGGGGTGTTAATTCGACATTTATATTTGTGTCACTTCTTGACAGTAATCCTGTATTGCTTTTATTTTGCATCCAAAAACCGTGAAGCTTTAAACAAAATACGGAGGTGGTCGAAGCTTGGGGAAGATCTTGAGAACGACATTCTTGTGAGACTTAGAGCGGTTGCCAAAGTTTGGCTGTCCCTCTGACGCCACTAGGATCTTTCTTTTCAGGTATCCCTCCCATACAAATTTGTAGTTCTATGTAACGTCGTATTAATAAGTCATATTTAGACATTTCAGTGGTTCTATTCTCGGGGACAACTTTCTGAAGCAGTTCAACAACAACGAAAACATGTGTGGGTGCCTCACTGATCATGCACATATAAAACGTGTCGTGCAACACTTTTTGTACTTTCAGAAAATATCACTAAGAACTAATCCCTGGCCTTGATAACTTGCAAAAACACCCATGAGTTTTCCTCTCCGCGCAAGGGCAGACGCAGCAAAAATGATGGAAAGAAACAGCTTTCACCTCCTCAACTGATTAATCTGATTAATTATATACCGTCAGTGGTCATCATGGTCATGCGCTGAGGTTGGCAAAGCATAGAACATGGGCTCAGCTTCAGACATTGTTAGAGTTCGGCTATTCTCGTCTTTGATTGAACACACACGAGCCATTACCCGAATGTTTGGCGATGCTGATTTTCATGAATACAGGCACTGGACTCGGGCTCAACAATCGAGTACGTCACGGTGTCACGTGACTCGAGGTGCGAAGACGTAATGTCATGTGACATTACGGTTTCAACAACGCTAATAAATCTAGTGACTTGCTCAATTTAAATCGACTTGCCGCAGTGGGTTACGTGACTACGTCGCGTGACGTCGCGGGGCCACGCGGCTTGACTTTACTTGACAGCATATGTCTTGACACCATAACGTCACGTGACCACGTGGTGCGTGATTAATCACAGTGCCAATACAAAAGCGCCACGAAAACCCACAATTTCTCATATATTGCATTTCTGTAAATGACGATTTGATCAATAGTCACTCAATACATAGAAATAGAGCTGCAAATTTTTTATTCAATAATGTTCATTTTGTGATTCTAACAAAAAAGAAAAAATGACCGTGAACCGTTTTGAACCGGCTACCGTTATATTTTTCTCGGGTTCAGTTCCGGTTCAGTTCTAAGATGGCGGCAAAGATTTCGGTTCAGTTCCAGTTCGACTGAAAATAACGGTTCGGTTCCGGTTTTCGGTTCGGTTCGACACTGTGGTCGGCACTCGGCAGTGCTCTCCGCGTCGACTGGCGCTGACAAGTTGGGCTCGGCAGTGAAGGCACCGCAAGCACCGCATTTTTCAGCGTCAGCTTCAGTGATGACACCGCTGTTGTTGGTTACTCGTTTTGGCGGTTTCCTCCTCGTTGAAGCACGCCTCACCCAGCATAGAATTGCAGGGGAGCTCTGAGGTCGCCGCCGAAACTCCGCCCGAAAACGTCGGTGGACCTCTTTCCTCCTCTGCCATTCCCCGTAAGTTACGTCCCAAAACAGCACGGATGAAAGTTGCAGACAAGAAAAGTGGACGCGATGAAAACCAGAGAGTGCAAAGCAGACAGCGACATGTAGCCGAAAATATAATTGTCGAAAAAAACGAGACAACGCATATGTTTCGTTGTTCTTCTTTCTCTTAATTTTTTGTGTTTTTATTGTTATGATAAAATAATCATGCACTCTCAGATTCGTGCAGAAAAAGAGCCCGCCAGCTTTTGGATGGCGTAGCAGCGCTGCGAAGCGGCGTGTACGAGTGGACCAGGTGGGTTAATATTTTTTAATGAGCCATACGGAGACTGTCGCCTCGAAGCGGCGTAAATGAAGGAGGCCGGGTGGGTTAACACACGCCCCAGTGATACATCCGCCGTCCCCCATTGCGCCTCCGAAAAGGGAGACCCCGCTTCTGACCAAGAAACGTCGTCTGCTATTGCCTTTCTCCGGACGCCGTGCGTGCGCTGTGTTATCGTCTGCAACCGCGGCACGAGTTCAAGCGTACTGCGTGCGATATCTTACGTGCCGCCATCTCTCGGTTTTTGCGACAATCAGAAAGCCTTTTTTTAGTAGATGGCCGCCGAAGGTAGGGATTTCACGTTCTTCGTTTCTAAAGTTTTACTAAGGTAAGTTTGATCAGTAAAATTTTTATACCCTTAATGCACGATCTTCGGCCACCTCTCTAAAAATATATTAGCTTAATACGTTTACAAACCGATTTATGCGCTCCCTTCGAACAGCCTTCGATCCCTTTGACTCGCCCCTACTGTAGCGCCTGAATCGCTAACTTACGTATGTTCACACGGGCATCTTCAAAACACGTCCCCTCGAGGGCGACCGCCACATCATCGTCTTACATTTTGTTGCCGTAACGTTTAGTGACGCGATGGTACCGTCATTTCGTGTAGACCTCCCAACGTGCAGGAGCAGATTGGAGCTGGTCACGCCCCGAGCTCCTTCCACATGGTTGCGACCTCTCCTCAAACAGGCAGAGGAAAGTGACAGACCAACACCGATTGCGGACCGATGTCTTTCCATCCGCGATTGGTCGCATCATCTAGGGATTCGATGTGGTCCACGAATGCCAAGTGGGTTGGCACAAATCGGCCATTGGGCGCGGCGTGTCCTGCAGGCGCCGAGCCAAGGTGGCAGGGACGCGTTGTTGGCTTCTGCACCGCCCACCGGAAGAGAAACGAGGGACACACGCAGCTGCCCTTCCCGATTTCTCGGCACGTAGCTGCCATTACGGACTTCTATGAAGCCGCGGCGCACTTGCGGCTTCCACCACGTGTCCTTGGAACGTCACCACCTCCGCCGGAACACATCCATACTTCGGGCCCGGGAGCGTGTGCGGAATAGGATCGCGTGCTACGCCGGCTCGGGACGTTCGGAAAAAGTCGCCGAGCGCCCGGCCATTGTGGTGGAAATGAGCTGCGCCGGCTTCGGGATGCGGACGCTCGTCGACACATCCGTGCCGACTGGGGACGTCGCGCCAAAATAAAATTAAAAAGAGACAATGGTCGTATATTGTTGAAGAAACTCGCGCGCCGGGTAAGTATTTTGGGGGATTTTATCCTTGCCGCTCGACGACTCAGAGGCTTTTTTCTCGTCGTAGATCTGCCACCTGGTGCCATTGATGCTTGAAACAAAGAAACCACCCGACAAAGTTTGGCTGCTTATGTGACCTTAAAGTGAATACAATTACAATGGCACCTGAAACAGAGCGGTCCCGCAATAACACGACAAGCATATACAGGGTGTATCTTTGGAACCACCCGACAAAGTTTATATATATATATATATATATATATATATATATATATATACATATTAAACGTGAAAGCTATACGAATGCCGTCTCAGCAGGTGTGTTGCACGACCATGGGGGACATAAATGTAGGGGGCTAATCGTCACGATAACTCGGATAATTATCTGAAATGTGTTAGTTATTTCGTTTAATTAGTTAGAATAGACATATGGTACTAACTAGAAACTTACTAAGCGTCATCGAAACTCACGAAAAAAAAAATAGACATATTTGGAGCGCGTGAGAAGCGCGATGCTGCGCTCAAGTTACCACTCGTGAAGCAGGCGCAAGGCTGCTGGTGAGAACACGCGGTTGCTCATCTTATCCAGGTTTGCTCACAATCAGCCCAGGGGCGGATCCAGAACTCCGTTTTGGGGGGGGGGGGGCGGAAAATTTGTAAGGATGCTATTCTCCCATTCTTTCGTGTGCACCAGGAAGTCCACCCATGTCAAATTGCCCTCCGAAAAGGGGGGAGGGGGGTCGACTTGGTTTGGGGGGGGGAGGGGGCGGCCGCCCCCGTCGCCCCCGCCCCCCCCTTAGATCCGCCACTGAGTCAGCCTTGCGCCTGTTGCACGAGTAAAACTTTAGTGCATCCCTGCCCTTTTCGACGAGTTTTAAGTCGTTCGAAAATATACGAATTTAGTGGTTGCCCATGACGCCAAGCAAGGTTCTAATTGGAACCATAAGTCTATTTATAAAAATCGAGCCAATTAAAATAGTTTGTTAATTATTCTACTTATTATGACAGTTAGTATGACCCCCAGGCCGTATAACTCAACTGCATAGACCGCATTCGGTCATCTTTTGTCTAATAGAGCTCTTAGAATTAAAATGAAACACTCTATATCACTGTCACTGGTAATCTTTTTTGAGTTGATATCAGTCATGGGTAAGTTACTTTTTAAAAGTATTTAGATACAGTTACAGTTACTTTCGTAACAATGTATTTAAGTTACGTTTACAGTTACTTAAAAATAAAAGTAACGCGTTACAGTTACAGTTACTTCGCCAGAGTAACTTAGTTACTTTCAACATACTCATATGTATATGCAACTATGAAGACGTGGATGACAGAACAAAATGAGCAACATTTACATTTATTTTGGAAATTGAGAAAACTCTAAACTTGTCGAGATATATTTAATAACGCCGTGTTATTATTTACTCCATGTTGTGTCGAAGCAGCAACTGCTTTTCGAAGTTCTTGGAGCTTAGCTTTCCCCTCTTTATGTTGAAAACGTCCCGCCCCTTGCTGAAAAAAACGTTCAGCAGGTGCGCTAGAAGGGAGCGCGGCATTGAGGCGTAAAAAAATCTTCTTAATGCTGTGAAGGCCTAACTCCGTCTCTTCTTATCTACAGGCTGAACGCCACTGTAGCCATCAAGAGAGACAGCGTTCATTTTTACGAAAAGTAACTGTAACTTTGCCGTTACTTTTTCCTACTTTTACAAAAAAGTAATTAAGTTATCGTTACAGATACCTTTTGAAAAAGTAACGAGTTACAGTTACAAGATACCAAAAAAAGTAACGAGATACAGTATCTCGATACTAGTAACGCGATACTACCCAATACTGGTTGATATTGAGTGAAAACTATAATAATAAACTTTAACGGCTGGATGTGCAGAAACTGATATTATTTCCTATGCCGCATATGCCGTGTATCATCTAGTTATACATATCAGAATAAAACCCAGTCTAGAGAAAAAACCTATCAAAACAGAGCACAGATGAGTTTTCCTGTCAGCTCCCACAAGATGTATGGATTAGCGAAAACGTTAAACAAACAAGAAATATACGCACGAATAAGGTTTATGAATCACTCCACAAAACGAGATCGGAGAGCTGCTGAAATTTCTTTTTGGTTCTTGTAATGCGTTACTGGCTTCTCAGGTTGAAAAAAAAAAAGAGTGAACTGTTGAGTTGTAACTTTTTAAACCCCGATCCCCGTTCATATAGTTTTTTAGGAAGTAAAAGCGCACGTATTCGCTGACCAACGTTTTTTTTTGTTTTTTTTTCCGAAACAGGTATTGCACATGTTCAGGACGAGATACATAGTCCGGTAGAGCGAGATGAATATCGGAGGATTCTCTACGCATCGTTGTCTGACACTTCGATTAATTCAGCACACGGTTTGTTCTCGACATCGGCCCGCTCGTATGTGCCAGCTTCGAGGATTAAACGAAGCAACGAACGAAACGTTGGACCCCGAGAACAAGAGGGGCATTTGATAGGTCGAGAAGAACGGACGACGAGGTCGGTTTAACGGCAGACAAATCTAACCCCAGCGATACGCGGAATTATAGCGCGACCCGCGCGTCGATCTTTTCCGTTCGAGGAACTATAAATAATTCGAGGGCCCTATTTTATTCCGAAACACGCGGCGAGCGCATACGCACACCAGCCACAACGCAGTCTTGCGGCCAGCATGGTAGCTTCACAAGGGGGGCGCGCACAAAAATACAGACACAAAAAAAGCTTCCGCTTGTGTTTGGATTCTTAAGAATCCCAAATCCGGCCGCAACGGTCCACACAAAGCAGGCGCGACAAAAGAAACAAACACAGGCATCCAAACTCGACTCCACCCCAAGTTGCGCCACCAGGAAAACGCAACTCGTTGTGAGGCGAAAGAGACAAGAGGAGGGCACATAAAGAAAGTGGGCGGCGGAACAATTCGAAACAACGAAAAGCAAACGCAGCCTAAACGTGCGGAAAGGTTGGAGGTGAAGCGACACGACCGCAGCAGCATGCCCGCATTTGCCCTGACAGCTGACCGAATTTATTTTATTCGTCGGCGGAACCCGCGCCCCGCTTCGGTTTTTTCACGGAACCCCGAGCGAACGTATTCTGGGAAGCGGTGAACGACGCGATTGCCGCATGCATCGGACTCGCGCGCCTTGTTTCCGCGCGCCCGAAGAATGGGACTGAAGAGCGGCGGGCGCGGTCAACAGCCCCGCGCGCAGCTGCTCGAGCGGCCCTTTCTACCACCGGACGCCAAGCCGCGGGCGATCCTTCGAAGGATGGCCACATACGCGCTTGCTTACACCACATTTTGAGCCGCGTCGGGCGTCCGCAAGAGCGGCTTCATACGCGAAGAATGCGTGACCGCGCCGTGGTCCGCCAAGAGAGAGCCAAGGCTGGATGGACTCGCTGCGCGCGGAAACACCTCCATTCATTTCACTCGGAGTTGTTTGCCGACGGGGCCCCGGCGGGTGTCTCGGAGTAGGTGTGGCACCTGCAGGAGCGCGGTAACGAGCGGTGGAAGCTCGTTGGCACGAGGTGACAAGAGCCCAGATGTGACTATAGCTGGATATTCGCCGATTGGCCCAAAGAGGATATACGGTCCTTGCGGAGAGACATTTGTTTAGTCGGAGACCGCTAGTAATAAGGTGCGAGCGTTAAAAAAGGAGGTTACAAACTGCCTTTCGGGGAGCTTGCGACACCGGCGACTTATCATACATGCGAGCTGAAACAACTTACTACCGCTTACGCAATTGTGTTTGTGTTTTTTTTTCTTTTTCTTTTCTTTTTTCTTCTTCGGATCGAGAAAACACTTCGCAGAAACGACGTTTGGGTGCTGTGTGTATTACTCAAGCCGTAACGGCGTTTAGAACTTGAGATTTCGTGAAACTGACGTGTAACTTTATTACAACAACACGCAAAGATCGGAGACTACACATGGCTTGCATTTGGTTAAACGATGACAACTTCCTTTACAAAAGTGCTGGCTACTCCAATGGCTGTGTTAGAAATGATCATACATTAGCCAGGACTTGTTCCAAGCCCATGTAACCACGACTTAATAGTAGGGTTCCTTGTTTTCGGCCTTTACCATGAAACGCCGAAAAGTAACCTAAGAGGAGGTATCTTCGGAATTGGGGACGACCCAGAAACTCCTCTCTGAAGCTGTCCTTGAATAAAAGCTCGCATTGAACAGTTCGCGAGTCTGCTCTTTTTTTGGGCACCACACCCACCTTCCCATTTCCTTCGCTGCTTATGAAATGCGAACGCTATATAAAATTGCATTCACTCGGAGAGCATAGAAAGCCTCGATAAAGCACCGATTTCTAGTCGACACTGAAAATAGACACAGAACTACAGCGCATCGGAGGGAAAACTAAAATGGTACCCCCCCCCCCCAATTTAATTTAAATTGAGGTTGGGGGGTTGCCATGCCATCAAATTAAAGAAAAAAATTGTAAAACATAAAGTTTGTCTTGTGAAGCCGTCTGTACACTGGTGAACAATCTACGCATGCTTCAGCACTTCACTCTAGCAGTACGGCGAAATGAAGGCACTGATCGAAGTTGTTTGTAAATGGCGCTGGGAGCGAACACGTGGAATGTGCAAGCAATACACTGGAAAACACAAAAACGCTTTTCAGGGTATCATCTCGCGACAGCACGCAAAAAATGAAGACATATATTTCAAAACTCTTTTAGGGGTATATGTAGCTAAGTGCTCTTCTTCGAAGTTCCGAATCGGAGAGCTTTTGAGGGAGACAACTTTTTTGCGTGCAAGTTTGTTTTGTCCGAAAAAAAAAACGGAAAACATTAATTTTTTTGTTGGGGAACAATCTTTTTCGTATGCGTTGTGCGAATATTCGAATTTACGAATAGTAGTTTCGAATAATGCGCTATTTGATATTCACTTCGAGATGAATTGTGGTATTCCTATTTTTTTAGTATTAATCGTGCCAGATTAGCACCGTTAAGCGCGCTTCTTACCAAGCAGCGGTGTACTGCGGAGAAGCAACACCCGCGGAACTCGCTTTCGCTGGTGTGACTTCTCCGCCGTGCACCGGTGCTTGGTAAGAAACGAACTGAACGGGAATAACCCACCGTGATCAACACTTCGAAAAGTACAAATATCGTAGCCACGTGCTTAGGAGGAAAGCTAATTTCCAAAGCCGGATGATGCACGTGCGCGCCTGGTGTATTTAAAGGGCAACTTTGGTCAAAAACGAAACCAAAACAAAATGACTGGTATCGCTTTAGTGGCACGAAATGTGATCACATCCGGAATATTACGTCAAAGTGAAGCCGCGTACTCCACTAAAACCGATATTAAAGATGCGACCAGCTGCTCTTTAGCGGGTGGCAAGCGGGTTAGTGCAAGGAACACTGGGCGACGCGTACTGCAGCACCCCCGTGACGTCACATCACGGTGGCGCTGCGGTTGATTCCGCACGTTGTTCCGCGTACCGCAGCACCACGTTGACGTCACGTCGCGGCCGTACGGCCGATGATCAGTGTTGCCATCCCTCTAGCAAATAGTTTCGGTTTTGCCGTAGACGCCCGAAACTAAACTTTGAGCCGTGATATAAAACTGCACATAATATCGAGGGAAAAAAATATACGTTGTAATTCAGGTACACTGCCTGAGCTGAAAACAGTCGTAATCTAAAATTCAAAAATATTGACCGGAGTTGCCCTTTAGAAAGAAACGGAAGCTGAGTGAATGCTGATATCTACATTGCAGTAAAAGTTTCGAAATTAAACTGGCAAGCATGAGTATATGCAGAGGTGCCTCTGACACCCTGTGTCAATCACGCGTGATTTAAGAAAACAATATTTGCATATAGCAATCATATTTATAAATCCCTTTGATTAGGTATAGCTGGGCATCTTTATAGGTTAAATTTTATGTCAAATGCGTTGTTTACTTGCCATCCCAGTGTAGGCGCTGAACTTGCAGGTGCTAAAGTAATTATAAATATAGTCAGTTCAAATTAGCTTAGAAATGGATAAGTGGAAGCTTGGCAACAACTTTCACAAGTTCAGCTGGGATTTCGTTTAAGCATGTTAAAGTAGTGAAAGGCTTAGAGAAACTATTCGATATTCCAATCGATATTCTATTCGATAAACCACTATTCGCTTTGAATTCGCTTCGAACTCACAATTTACTATGCGCACATGACTACTTTTTGGATTATTAATCATTTCTTTTGGCACATACTATGCGATTACTAAATAAGAAAAATAAAACTTTAAAGAAGTAGACAGGTTCCGTTTCCCGTCCCTTCCCCTCCCCCTCCCAAAAACAAAAACAGTAAAAAAATACTTAAGGTCTTTTTTTGTGTGTTTTTTTTTTTGTCAACTTTAACTGAAATTAAACGTGCCATCTTTTTGACAATTACGCG
The DNA here is from genome assembly GCA_037355805.1 of Ixodes ricinus. NCBI lineage: Eukaryota > Metazoa > Arthropoda > Arachnida > Ixodida > Ixodidae > Ixodes > Ixodes ricinus. The sequence continues at coordinate 173,414 of JAZHYW010059234.1, read as the reverse complement.
ACTTGAGCATTTTTCTTAGTTCCTGCTTAGTCGCTACTTTACCGTTGTTTTTAGGAGAAAAAATATATCGTCAGAACGCCTGTACTGATTATAAAGAAACTAAATTTCTCACCAAATGCCTATTTGTCGAAAAAGTACCTCACTGCTGGCGCTATGATGATGTTCAAGTCCCGGCCATCCAGAGACCGTGCCACCACCGGCATGGGGTTCCGCCAAGTTGGTTAGTTCACTTGCAGAGCTGTAAAACTCAGAACGTCAATTATTGCATCTTGCTCTGAACTCGCACAACTAAATTAAAAGTAAGAAACAGCTGGGGAATTGTGATTGAGCTCACAGCCAGATGAAGCCTAAAATACTGTGTTTGTTTGTGTTTTTTTTATAAATCACAATCGTGATATGAGTAAACATATTTGAATCATTGCCCTATGCCTTCCCATCTTATATTGTTTTCCCAATCTTTCCATGCTTTTTATCATTTTACAGAATGTCTCACAAGGACCGAATCCTCCTGCTAATTTCATTTGGGTGTACCTCAAAGGCATCTTTTCAGGCGCATTAAATGAGGGGGGGGGATCATCGGCAAAGGTGAACACGATGAACATTATACAGGAAGTTTAAAAAGTGACATATAAATACTATAAAAAATCAAAGTACATAAGATACACAAATTCGTACACACATTAGTCATAATACAAACGCTCACAGAGTTACTTAAACAGTACAAAATTTATGTTGGTCACGATTTGGTCCGGCAAGTTGTTCCATTCTGCAATGCTCAGAATCATAGAGGAAAGCCTGAAAGAGTTATTATGCGACCGGTGTTGCTGAAGTTTGGACGAATTGTCTGGTCGAGAAGAAATATCATTAGCTGATTGGTAATAAGTGTTTCTGAAGTATGAGGAACTGTAGTAATTAAATGCCATGAAAGTAACGTTAGTTTGGCGCAGAGTGGTTAATGAAGAAAGACCAAGATTTGATTATAGGGCGAAGACACTGTTTTCAGGTGAAAAATCGTTTAATATAAAGCGGACTGTTTTATTTTGAACGGACTCCAATTAGCACTTATGGTCGGTGACAGATTAACGAGTGAAATGGAAGCTCCTCCCACCTCTTTTCATTTTAGCAAAGAGAACGTAGAGATGTGCCTCGCACCACTTCCAACTTTAGCAGAGCAGAACGCTGGAGAGGAGGCGACCTCTCTCCAGCGTTCGCTCTACAAAGTTGGAAGAGGTGGAAGGAGCTTCACTGTATCTCTTAGTACCTGTCACCGACTATAGATAGTTTTGATGTGGATGCCATATTATTCTGACGTATTCAAGTTTAGGGCGAATGATTGTTTTTGTACACAAGTAATTTTGTTGCAGAAGGGACAAGATAGAGGTTTCGCCTCAAGAAGTAATAATTGAAAACGAGCGTGTTGGTGAATAGATACGAATACTTGAAATGGATAAAACATTGAGGTCGCGGGTTTACGGAAACACGGACTCTTTTCATTGAGCAACAAAATAGAACCGGTATCAAACTAATTGACGCCCCCTCTCGCTTCCAAAGGATCGTCCCTAAGATTGAGAAGGCCCAGGGACTCGTCTGAAAACCCTTGTGATAACTGCGGAACTTACTATAAGTATGAAAAGCTTAAAAGCGCTGGCGTCACGGTGAACTATCAGTAATCTAGTTATGTCTGGTGCAAGGAATTTAACCTGTGTAGGTGTCAATGCATGACATGAACGACGTCAGAAATAGGGTCATACGATTGACAGTCCCAAAGAGAAATTGACTATAAATCTTGAAAGTTTAGAAAGCACTAGCGTCAAGACGACGTGTATCAGTAATCTAGTACATCTCAGGATGTTAGGAATAACGTCGACCGGTCTTTGCCAGTGATAATGCAAGCGTAAATAAATGTTGTTTGTGGTGACAGTCCCGCATGGCAAATTATTTAATGATTTCTCATCCCAAATCTCGTTGTTGTGCCATGACCCAGTAATTCTATAGCTATTAGAAAGATAAAGAGTACAGTCACCGCAGCGAGGCTGCAAGACGACGACTCGGACGAGAACACTCATCTGTGATCAGGCCATACTGATGCTTCAAACGTTGGGTTCCGTGAGTCGATGCATGGTTGACGCATTTCCCAGTTTCGTTCAATGTTAGTGACTGACACGCATGCTTGAGCATTGAGGATTGAATGAAACGACTTTCTTCATTCGCACTCAACGAACTTTGCATGGCACAAGCTATAATACCATTGGACACGTGCTCTGTGTCTAAGTCGCTACGCCAGTAACCTTTTTACACATCGTGTCGAAGCATGGCACGTAGTCAGGATTTTGATTCAGGACGGGGGGGGCGCAATGACAAAATGCATGTATGAGGGGGCAGGAGGGAGAGGAGGCTCTTTCAGTATGGAAGAGCTTGCGGAAGGTGTTCGGGTCTCGAGTATCGAATCTCTCAGGGGTGGAACGAAGTAGGTCCACAGGAAAGCCTGCTTTTTCCAACCTCTGATGCTGCAACTTGAGGATACTTTCGGAGAAATGCGTACACGACTTGGAGATTGAGGACTTGAAAAGTGACCTCACTATGCCATGCTTAACTGACTTGGAGTGAGCAACTGGTGAAAGGGAGGACTGGCTTCTCCGATCTCTGCTGGAAGGCCCAACAAAGACCTGAGGAATGAGGATGTAACTGTAAATCCAGGAATTGTAATGCGATGTCTCGATATGAATCAAAACAGGGTCACTGATATTCTCCATAATGGTGACAAACGTGACGCATTGTGAATTAGTAGTGAGAAATAAATCGTATACAGCATTGTTACGTGTTGGTGTGGTGATCACTTGTTGAATGTTGTACACACTTGTTATTGAAAGGAACTCCGTACACTCCCGATATTTCGCACAAGCAGGGATGGGCGTTAACATAGACCAATCTATTTCGGGATAATTGAAGTCGCCAGCAAGAAAGCAGCGATGATTATGACAATATTTTGTTACAGTTCCAAGTACATTATACAAAGAATTATTAAATTCTGTGCGATTAAGATGAGGTGGAGGATAGCATACACTAACTAAGACACTGCGGAAATCAAGTTAATTACGAATCCAGAGAATTTAAATATCAGAAGAGCATTCTATTTTGGAGCATAACAAATGTTTTTAACAGCGATGATTACCCCCCCCTCCTCTTTTTTTTTAGCGAGCTGTTTATCTTTTCGGTAAATATTATATGAACGGCTTAAAATTAGTTCATCGTTACGCCGAGAGTTAGGTTTCTGTGCCAAGAATAACACCTGGCTCGATAGAATACGTGATGCTTTCCAGTTCATCTTGTTTTGATAGGATGCTTCTACAGTTTGCTAGAATGAAGGAGAGATTAGCAGGGGCAGTGCGATCAGAGGACTTTTGGTTTGCAGACCGATTAGAGGACTTGCGTTCCGCAGCGCAAGACATTAAGTATACCGGTTTCACGGCGCGTACGGAGCGAGACAACTGAGTCACTGTCGGAATCGTAAACGTATGTATGTGTACCGAGACGTAGTTTGTTGTATGTCAGTTTGTATCTCGTCCCGCTTTCTCTGAGTTGCTCTGGGGATTTCCCATAGCTTCTGCCGCGCAAATCGTACCTAGCTTATCAGAGAAATCATCGAAAATTTGAATCACTGGTGTGACATCCTTTAACTTGAAAGTATTATGAAGCACTCTTTTTCTGCTTTAGAAGTGGAGACATCTTATGATGATCGGTTGATTAAAACCTGGACGTTTTCGTCCTAATCTATGGGCCCTGTCGATTTCGCCTAAATCTATTGCAAGGATTTCTTTTGCGACACCAGTGACAACGACTTTGGCGTCCTTCCATGTCTCGTTTTCAACTTCGGTCAATCCTTCAAATATTAGAATGTTTCGCCGCATCCTGCTTTCCATTTCATCAACAGTGTTGCTTATTTCAGACAGATCGGCTCGAAAAGCTACCGAGTCGCAATTTCTGCTATTCACCGCTGTTTCCAAAGTGCTTCAATGCACATGGATAGCCGCGATTTCATGCACTTAACGTACTCGTGCCCCGAGGGCAACGATGCCGCTATTTATTTGGCTTATAACTTTGTAAACTTTTCTTCCTGATTTGCGTCGGAAGCTGCAATAAGACTGTCAACAGCTTTTTGCAGTTTATCTATTTTTTAGGCATTTGTTTGGGGCCCGGGGTTACTCTCAACATCTCCGGCTGTAGCCAGAAGCATGAACAAAACGATACCCACCATTACCAACTTCATAGAGCTAAACACATCTCTAACAGGAAGGTGCAGACACTTTGTTTGTGCTGTCGAGGTTGTTCTCTTTCTAGGTGCAAAACAGCCGATGCGTGCTCTGTAAGTAGCAATGTTAACACCCATCACAAAAACAGACTGGAGCTAAACAGAATCACAATTTGGAGATTGACAGCACTTCAAGTGAAAACGAAGCTCGCGCGTGGGAAGCTTGGTTCTCACCTGCAACGATTTATCGACGTTGTTATTGTGACTTGGCTCTTGATCGATTAACCTACCGATTAATCAATTAATACTTTAACCGCGGTTAATTTTTTGAACTGGTTAATCGGTTAAACTCTGACAAACTACAAAAAGTTACAACTTTAACGCGTTCACCACGTAGACGGGGATGAGTAGACCTGTATGAAGTCAAACTTTAGGCAAAATTTTGACCTAAAGTAAGCTCTAGGGGCGAGGTTTGTAACTCTAAACAAATGGAGAAGGTTATACGTGTCCCACCCACTTCAGCGCCGTGACAGTTTCCGTTTAGCTCAACAGAGGCTATTGCGAACAATCAAAGGAGTTCGCTATTGCCGGATAATATCAATGAACCTCTTTGCCTCTTCGGCTGAAGTAATAATTTGCAAGTGTGGGTGTCTTTTGACTGTTCTTTACTACACATCAAGGTTGATTTAAAACCCGAAATTGTACATTCCGCCGTTTTCATCACATACAGTATTCATCAAAAACAAAAACACAAAATATGTAATTTTGATTTTTTTAAAACTATCATGCATGGAAATGAACGAAACCAATTAATCTATTAATTAATCGATTAAAGGGCGGCGATTAATCGGGTTAAAACTTTAATCGACGCCCAGCCCTGGTTGTTAGAGGGAGCGGTTCAAGGCCGTTAATCCAGCGATGTTCCTTGCGGCGCATGCTTTCGCAGGCGTCTGCTGGGCTGACGTGTGCAGCACGTGGCTTGGTCACTTGGTCACGAGGTTTCTTCTTTCGCTGAGTCAAGCAGGTTCCGGCGTTGTTATCCTCGGGAAGGCACAGGCGCTGATCGTTCAATGTCGAGATACCCAGTAGTATGTTCGCGTCAAATCCTGCAATGAGTTTCGATGGTGTTAGAGAGAGCGGGAGCGGTTCTACTTTTCCGTTGTCCATTTTTATGGGTGTGCGATTCAGTGAAATTTCAGCTCGAATGGAATGTCGAATCGAAAAGTGCAGAATATTTGCCAAGAATGCGAATGTCCAATTGAATATCAAATATCAAACATTTTATTCGTGATGCACAGACATTAAACAAAAAAACCGCTTACACAAAAATACAATATAAACAAAACAAAACGTGTGCTCATTCTACTGCCAGCATGCCGAACGAAGAGCGGCTAGCACGAAGGACAGCGTTAATGATCACTTTCCAAAGACTAACTTGAGACGCTGAGTTGAAGGATGTGCCCACCGATTCACGCGTGGGTACACACAGAGCGTCGACACCGTGCTGGCTGGAGAGACATATACGGCTTAGCTGTTTGAATCGGAGCGATGTCCTGCGCCGCCATCTAGCCGTAGTACCTCTTTGACACCGTGGGAAGCAACGGGTTAGCAGGCAAGTCGACGAGGCGCGGGTTAAATTATAGTTGTTCTTCGTGTTTTGGTATTTCGTACTTATATTATGGACGCACAACTGGTTTGGAGCGCGAAGGAATGGCGATAGGTGACACGAGGTGCTTCAACATACGCTACTTCCAAAATTCCCTGCACGCAACACTGCGCGCGTTGCATTATGGGAACTGGTTGGTCACGGAGATGAGTGGCATGGTTTTGAATTTCTATCGTCCCGTTGACAAAGTAGAGGGCATCTTCGTGAGAGCCCTCGTTGAACTTGAAACATGGACCCCCAGCGGCCTTAGGGGCGTGCTCTAAGCTTAGCGAGGTGTGGGAGTACGGCCTGCCGCGTCTCTCACCTTTCTGGCGGTCTGGCGACCACTTCAGGGTGCAGCATGAGTCGTGAACCTCCCGACTCACGGATAATTTGAGAAGCCTAGGACATTGGTGTGGAGGAAGAGGATGACCGGACCAGTATATTTCTTCTTCCACGTGTCATAGTTGTCCTGTGTTTACCCGCGCACAAACTCCAGCACGTCAAACGTCCCCCCCCCCCAAAAAAAACAACAACACAAAACAACAACGTGTTTTAGCATTTTACCTGTGCCTGGTGGGCAACACATTTACAGTATTATTAACCTAAGAAAAGTGGCATATCCGAAAATGCAAGCACTGCATTTGGTCGTGACAGGGTGTTGACAAATCGAAACCGAAACTTAGTGGCCAACCAGTACTCAATATGCTATGTGTGGCATATTGCGCCGTAAGGATCGCTTCGATTCTGGAAGAGGTCTGTTCATAATGGCGACACGCGTGCTTTGAGGGTTTTCGTGGAGCGCGTCGAAGAAGCTCGAGCGTGACTGCTTCGTTCGAGGAATACGAGGAAAGGAACTACTTTCTACCAAAAATAGTCGGTCAGTCAAGACTACTCAGTGCTGTCTTGATTTGTATACAACCAAAGCCCGCGAGGACTTGGTCACCATAGAAAAACGTTCTTGAATAAATCTTTTTTTTTTTCCACGCATGAAAACTGGAGAGTGTACTTTCTCGCATAACACTTTGAAAAGCCAATTGCTTCAAGCTACGGAGTCAGCTTGGCAAATGACGAGGCTAATATTATGTTTAAACCTAAAAATAAATTAAAAAAACACAGACTGTGTTGTGACTGGGTGACTGAGAGCACGATGTTTTACAATGCTCAGGTCACACGTGATATATAGAATGCAAATTTGGAGCTTTACGTGCCAAACCAACGAAGGGCATCTGGCACGCCCCAGCGGAGGACTGAGGATTAATTTGGACCACCTGGAAACCGTTTGACGTGCAACTGAAAGTTCGGTTACGTGGTGCCTTTTCTACAATAAGCCTCCGTCAGCTTGCGGGCACCTCAGCCGGGATTCGAACCTGCCAACTGAGGATCCGTAGGCCGGCGCTTCGCCTCGGAGCCACCGAGGTAGCGAAATATGGAATAGTAGGAATCCAGAAACCGAATAAAATTACTCGGACAAACACTATTCGAGTAAAATTCGGAACTCTAATATTCACACACCTCTACCCATTTTCCTTTCTCGTCTCTCCGCTAAAGATAATTACAAAGGAAAACCCGTCAACACCTTATGTGTCTCAAATCCCAGTCTGTTAAAAAAGGGGCGTTTGAAAAGTTCCCTTCCAAACCCTCTCGTTTTCTCACTCGCTTAACCTGCCACGTGGCTATACACCAAGCGGCGATTCCTCTTCCAACAACCACTACTTTGTTTCTCAAGAATAAACTTGTCGGAATGAGCGTACACCGGCTGGATTTGTTTAAACGTCGACCTCCCTTTTTTTCCTTTTCTTTTTCTTAACCGGCCGCCTCGATACAGGCGCATTGATTCGCCTTTCGCTCGAAGGCAGATAAGCCACGTCGTAATTTAGTGTAGAAACCAGACGCAACGAGAGCGCCTTGGAAGTGTCGCGTGACACTCGTGTTTGGACAAAATATAGGTAGGGACGATACGGCTAATAGTCTGCTATCACGGGAACTTCGGCGTGATTTATTTCACTTTTATGCTTAGGGCGGTACGGTGGCCGGAGCCTCGCCAAATTACGCCGCCAATTTTTTTTTTTTTTTTTTTTTGAAGGGACTTTGATTAGGAGATTCTGACCGAGGGACTTTGACCAAGGGTCTCTGACCAACACCACCCAGACAGGAGGCCTCCGCACGCGTCATCCCAGCCAGATCGATTGAGGCGTGAGATTGGGCACGAATGCTGTGTCAGTGTTCGGCTGGGACTCGTGTCCAATCAGCGCGTCGAAGGTGGGGCTCGGGCCCAATAGCCGAGTTAGCGCCATCCGACCCTGAAGACGTTTCATGAAGGGAGAGGAGGCCATGCGGAGGCCATGCGGAGGCTTTGATTATTCTAGGTGGTGTTGATACAGCACGTACTGCATTTTGACATCAAAAGACCAAGACGTCCAATATCACAAGCTTATGCTCCGCATGCTACGTCAAAAAAAAAAAATATATATATATATAGATTATCAAATTTTTTTTTTTTTAGTCATACCCACTTGCTGCATTTCCGGTGAAAATAGTTAGTTCTTCCTTCCCTTACCCCAGGATCGATTTCTGCTTCCGTTCCGTCTACTATTTTACTCTGGAATTTCCTGTATTAGTCTCCAAGGAATTTGATAAAATGCTCCGAACTCGCTATACGAAGCTGTTGGCGAGATTCCGTTCACCATACGGGCATGAAAGCGGGCTTCGAAAGCGACGAAAATGGCGACCTGGTCCGGGCTGGTGGTACTGCAGCGTAATTATTTGCAGCGCACGGTTTTCGTGGCATTCGAACGAATTACGTGAAGGAAAAGTTAAACACGTGCGAATGAATTTAAATTTAATGATTCGTCAGCACTGCGTTCACCCTAAAGGCTGAACTCCGTGGTGCGAATTATGCGACCAATAACTGACAAACTTCGCCCGACAGCACACTCGCTTTGCGCGCGACGTAGCAGGCACTGTACTGGTGCCTAGCGCAGAGCGAAAGCAGCCGGGCAAAATTCGTCGATTTTTTGCAGCATATTTTCCCCATGGAGTCCAGCCTTTACTGCAGCAGATTCCGCGCGCGTGGACGATGGAAGGATACAGTTTAATAAGATGTTTATTTCATGATGTGAAGGACGTGGTTCCATAAATGGAACCGGATACTTCGGAGTTCAGGCCAATATAAGCACAAAAAAAATCATAATTTTGTTTTAAAATATTTTTTTAAAAATATGTGTTATGAATTATTTTTTTAGACTTAGAGCGCTCTTTTATCCTAAAACGCTGCCTCCCAGTGAAATAAAAAAACAACGTCAATTACCGGCGCTGGTCAGTCAAATGTATCTTTGCCAGGGTCAGGCGAACGTTACTGATTCTAAGATGTAAGGTACAAACACGTGTTTTTGAAAGTACCCAATGGTGGAGGCTCAAAATATCTATAGAAATTGTTTCCGAGATAATTTATATTCCAAAAAAAGTTTGATTTAAATCGATAAAAAAAAAGTCCACGCTATTTGAATCACGAGTGAAATCATCTCGATTTCGATCTCTCTACCCCGGATATGAGAGAATATTTCCCACACCACGAGCACCGTTTTCGTGGCTACAATCTCAAGTCGTGCTCACAGCTTTCGATTCAGTTGAAAAGGAGCGTGAGTAGTGCTAACGTTTCTTGCATGGTAAATGGTTTGAACCATGCCGCACTATTGGGTTCTTCGACCACCCATATAGCCGTATTATGTACGTTTTACCACACCACAATTCGACGTTTAATAACCATGTATTTATAAACGTCAGACATAAAACATTACGTAGGAATTGACTTGTCCAATTTATTTGTATTCTACACAACGTTCTATAGTAAACTTGACTACTGTTAGCAAAAGAAACAAATAAAGTGAACAGGACTTGTAAACATATTAATTACAGATTACTTTGCGACTTATCCGAGGCAATCGACCGGGCTAATAAATTTTCTCGAACTCGACTCGACTTTGGAAGTCAATCGATAATCCCTTCGATTTGCAAACATTTCAACAACAGCGTTCTCAAGGTACATACGGAGATAGCCCAGAACTAATCCGCGAAAACACGCACAACTCGATTTCCCGGCTTCCATATTTACGACCCGTCGTACTGCGAACTATTGGAATTAGGGTAGTTTAAATAAACTAAACGCCGGAGTAAGCTGTAATCTCACGTTATCCGACACCAAGGTATTTATCCTTCCTTCTTTCAGGGAACGTCGGATGTTCAATTTCGAAAGAAACAAAGAAAACAAAAATAACTTCACTTAGGCCCTCGATGATTACGATGTCAGGCGCATTGCCCCGACGTCTTAGTCGACTTGGGCACAACTTCTTGCTAAGATTCTACACGATGGTCTCGTGTAAGGGAATCGACATACGCTAAATTACAAAAATTCAGAATAATACTCCAGTAGCAAGGAGGTGACAGCGAATGCAAATCGTTCCACAATTAAAACGAGGGACTTTAGGGTTTGGGAAACTGAATGAACACGGCACGTTTGCGTGCAATACGGTTTTTCCGTGCTAATCATGCCGTAATGTAACAGACGGCATTAAGAAGTGGAGAAAAGACATTAAATCTACAACTTATTCCCCATTTCACGCGTTTCAACCGGCAAGAAGCCACATTTTACGTTACAAAGGCAAAAAATTAAAAAAAAAGAAAAGTCGAGGATATGACGCATTGCGGAGCAGTATTTGCACACTAAACAGTTTTCGTAGTGTGTTTTTTGTCCACCGATACGCTCTCCGCAACGAAGACGGCGTACGCATCCGCGCTTCTAGCCTTGCCTGCATGCAGAGTTCCTGAACTAGCGGGTTCCGGAGAGCGTTGCGGGACGTCGGAATCGACGTACGAAAACTTTCTAAGGGAGGGTTTTAGCAGATCGTTCCAATACCCCCGATAACGATACCCGATAACCATACGATGCACATGCAAATGCGTCGGCGGAGTATCGAGTATCGTTGTCGGAGTCATCGGAACGATCTACTAAAACTCTCTAATATCCCCGAATGCATTTCGCGTAGAGGAGGTAGTAGCGCTCATTGGGTTGTCAGACATAGAGACCTATAGACACAAGAGACGGAGCCACGGGAACCAGGGCGCTCGCAATTTAATGGTGGACAGCTCCTGTGCAGATTGGTTGCTCACGCTCATTTGTGCGGTGAGCACACCAGTCGGACACCGTAAATGTTTAGGAGGCGACAGCTCAGTGCAAGCAGACGTCGCATTTTTGTGTAAGGTGGTGGAGTGCCAGCGGCGAAGAGCATCCTGTCGCAGTTGGGGCAGCAAATAAACATCAAGATTTTGTCAAAACCTAGGCCAGGGTGTAATATATATATATATATGTATATATAGTGTTTTTTTTAGCTTTACAGATTTGTTTAAAAAAAGCCGTGAAAGTTACACTTAAGCAGTTTGTGCAGGTGAGTTATATGGCCAGGGGGACATTATGTGGGTGGCTAATCTTTGCGATAAGTCGGCTAATTCATTAAAATTCTGTTATTTAACTTTTTAATTAGTGAAAATAGACATAGAGTTCCACTTAGAAACTCACTGAGCGTAATCGAAAACCGCTAAATCAACTCTTTTAGAACGGCTTGAAGCTCGTGGGAAACTCGGGGCGCGCCAAAGTTACCACTCGTGCAGCAGGCGCAAGGCTAGCAGTGGCGGAACGCGATTATCATCTTATCATCCGCGGTCCGCCACTTGATGACCCTGCAGCGGCATTGGGTATCATCCACGGTCTACGCGTACCTGTCACGCTGTTCTGAAAGATGAATTGAACATACCCCGTATTGCGGAACACGTCGTTCCGCACTCAGTAACATACGACCAGTGTAAAGAGAGAATGTATATTTGCGGAGAGTTGATTTCCAACGTTCACAGTGATGCAACATTTCTCGAATTACTGCTGGTCATGGAACAGTGTGTTTCACGATCCACAACTGAAGTCGAAATCAGCCCTTTTTCCCTCGCAGCCGCGGCCTCCAGGGCAGGTCCAAAGGCAAAGTCATGCTTGTTCGATGCCTTGGTCATTGCGCACATGGAATTTATTTCCGAGGGGGCCATTGTAAACGAAGGACGGTATGTCGAGATTCTGCGTCGTCTGCGTGAATCAATTCCTCGAAAGCGGCCCGAATTGTGGCGAAACTACAATTGGCTTCTCCTCTGCGACGATGTTCCCGCGCATCACTCGGTTCTTGTGCGAACCAGGGACTCAAGCCAGAGCCATAATCCGAACCGAAAACCGTTTAGTAGGGCATTTTTTTCGGTACCCATAATTATGGTTAGCGAAAATTTTGCGGTAGGCATAACCATGGTCTATTATTTTTATTTGACCTGAACCGGAACCTTTAGCAATTGACTGGTAACCGATAAATTAAATCAGTTCGGAGCAATTTTCACAAATAAAGAATTGATGCCTGGAGGCGGGACCTCCAACTGCTCTTGGCATTTGTAGACGCACACGGCGTCGGCGAGCGGTGTGTTCTTTTTATAAATTTATGTAAAATCTGAATTTGAACTGCCAGATGAATAGGCAATTTTAATTTCAGTGATCACGCAATCGATACAATAGGCCCCATGGTGTTAATTGTGTTATATTCCTCTTTTGTTTCCAGTCATGTTCAGAGCATGAACTCGAAGTTATAATCCTGAGATGTTAACTGCCAATGCTCTCGGTTTCAAATATGCAGGATTAAGATAAACTAACCTTCTTCCCGGTCTGGTGGACAATAAAATCTGGCATTCAGTTTCACTTTAACAAGAAGATAACCGACTTTGAATAATTTAAAATCAATTGAGATTATCAACGTTGCATGCGTACAATTTAGGCGACGTTCTTCGCGAATGTAATCGGTGAAATGGATTAGTTGGTGTGGCTAGGACGACTCCAATGGATAGGGGCAAGACACAAACGATACATAGAAGAAATTAACAGCGCCCGGTCTGTTTCTTTCTTCTTGTACGTAATCTTTTGGCGTCATTTCCAATTAAACTGGTGAGAAGAGCAAATGCGGCACAGCCGACCGGAGATGGCATACGGCGTCTGTCATGGCAAATGGCGGGGGAAAACTCGACTCCGTTTTAGCATAACCTGGCAAGCACCAGAAGCTACGGGCCCAGTGAGGTAGTACGAGTACCGGAGTGAGGCACATGACAACACTCCGCAGGACGGAACTCCTGTGAGGTATAGTTACCTGTCTCGCTCGCTTCGATGCTCGTATTGGCATAAATTGGGTCATGCTCCATAGCTTTAGGCGTTAATGCGGGCGCCATACGCATCCTGAGCTCGCTGCTAACTCGACTGTGGTCAGAAACCTCTAAAGTTGGAGTAATACAAGTCGGCATCGACCACTTCAAGGCTTCAATCATAAGCAATTTAGATAGCTGCCTCACACGTGACTTGCACAAATAGACGCCGTTGACGCCATTCCGATGTCAGACTGAGGGAGAGCTAACAGAACAAAAGTGACGCCTAGCCGGTGTGACCGGAGATACAGGAGGTCAGTGTGTTCGTTTTTTTTTTTTTTTAGTTTTCAGTGTAACTGCCCAGCGATTTTGGAGGTGGTTAACGTTGTCGGCACGCTGTTCCTGCCGACTGAATACCAAGACGGAAGTTCTGCTTTGTCATTGATTGCTCACAATGTACATTGTATATGGTATTTTATGCACCGAGCAGTTGAAAGGATACGTTACTTCTACACTAGCGATAGCAATATAATGGCAGAAATTCCTAGAAACTACGAGCAGGCCATAGGGTTGTTCACAGGAACCGCGATAAAAGAAACATGACTTCTTTTTTTCTTTTTCTTTTTTTTTTTTTGGGGGGGGGGGGTGTGATACGGTGTTTTTAGAGTCTTAAATTGTGTGACGTGTGTAGCCTGTTCTTCTGTTGAAATATGTTGCGAAAATAAATGTGTGAGTACAAGTGCCTAGGAGTTCAAATATACTATATGTTACTACGAAGTTACGACCTATCAAGACAGTCGGACACATATTTGAATTCTTATAACTGTGAGTCGCCCCACGATTGATATTGCCTCGCCGACTCATTGTTTAATATCGGGCTTACTTGATAGCATTTATTAGGAAACAAATATCATAGCTTTCAGTAAAACAAACTCTTTAGAGGAAAGACAGTTTAAAGTTACACTACACATCCTTCCCGGCACCCAGCAACATTATGACATTCATTTTTCAGCTTCTTTTTCGAACCAAAAAGGACCGGTTTTGGGGAACGCTTTTCCGGTAACAGAATTATATATTAAAAAAAATAGGTAAAACGAAAAATCGAAACGAAACGGATTTCATAAATATAACGGTGACCGTATCCGTATAAGCGAACCGTCATTATTTTCGGGTTGAGTCCCTGGTGCAAAGTGAGCTGGTGAAAAAAAGACCGGAGAGTTATGCCACACATGTCATGTTCTCCTTTGCTGACCGTATGAAACTACACCTTCCTGAACAGCGTTTCCGATCATCCGAGCAAGTCATCACCGTATTGATCACAGATCCTCCGGGATCCAGGTGTTTTCAGCGGTTGGATCGACGCTGATAGAGGTACATCATGGCCGAGCGACATGACTCCAAAATTTAATCTGCGCAATTCCACAGAAATACATTGTATGTATTGACATTCGGCTGTGTCCTCGAACTTTCGGACTGTATATAGGTAGCAACTCAGCGGACAAGCGGGTTAGGTGCTACTACTTTCTTTTTCTTTTCTGCTTTGCACAAAGGGGTCATCCCTTGGCACTATTTTCAAACAAAACTACAGACTTGTGGAGTGTGTCTGTTGCTGCCCATGTGTGCTGGCAACACCGGGTCCTTTAAGTAAGCCTTGACCAAGTTCCCCCATTATCTGGCGGAGGTTTCGCGCTGTAGTCGGCAGAGAAATCCACCCCGAGCTACCATGCTTCCCTACTATCCATCAAGATTTAAGACACGCTAAAGGCAAGAGCACAGAGAAAACATTAGATGTGGGTCAAAGTGTATCCCGTGGTCTACCAAGGGAGGCGTTTCTCTTTTCTTCCGGGCTTGGAACTTGGAGATAAAAAAAGAAAAAAAAGAGATGATGTTATCTCTCAAACCATCGTGCTCCGGGTCATTAACTTGGGCGTAACTATAGAGGGAACGATTACCTATTATCGCGAGAGATTTTTAGACGCACCGATGGGGGATAAAGAAAAGAGGGTAGATGCCCTCAAACATCGTTATTTGTTTTACTCAAGGTTGGGGGGGGGGGGGGGGGGCGAGGGGGGGTGTTTTGCCCCCTTCAACGTGTCGCGTGGCGGCAACATTGTATAGATAGAAACTGAAAATCACGCTGAAAGGTCTTGTTTTCCTTAAATAACCTGGATGGAACGTTAGGCAGAGCGCATCGAACGTATAGAATTCGGCGGCCGGTGGTTTTATCGACTATTTCGGCAGGCACTAATATCGCAATTGGCTGCACACGTCAAATGACGGGACGGTTTTCCCATTAAAATAATTCATCTGGTGTATGGCTAGAGTGTCTTTACGTGGAGTAATAGTACGAAAGGGCAGTGCAGCTATCGGCCCTTGTTGTAGCCTACATTCCTAATCGAACATATTTTCGATAAACCCCCAAAATTACTTTCTACTCTTTTTTTCTTTTTTTTTTTGCTTGCACGTCACGCACAATGCAGGAAGTCCGGCATAGTTTAGAGCTATATATACCATGGATAGATCTGGCGTAGGACGCGCTAGATTGAAGTGTCGTAACTTCATCATACTTCCCGGTCACCGAGTGTCGTGTTGGTAGTGGAGGAACCACTTTGTCCTGTCTTGCAATTGGCTCGGTCGTCGTTTTGTGTACTTGGGAGTACAATGAAGAGACAAAAGTAACATAAAATGGCTACAGGTTCAAAGCATAGTGACACTTGTCCCTTGGACACGGAAGTAGAGTGAATATCACTATAACCCGAACCTCGACACTGAACTGATTTACTCGCAGTCAAACAAAACACAAAGGTAGTGGAAGCCGGCAGGAAGTACTTGAAGAGTTGCTCCTGCAAGCCTCAGAGCCTTAGCTAAACTTAGCTGCTACAGCAAGGCCCTGATAAAGGTACGTTTTGTCAGCGAAGTGTCGGCTGTCATTCTAATGATTCCACGAAGCTTAATTTCAAGTCCAGCAGTGTGCGAAGCCAATTTATGAAATGTTTATTTTTCACTATACTTCTAGTAATGTAAGCTCAATAATTTATTTATTAATGAATCAATTATTAATCTTAACCTATTCCGCGTATATCATGACCTCTTTTCATCGTCTCCCTGTTTCTGTGCCCATAAACAGTACGTTGCTTGTAATGTGGAGCGACGTGACAGATTGTAAAATGCTGAAATAAATAAAATGCACGCACACACTGTATGTACCGTATAAAACTTCAGAAGCAACCAAGGGCCAAAATGCACGGCTAAAAGAGGATAAGCATGTCATCCGACTGCCTCTTAAGTTAGCATAATTGTCAAAAATATCGAAGTTCGCGAGCCAGAAATTATTGACACGTGCCCCAAAAATAAATTAGTGTTGTTTTCAACGCGAAAATGAACTACGCATCAGCGAACGTTCAGTCTCAGCCCAAATTCGAGCGCTAGCGGTCCGAGCTAGGTGCCAGAGTTTCAGAACTAACCGTCATCTTATTCAAAATTTACAGGATTTTCTAAAATTCGTGAAATACATTTAATACTGCTTACATGTAGGAATTCGAAGGCATTCCTATACGCAGCGCATTCCTACAAGTAGCGCGCCTCGTCTTCCTTTTCCACGCGGCGCTCCGGCGGTGACATCACGCTATTCTACTGCGCAGGCGCAGCGCCCCGCCGGTTCCACGGCTTCCATGACGATGCACCTGCGTTGCTGTGCATTTCTTTGTGTTTTATTTCTGAGGCGCGTCCGCCTTGACCTTGAGTGGACCCGCCGGCTTTCGTGACGAAGCATCTCATATAACGTGTCGCAGCGAATGGAAATTTATTGCTCGTTTCGCTGCCACAGACAACGCCGGTTCGCTCCATAAAACAATTATTGCTTTCGTAAAAAAAAGGTAAAATGGTGGCCGAGAAAGGCCACGAATACATAGTGCTGAATGGCTTCCATGTACAGGGTGTCACACAAAAAAATTTACACATTCTTTTTCACCGCAAAAATAAACTAGGCATCGCCGAACGCTCATTCTCCGCCCAAAGGTAGCGCTAGAGGTCACAACCAGATGCCAAAGTTTCAGCCCGATCCGATACCTTATTCAAAAGTTATAAGCGATTTTCTGAAAATTTCTATGGGAAAACGGCGGCCGGCGGAGTTTTCGAATACATAGGGCTCTATGGCACCAGAAACCGAAAACGGGCGAAAATGGGCTCCATTTTCCCATTGAAATTTTCAGAAAATCACTTATAACTTTTGAATAAGGTATCGGATCGGACTGAAACTTTGGCATCTGGTTGTGACATCTAGCTCTACCTTTGGGCGGAGAATGAGCGTTCGGCGATGCCTAGCTTATTTTTGAGGTAAAAAAGAATGTGTAATCTTTTTTTTTTTGTGACACCTTGTGTTAAGTAACGAAGGATTTTGTTAGGAATAAGTAAGATTTGTTTTAGAAAAGTTTATCTTTCTACAGCTGCGTCGGCATTGTTTTTTTTATCTGCCTATGTGTGCGTCTGCATGTTTGGGCGTTTGTTTTACGCTCGCGGGGGAACATGAACGGGAAGTGGTCTTCCGCCCCCGCGCGCGGGGGGCTTTGAGCGGCCGCGGGGCTAGAGAAGAGTCGGACCCCGGTCATTAACAAACGGATCGGGTGTCGGTTTGGGGGCGCCGGGCAGCGGTACTTCTGTCCGCGCTTGTGGCATTTAAGCGGGTGTGCTTGTGTCCGGCGTATTTCGCCGCTTAGAGTAGAAACTTCGCTTTTAATCGACGCAATAACTTAACTTGTTGGCGCCATAGAGTTATTACACTAAACGCTAGAGGCTCAGCTGGCGCTAGTGTCTACGGGACTTCCGGTTGCAAATTGAAGCAGACAGCATGCAGTCTACATTTCCAGCCTCCCTGTGTATTCCTATGGGAAAACGCGCGTGAATTTTGTCTCTTCGCCGGAAAATAGCATGAATAACTTTTGTCATATCGGTTGTAACGGATAGTATGTACCATTATTGGTATTGTGAAAGTGTAATTGCTTTAGTTACAGCATTTTTCTTTACCACTGAGCGATGTTCAACTTTGCTCTATTTCAGGCCCAAACCCCTGTTTCAAGGAAGGTATGTGAAAACGAGCGACGGTTCTAAGCAAACTAACGATCGAAAGGAATGTAGTGTGTGTTCAGGTTCGCTAGCATTTCGGTGGTGCTTATATATTGCTAATATGCCCGTCCTGTCATTGGATGAAAATGACTCCGTCGTGCGCATCTTTACGATTGGTTAAAGAAACATTCGAACGCAAAAAATAAAGCACGTGAGCTACGAAAGGTATGTCTTTTTAATATTTCCCATGTCGGGCAGTTTTTATCGGGCACCTTCTCTCTGGCTTCCCCTATTTGCAAAGATTTGGAGCGTGCGGGTGATGCTTTGAACCATTTGAACCCAGAACAAGCATCTTCGCAGTACTTATTTATTGCAAATCTGACTATATTACGTGACTTTCAATTTATTTTGATCGTCTGCAAGCACAAGGAGTTACTTATCCAGTGTTACTGCGTAGTTCTTGCCGTCTCTCTCGGTTTTCCACATGTCCTTCGTTCGTTTGGCACGTATATCCCCCATGTTGGAAAGCGTCGACGCCGTGTTCGCGCTAACAGTGTCCGACAGTGCACAAAAATACACGTACGAAGCCGTTTTAGCACCGTTTTTAATGCGATAAATTTGAAAGAAAAACGCCGTAACTGACCATTTATTTCGTCTGCGTGACTGAGAAATGTTCCAATGTGCCTAGTACGTACAAGTTATTCGTGATATTTGCTCTTATAATCGAGCGCAGAGAGAAAATGCACTCGCTTTTTTCCCATAGGAATACATTACCGGAAGTCAAATTTAGACTGCTTGCTGTCTGCTTCAAAATGCAACAGCACACTACGCCAGCTGAGCCTCTAGCGTTTATTGTAATAACTCTATGGTTGGCGCCAGCCAGACTAAGGAAATTGCAGAGACCGACTCTACAAGGAATTTGGGTTTGACCGTTGAAGTGTCGGAGGGGGTCACGTTGACAGCTCGCTGATCATTGGGGAAGAGCATACCACGTGACAATGGACAATTTTGGAGTGATTGGTTCATCTCTGGAAGGAAAGGAGGCCCGTATACGAGTCTAGAAAGCGCTGCCGAGAGGATTCTCGGGGATTCGGCTTTTGAGATCGGGGGATTCGGCTCTTGAAACTGGGGACTAAAGTAAGGGTTATAATTTTGGGAGTTTTGAATTGTAAATTACCGTTGACTTGTCGTCGCTTTGTTTTAAAATAAACGTGGCCACACTGGCCATCGTAAACCTACCAGCGTCGTAATGTGTCCAGCGGGATCGAACAACTTTTAGTTTTGTTTTCTTATTCGACTTCCCGGGGGACTTCCATCGGGCGAACATCATCATCGGTCGTCACCATCACCTGACTGACCGGCCAGCCCCTCCCTGCGGAAAGTTGACTCCTTGTATATCGGGAACGGGCCTCATTTTTCCATTGAACTTTGAGGAAATCACCGATAACTTTTGAATAAGATTATGGTTAGTTCTCATACTTGGCCATCTGGTTCGGAAGTTAGCGCTATATTTGAAC
This sequence comes from Ixodes ricinus, assembly GCA_037355805.1. Classification (NCBI taxonomy): domain Eukaryota; kingdom Metazoa; phylum Arthropoda; class Arachnida; order Ixodida; family Ixodidae; genus Ixodes; species Ixodes ricinus. The sequence continues at coordinate 153,730 of JAZHYW010059234.1, read as the reverse complement.
TGAGACTGCATTCGGCAAAACGTAGTTTATTTACGTAATAAAAAAAAAGAAGCTATATTTTGTTTTTTTTTTTTTTAGGAAAGGGGGTGGGGACGCTGCACTGATTGTAGGGTGACCACCTTCCTGCTAGCGCAATGCGGGACATGCGGGGGCGGGGAAGGGGGGTGGGGGGTAGAGGAATTTTATTAACACGCACACCACGAACGGAGGCTCTGTTAACACATTAAAAAAAGGGGGGGGGGTGCAACGATTTCCGGACTTCGGTCAAAATTTGTGGAAGTTGCCCTCTGGCACTTCTGAAGTAAAGAACAGAAAACCGATTTCGCCTGCGTGTCCTAGTTGTCGTAAAAAAAAAAGATAAATATTGGCATTTCTGGCACCCCTTAACTCACTCCCAGTCTTCAGGGGCACACCTGGTCGCACTCCTAGTGACGTTATTCAAGGTGCCGTGTAGGTTCCCGTGTGCTCTCTCAGAGGACGCTTCCTCTCCCTGTCTCTGCTGACATTTGCGGTCGTTATGCTGCAGCTTAGAGCCAAGCGAAGTCACGTAAGCTTTTCGCCGTAGTTCCTTCGGCTGCCACTCGCGGCTGCAGGTGGGGGAAAAACTCGAGTTTTGCTTTGCGATTATACAGCGGAATCGCGACATTTTTCAATGAAGGAGATGTTTTCTCTATCCTCCGGGATACGATAAACAACGTAAAAATTACGAGATGCAAATTCTTTTCATCTTAAAATCCATGCACCCCCCCCTTTTAATATCCTGTGCTGTTTATACACCTGCTAATTGTATTGCAGCAATTAAGCTCGGATATTGGCGCTCCCAGTGATATAATTTTTATGCCAAATGTGTTATTAAATGTGTCGATGTTGAACACATAAAAATCGACTTTAGAATAACTTAGTGCATCAAATAAAAATAAGAAACAATAAATATTTTTGGTTTATTGTTTCCTGTCAACGCTTACTTTTATCAACATGGTCCTACACAAATTTTTAACATTATGTCCTTTTTTTGACCGTTGTGAGTTGCAGGCTTTTTGCCTTGTGTAGCTGTCTTCACTAAAAAAAAAAAAAATCCGCGGCAACCCTTTCGCATTGACACAGCGATTTGAAAATAATTACAGTATCTTATATCTAAACTTTTGGCGAGCAATTCTTTTTACAATATTTGGCCACCAAGGGAGGGGCACAACGGAGCATGCGCGTCGGTTCTCCTGCAAGAACGACGGTGGCTCCTCGCAATGCTTGGATAGAAAATGGTGTACCATTCCGATTCAGACGATACAAGAGACCTTCGCGCTTTCCCGTGCCCCGTTGTTCGGCAGCACCATGAGTTGCGGAGTGAAGTTTACGGCAGTATGAAATGCGGGACATTTTGAAGATTTGGGAATTTCTTGCGGGACGCGGGACACGAGCCCTTCACGAGGGACAGTCACGCGAGTCGCGGGACGGGTGGTCACTCTAACTGATTGTGAGGGTGCAAAATAAAAACACTCATATTCAAACGAGCAGGTACATTAATATGTTTTATTTTTATTTTTTTTTAAATTAGGAATACTGCAGTGCAGGCCAATTGCGGCCCAAGCAGGATTGGGGGTTACAAAAGTGGAGTCAAAAAAGCACAACACCAGGTAATCCGTTGCTACGCACACAAGCTCAACCACGGTAATCGATCGATTCTTAACAATATATTTTCGTCAACGTCATTTCCCCTTTGCTCAGTCCCTACGAGGAACCCGACCAAAGACCGCGACGACCAAGGTCTTCGCAGCAGCGCCGAACTGGAAACCGAAAGTCACGAAGTGCGCCTGGGGAGGAGCCTCCGAGAGCGCGAGGACGTCCGCCCGGAGGCCCGCGTTGCCGTTGGGGCGCCTTCCCCGAGATGGCGCGGCGAGCGTCCCAGCGGGCGTCGTCCGACGGGGTCCCGTGGGCGCAGGGGGGCAGCCTGGGGCACCAGGGGCCCGCCGCGCGCATCCGGAGAGGGAGAGGGACCGCGCGCATGGAGCCGACGGCGGCAGTCGAGATCGGACGCCGCCGGTGAACGTGCACGTCCGCCCAGCGCTCCTCTGCCTGACGCCGCTCGTGCCACGCGGACTCGCCGAACGCCGCTCCCGGCGCCCCTGCTCGGATAAAGAGTGCCGCCCTCGGGACCCCAGCGGAGCCCTCCGTCGGCCAAGCCCCCGGCGAACCTCGGGGCCGCACGTCGGCCTTCAGTGCCAGAGGCTGCGAGGGCCCCCCGCGTGTGGACCGGCGGGTGCGGGCCTCGGCCCCAAGACCTCTACGGTGGAGCCCGCGCTCTGCTTCGGCCCCGCAGCCCCGTGGACATTCGCGGACCGAGCGGCCGTGCGTGAACCGCTGAGCGTGCAAGTGTCCGCGGCCGAGCCGCGCTGGACTCCCTGGGAGGCGGTGTTGTTTCCCCGACGGCCGGACCTCCCGTCATGCCGCGACGCTGCTACTGAGCGTGCGGCGGCTCCACGGGCGCGCCACCAAAGCGGGACCACGGCGCGCTCGGAGCGGCGCAGACCCACCGGGTCCCCCAGCGCCACGGCGACCGGCGGCAGCATCGAGCCGGGCGAGACGCTCGATCTGTCCCCCGCGTCCAGCGTGGTCCAGGGCATCGGCGGACGCAAGCGGGACGTCAACGGCGGCGCTGCCATGGCCGTGGCACGCTCGTCGGCCGCGCACCCGCCGCTGTCGCCCGCCGCCAGCCCCGTGTACGCGGGTCGCTTCTCCATCGCCAGGTGAGGTCCAGAGGCGTTGTGCCCCCGGTCGGGTCGTGGCGGCGGAGTGCCGGCGAAACAAGGAGGGAGTAACACGCACGCTTTACTCCCCTTTTGGCTCCCGGACCCCGTGCTCGGCTTCCGGGCCTGGTCACGTGGGGTGTCACAGCCCGCTCGAACGTTTCCACGCCCGGAACCGACCCGAGTTTGCCAGACGCCCCACGGGGGACGTGGGATTAGTACACCACGGATCGTTGATCGTGCGTTAAGGGCAGTGTCGATTCCCACTGGCCCTCAGAGAGGTCTGAAAGAGTTACTATGCCTCGCGGCCCTCTGTGAAACACGGGCCGCGTTTCTATGAGGCGCAGGTCTTACGCATGCATTTTGATCGGTGTCTTCCTCACACGCCCTTTAGTCCTTGAAGGCCACATTGGTCCCTAAACGTGACACGGCCCGACTACTGTCGGACGAAAGGCTCACATTGGCACCACCCGAAGGGTCGCTGGATTTGTGTCGTTTCACGTCTGTCTAGCAGTCATCAGGCCGACATTCCTCCGCACGAACTAATAAAAAAAATCATTGGTGACGAAATTAAGGCGTACGAGTTTGCCAACTTTTATCCTTCCGGTTTAAGCAGCGAGAAACGACAGTCATTTGCAAGGGACATGATTGATGCCGTTTCGTAATCGCAAGATTGATTGCGCGCGTATAATCAGTAATGGAGCTACCCTCTGCGAGCTGGCGGGTCAACCTAAACAATACACACCCAGGCAAGTGAGGCACTCTCCCTCTCTCTCTCCCTCTTCTTTTCAGGAAGTTTACGCGAGGCAATCGCAGCTCATTGATTTCACAGAAAGTATAATAGCGTGGCATACGTGAGCAACAATATAATATTCAGTCCATTCAGTTTGCAATGTTTATCGACAAGGACTCCGTACAGACGCGTGAGACGGGCGTCCTGATCCGACGACTCAAGTTTCTGAGTCTGATGTGATATTTTCACCCCGTCTTTACAGGCTCAAATTAAACCTTCATATCTCGAGCAAAACGGAAAGAAAACATGCACTCACACGCATGCACATGAGCGCACACATGAACGCACAATTGGAAAAGGAGGCGAGCGTTTAGGTTGCAATCCACAAAACCGACTGCATATTCGTGGGGTCTCATGGTTCCTGTGACAAATTGTTGTTACTTTCAGACTAAGTCAAAATTTCAATTACAAACTAAAGTAAACTATAACAACGTAGATGTTCTGGCACTCCTCAGACAACGGCTGGGGATTCGTGTGGACCACCTGGGGATCCTCTGAAATGCAACCGAAACCTCACTTACACGGAGTCGCGGGCCGATGGGCCGGGATTCATTTGAACACGCGAACTGGAATACCTTACGGAAGGCAATTTGCCTCGGAGCCTACAACCTTCATTTCTATCCTTTTTATAATTCTTTTGACACTTACTTCGTAATCGGAGAACAACTGGTATCATCCTCCAGACACGTTCAGAAATGCGTCAACGTTGTGGAAATTCTCATTCATTAGCCACGTCTGGATTTCTGTCATCACCGAGAAATGAAGCAACTCTCATTTACAATGTCACTGACTCGACGTAAACATACTCGAAAAATGTGTCGACCCTGAAACGAATTAGGACATCTCTGTTCAGAACCTGGACTAATCTAGGTTTAGATATCGGAAAACACATTCACTCAAGGCTAATTGATATTTGATATAGTTTCCAAATCATTTTTTGTCATGATCTTCGAACTCGAACATCTTACCTATGAAGTACCGGAGAAACTACAAATCAATTTCCCAATCTGCCTGCATATCTGATAGCAAACCAATCCGAGTAAGGAGAATATTGTCCCCCATGGTCTTGTAACTAGACGCCTGACTCTTAATTGGTTAAAGTGATTGATTCTTTTTTTTAATAAGAGCACGCTAATTAAGAATGCGAAACTGCAAAATGTAAATGCCTAGAAAAAGCTTACACATTCAAATTTTGACAGGTGTGTCTCAGTCTAGTACTAAAAGCATAGTTATCGACTTAAACATGTATTTATAAGTGAAATATCAAACTTTCGTGCTATTATTTAAATAGACCCACCATCCTGTAATCATGTTTCCAGAACCAATAACAAGCTCTGCCTTAAAGAAAGGAAGAGATAGAGAAAGAAAATAATTGATGCTCTGGGGTTTGGCATCCTTGAAATCAAACACAAACAGAAATGCGTCAGAGATCGTTAAAAACAAAAGTGCTGGTATGAAAACTTTCTAAATGCCAACTGTAAATTCTGTCCAATGAGAGAGGCTAGATACAATAGTTCGGTACTCCAATTTCCAAGAAGAAAAATTTGGAAGGATCCTTTGGCAAGCCCCGTCATGCGGTTACAAATTAAATAAAATGTACTGAACCGCGGCAATAGTCACTGTTCCGCTCACATTGAAACGTTGTGTAAACTTGTCCGTTTTTTTTTTTCTAGTTTCAGTTAAATTTTGGAAGTCGTGCAAAAGATTGCCTGGATTTTCACCCTTCATTAAAATTAGCGAAGCGTGTGGTTCTTGAACAAGAAAAACTGGTTAAATGGTACATTTAACCTAGTTCCTTTTTTAGTTTCGTTCACGCCTTGTAGCCAATAAAACCTGAAAACACAAAATCGCAAGCCCTGTGATGAATTTATGGACGCCTTCGCGAACCATGGTTCTCTTCTTGAACAATAAATCCGATATCAATGCCGGTAGTAACCGACAATGTAATAAAAGTAACTAAACAGGATGTCGTCACTGGTTAGTCCCGGTCATCGAATGTTCGCTTAAAACGTGCTAAGACGAGGACCCTAAATTGTGAATCATCAAGTGTGATCAAGGAGGTAATTGGCAAATCCTGCCATCCTGCAGAATTTTGAGACATATTAGCCGGGTACGCATGTATCTGTAAATCACGCGAACATCAAGTAAATGACGCGATTAGTTCGGCCAACCACAGAGGAACGAAGTCAAACACCGATCTGATTACAGTGTTGTCTCTTTCTTGCCGCTCCATTTATCGAGACACTCCCAGCAGTTTTGCGGCCCGTGGCTTTTTGATCCTCCGTAGATAGCCAAAACGCTTCCCTCATTTCCGAAAAATAAAATAAAATAAATATATAGGAGAACCTGGAGAAGGCATCGTTTCACGGGGCGTGGGTTCTTTGCCCCATACGTGTTTGTGTCTTGTACGCGACAGCGGCAACAAAAAAATCAAAAGAAAACATTTTTTTTTTATGTACCAGGCTGGGTGCGGCTTTGCACAAGGAAGAAATCGTTCAAAGAGCCCGTCTACGATGCACTCAGCATTACATGTGAAGGTGTCGTATATGCGATTTTCCCCCGGCGCAGAATATGAGCTTCTCAGACGATGATTTTTAATCACCCTGACAGCCGCGAAAACTACCAGACGTTTCAGTAAGACGTTTTACGTGAGTGATTCTTCGATTGTTTATCAACTCAGAAAAAGCCGGCAGAAGTGTTCTCGCATCAGTGTTAATATAACAAATCCCACGTAACTTGGGAGCGCCAGCGCAATGATTGTGACCAAAGCTAATAACATGTTATAGAGATTGTGATTAGTGTCTCGCGACTGTGCACAAAGAAATTTTGACTTCCAAAAGTTGCGTGAGGCGTTATTCATTACACCCGTGACGAGCTCTGTAGAGAATTAAACCCAATCTGCAAAACGGAACAGCAGCGATCTTTTTTTTTGTTTTTTCCCTATCACGTTTAACTGACACGCATGATTGAGTGACTGTTTGAGCGATTCGTTATGGGAACGGAAAAAGAGACGGAGGGAGAAAATCGCTTGTAGTCGGTCGCACGGAGGTACTACAAGGTACCACGAGGCTGCTCTGAATCTCGCGTTTCCAGAAGTAACTAAATTACATTACCAATTTCCCTCCTCAATCACAGATATAAGTAATTAAATTACTTTACAGATTACCGCAGACTGAAAGAAATAATACTACATTACAATTACTTTTCAAAAGTAATGACTGGGAAGTTAATTTTCAACTCCCTCAGGCAGTAAATTGTGCCCATTTTATTTACAGTACTCCACAAGTTTCCTTCTTGCACGAAAACAACCCCACGCGCGTCGAAGTCAGCGTCCGAAAGGTTTTTCTCGTTTGATAGACAAACTGACGACAGAAGTGTCAAGCACAAGCACGAACAGCTGCTTATTTAGATATGACTCCAAGACAGTCAGCTGACCGGTTTCGCTGTTCATATAACAGTGAAGTTCATCGGTTAATGGCTGATCTGATTCCGTTATCCCGATTTCAGAGAACTCGTCGTCCGTTTCGGTTATTCAAGCCATTAGAGCTCTTTTTGGTTCTTGTGTGTGTGTGTGAAAACGAACGATATAGTGACTTTTCAAGACAAGGAAGAAAGTGACGGATTTTCGTTGCTTTCTGATAGGCTAACGCGTAACCGTATTTCGTTACTTGCGCAGAAGAACGTCTACAACACAACTTAGTTCGCGCCTCTGTGATTTTTACGGAAAACAAAAACGCAAGATAAACGGTAAACATATGTGCACAAGATACTACCTCACTATAGCCACGGTTATCAGTGAATGAATGGGTGACGGGTTAAAAAGAAATAAAATATTAATGACGCCACATATTGAAAGGCGGCTACTGCTTCAGAAAAACGACGCATTCCGAGCAACGAGAATGTAGAGCGTTACTCACGATCTGAAGTAAGGCGTTCCTTTTAAATCAGAGGAAGGGGTAACATTCTTAGTTACTTTTTTTTTAACGCGTAAGGAGTAACGTTATTTATTTATTTAATTTCGGTAACGCGTATATGTCTAAAGTATACAGTCGTCACAACTGTGGTAAGATGTGCTACACAGATCCTTACGTGCATGGTCTTTAGCGAACGGGACCCATCACTCCCGAACCCATTTCGCGCATGGGGTTGAGGGAAGGTCCGAAGCATTTTCCTTACGACTCGACGCATTCCCGAACATTCTCTTCGGGGAGTATTGTTCCAAAACAACAGGAGAGCTCACGTTAGCGCGCGTTGTCACGCAAGAGGGGCCGAATGTTATCTGGGCAGAAACGCCGCCAGAGAAGGAAAGGAGTGGCGGGCTTCTCGTAAGATGTCATAATTTGAACCCCGAGACACGGGAGAAATAAAATAACCGGCAAGGTGACAAAAGCTCTCTAACGCAGCTGGGATTGTTTGCGAGGGAACAGCAATGTATAGCCGTTCACACGGACGGTAAAGAGGGAAGGCAAAAGACATGCCGCCGCAAAGATTTGAAGGAACCCAGCCAAACAGACTGACTGCCAAGTTCCGACTTCCAAGGAGAGGCCCCGTCAAACTGAAATTGCAGCTTTTTTCTCTACCTCCCCCCCCTCTTCTTTAAAAAAAAAAAGATAAACTATATAAAAAATAAAAAGAAATGAACAGTGCGGTCTTGGAGTTTTTTTTTTCGTGATTTTCAGACCAGCCGTTTTTGAGTGGACCTCTACGCCCACTGTGTTTTCAAGCAGTGGCATATTCGGTCATCGCAGCCCATTGATTTGTATTTTTAGCCATCCTTCAGAATTTCCTATTTCGGAAGTACTTACTACGGAGTCTATGTTATTTGCGTCAGTGTTTGGCTGAAGGAATCTTAGGCCAGCTGCAGCCAGTTGTACACATTACCTTTGGAATAAAGCGTAAGCAGGAGTAGGAAACTTTTTTTATCATATTGGCGGCATTATACTTATCTGATCGGACGAAAGAAGAAAGTCTGCATTTAAGCACACAACCGCTCGTTTAAAAGGGCTCGATGTGATTTGACAACAACAAAAAAAGAATAGTAACCGATCACAATAAACCGATCTCACCATCCAGTTTCTTTACACCCCCGCTGCCGCGATGCATCGGGGGAACTTTAGTCTTTCTGCACGTTCGACAACCTCGCTAGGGGTATGCGCGAGCACAGCACGAGACAGCACGAGCAGTCTCGTGCACTGCCGCCTGGCTCCTGTGGACGAAAGTTATGGCGGCGTGACGCATGTGTGGAAATTGGAACGGTTAGGGAGATTGGTCTATTGGCGGCGAGATGTTTTGGTGGCGCCCTCCTATGGTTACCTTTCGTGACGTCATTACCTTGTGAACAACAAGTTTGATGGTGTTTGTAAAGAGTATTGTAGAAGCTTGAAATCATATCACTCTCAAACCAACACTGCCAACACCATCGAAATTGAAGTTCTTACATTACTCTTATTTCCGTCGATGGGAAATCCTTTGCTGACGTCATAGTCGGCATTTGGCCAATCGTGGCAGGCCGACCACAGCGACGCTTTCGATCGCTCACGTCGCCAATAGACCTATTGGCGACGTGCGCGACCGAAAGCGTCGCTGTGGTCGGCCCACCACGATTGGTCGAATGCTGACTATGACGTCAGAAAGGATTTATCATCGACGGAAATAAGAGGAATGAAAGAACTTTAATTTTGACGGTGTTGGCAGTGTTCCTTTGAGAGCGCAATGATTTCAAGCTTTCACCATGCTATTTACAAACACCATCGAACTTGTTGTTCGCAAGGTAATGACGTCACAAGGGGGAACCATAGGAGGGCGCCACCAAAACATCTCACCGCTATCCAAGAGATCAAGAAGCATGCAGGGAACGTAGTTACACGCGCTGCGCGTACTGGAGTTGGCAGTATCATTTTTTTTAGCGAAAATCTCAGACAGTTCGCACGTGCGTCCGCAAACGCCTTCAAGTTTTTATGATTTCTTTAAAATGTTTAATACAGGTTAAGGCGATCGAGCGCAGCGCGTGTAACTACGTTCCTGCACGCTTCTTGATGCTTGAGTAATTTAACAGTAGGTCTATTCCAGTGCACAATCAACTTGAAGACGTGATAAGGTTGAGCTTAAGCTATTATCTACTGCCACGATAATTCTAACGGTTCTTTCAACTCTTACTTCGGTCGCACTGCAGGGGTGCTATGGCTAGCGCTAAGCGACCAAGTTGGACCCGGCAGCTTATTTATCGCCCGACTTGCATGTATGCCTAAGGGAAGCAGTAACTCCAGCGGACAGGCTGCTGACAACTCGGATTTGATTTTTTGTGGCTTGTTTCTAGATGCGAGGCATTAGAGTGCGGGACCTCAGTGGGAGTTTAGCTTGTAATCCGCTCCTGTAGTGTTTAGGGATTAATGGTACTTACTTCCTCCTAGTCTTCGAAGTCCCCACACACTGAAAAGTGTCCCGCAGCGGGCGATTGCAACAAATACCCGGTTTCATTAGAATCTCGTTATGGCTGGATGCGTAGCGCAATAAATAAATAAATAAATAAATAAATATAAAGGAAGAGGCGATGGAAGAGTAAACGTAGCACACCGCAGCTCGGAACACGTGGAGCGAAATATCGCGCTTTAAAACCCAGACATCCTGAGCTCAATCCCCGCACCTGCCCGTATCGATCTGGATTAGCATCGTACTGGCGTAGGTACGTTCGTTTGATCACCAGTGCGTGATGCACGTTAAAGACCCCAGGCCAGGGACGGCGCCAGGCATTTCATAGTGTATGTGTGTGTGTGTGTGTGTGGGGGGGGGGGGGGGATTGGGGATGGGGGGCAGTGGGGAGGCGAATTAAGTTTTGGGGGAAATATGGGCTTCCGAGTCGTTAACTGTCGCAATAATAAAGAAAATATAAATAAGGTCCATGGTTTGGTAGAGCCCTCGTCGCTCCCGGCAATATAGACGGCGGGCACCTAGCCGTTTGGGGCGTTTTTAGCAGCAGGTATCACTATCTCAGAATGTCTCATTATTTTACAGTGTATCTACATCAACTCTGCTTATTGTGGCATTTCACAAGCAAGACATTCACACATATTGGCATTCCGCATTACAAATAAGCCCGTTCACGTTCGTGGCCCCAAAGTTGAGTGAAGGCGAATTCGTTTGTTATGATGGGAAGCATCAGCAACCTGACGTCAGCAACGTGTCACTCATCATCTGTTTTTTAAACAGTCCCCTGCACCGCAGCAAACCGGAGCACGCCAGGGATCACGGAGATGTACTGACGGTGCTCCCTTACCTTTGCTGAATACGGCTAGCTGAGGTGCACGGCGACTTAATTATCCGTGCCACTTTTCTTTATCTGCTCGAAGGAAGCCGATGATGCTTGGGACATCTTGTGTGCCGCGCTGCTGGAGTGGAGTCGTAGTCCGCCTTCAATCTGGAGAGCTTTCTTCCAAATTCGATAGTCCTCTGTCAAAAAACAACAAAAACAACACTTCCATTCTTCTGTCCGTTACGAAAACGTCTGAGAGGGGAAACGAAAAGAAGTGTTCGATGACACGCTGCACTCCAACCACGGAAAGCTGGTACCCCAGTCGGACTTGAAGGTCCTCAAATTACTGCCATACCTGGTCAGAGGAAAATACTAGCACGTTGTGTACTGGCAAATCATAGGATGTTCGAGCTACATCCGGTGGTATTTCTGTCTTCAGTACAGGATATCGGGCTTGGTGTTCTTCGTTTCGAAAGTTGACAATCGGTCCGCCGTCAATGCTATCACAAGACTTGACTCACACCGATGTTTCTCGGCGCTTGCAGACACCATCCATTCTTCATCCTTGGATTTAGCATGGTTCATGATCAGAGGCGTTTTCTGGAACTTTCCGCTTCATTGCTTTCTGTTGGAAGAAGTCACTAATCGGACGCTTGTAGTGCGAGCTACACAGACATACATGACTCCCAACTGGCATCATTTACTTGCTTCCATCCCCCGATCCCCCCACGAACACACTTGCAGTTTTCCTCCAACACCCCTCCACAGAGGGGCAAGGTCCCTCTGTGGGACTCCGTGCGCAAGGGTCAAGGGCCCTGGCGCCAGGCTCCCGAGCACACACACGAACACACAGTCGTCGTCACCAAAGCTGCTTCAAGGACCCGTCATACACCAGAGCCGTAGTCATAGACTTGGAATAAGCAGGATAACTTGGAAGCATCGAAGCCGCCCCCTTGCGAACGCGCCAGTTGCCCCGAGTGTTTCAGGACTTCGGGAGACTTCCTCGGTCAGAACGCGAGCAGTGCCCTGAGCAGTGCCTTGATGGGTAAACGAACACTTTGTAGTCTTCGTTCTTCACAGGGCAGAGAAAGAAAAAAAAAGCGGGCGGCACAAAGAGGTTGAAAAACGTCCGGTATGGTGCCTCTTTAGGATAGGTATGGGTATTCTTCAAGCCAATGCCTTTTCCATGGGACGAGAAAATTAGGAAAGCGACGAGTGGGTCAGCATACACTGTGCCAAGTTTGCACGGGTGTGTGCACGGGAGAGGGAGAGTAAAGGCTGGTATATTGTACACAAAAAGTTTGACCATGCTCGGTCTTCACGTATAGTGTCCGAATAAAAGCAAACTAAAATTACCCGGACGACACGTGAATATAAATGGAGCGATTCCTTTAGTTTTAGCCGTCACTCGACAAATTCACTTGCCCAGGCCTAATTGAAGTTTGTATTTATTTTAATAGAGCGGGAACTATGTCAGTTCAAAGGAGACCCCTTTGCTTCGTCCACGCAGCTGGAGTTCTCTCGACGGCTCTTCTTTCGCGCCACACGAACATGTTCACCGAAACAATGCACCGAGTCAGCACTGACCCTTCGTCATCCACACGCGCAGACACGGAGCAAAACAGATAGAAAGAGAGGGGGGCGAAAGGCAGAGCTCCTGGAAGCGATCCGTCCCACTAACCACAGAGATGATACCCAAGCATCCTCTTTAGTTTTCTTTCTGGCCTGATAAGGCGCCGCTATAATTTGTCCCGACCTAATGTCCCATTGTTCTTTGTTCTTTTTGGCCTGGAGCGAGCGCGTGCGGCGGCCAAGGGGGAGGGGAGCTCGTCTGCCCGCACGCCGGATCCCGTCCGCGTGGCATTCCGCGGACGCTGCGATGACACGTTCCATGATCTATTTTTGATGCGCCCGAGGGTCCCGCCGCAAAGATCCCGACCTTCGCTCCCATTGTGCGCGCTGGCCGCCGCCGTTCGGAAACAATGCACCCGGATGCGCCGCTTTCGGGGGCAACGCACACAGGGGGGACTAATTGCCCGCCGAAGGGACTCCCCGCCGCCTGAGAAGCCCGGCCGTGCGGGGACCGGCCGCACTGAAAGGCTGCAACCGCGTGTCACGGCGCAAATGACGGCGCCGTGTCATTTGGATTCTTCGTTCGTGCGCACGGCGCGCGCGTTGCTCGCTTTTCGAAGCGACCAACTCGCGCGTGTTGGGCTGCGTGGAGATCGCACGCCATGGGCTGTGGATTTGCGAGCGTTGGGCCTTCCGCCGGGTTTGGGGGCTGCACGTGCGACGACGAAGTGTTATCAGACAGAAAGCTCGGGCTCGTGGCATCCCTCGTTTCCTGCCGATGATGCCACGACATTCCGGCTCTCTCCGCTGTGTTGAAGCAATGAATGACGCTGCGCTATTCGATTAGGACCACTATTCGCACATCCCTAGTTCTTTGTTATTTTAGCAATATGCCGCCGCGACACCGTTAGCGCGAACACATCGGCGTTTTTTCGCATGTTACTTCGAAGGGGTATTGGGGGTACCGAAGTTTACCGCTTAACTTCGTGCCCCATGTGAGCACTTTCTTTCACACTATATACCTATAGTCGGTGACAGGTTAAGAGGGGGTCTAGGCGAACTCGTCGGAAGCCAACTGGTCGACGGCCAACTCTTCGGCGGCCCATTTGTCGAATAAGCCAATTTGACATAGGGCAACTCGTCGAAGGAAAACTCATCGAAGAGGCCGACTGGTCGCCGCTTTTTCAAAGACAAAATTTATAACTTTGTCGTGAAATTTTAAGGTAAATACTGCCCTATAGTCCGTAAGATCGTCGCGGGGTAATTGACCCCCAATGTGCTCTTTCTTGTCGGAGATAACTTGCCGCTTTCACGATGCAGTGGGGGACACTCACTACGTCCGGCTTGAATCACTGGGGCGCGTGTTAACCCACAAGGCGCACGCTTTCAAACCGCTTCGCGGCGACAGTCTGCGGCTGCTCATTGCAAAAATGTTAACCCACCTGGCTCACCCGTTCATGCCGCTTCGCGGCGACAGTCTGCAGCAAAAAGTAACGAAGACAAGGAACAAAAGGACGATCCCGAGATGACGCATTTCTCAACTTGTCTCAAGGTTCTGTCCTCTCTTCGCCCTCATGTAATTTTTCTTTGTCTTGTAATCTAACAAGGGCGCTGTCGCTAGTCAAACACAAATATAAATTTAAGTCAAAAGATAACAAGAAACCACGAACTTTTATCTCGAATCGTCATTCAACCCATTCGACAAATCGCCTTTCAAGAGATTGTCCCTTTCGACAAATTGCCCTTCGATGAATTGCCCTATTGTGAATCGGCCAATTCGACGAGTTGGCCGTATTCCGTTAAGAGTGCAGGACAAGTTGCCCCAACAAAGCCCTCCACTTTGCTACTCTTTCCACGCACTTGAAACGACGCAGAAAGCGCTGTACCTTTTTTATGCGAACTAAACATTGTGAGAACTAATTTCAGCAGGGTATTAACTGTATTAACTGTATCAAAAGGTTTTTTTGTTGTTGTTGTTGTTGTTGTTGTTGTTTTTTTTTTTTGCTTAGCGCGCATTTGGTGAGAAATTGTGCGAATGACGACAGCGCAGCCTTTGCCGTGTCGGCCAGTTAAGTCGGGCCCGGGCCTAAAATGCAAATCGAATCAGCCTGTAACAAAGAAGAAAAAATACAATTCTAGGATTTACGTTTCAAATAAATTTGGGGCATCCGACGCGCCCCAGCGAAGGACTGGAGGATACTTAAGACCTCCTGGAAATGTGTAGACTTATCAATTTCACGGCACAAACACGGCAATAAGTTTCTTTCCGATTGCCGACGCCGCTTGTCGGGATGTGAATGCGTCCTCTGGGCATCCATCTGGGCCGGCATTTTACCTCGCTCTGAGGTAAAGGTGACTCGCTCCAGCGCGTCCTCGGCTCATCGCACAGTTCCTCGACTCCAGGCGAAGAGCCCGACCCCGTGTCGATGGTAGCGGGGTCCCCCTCGGCCCGTGGGCGCAGTGCCCGCGGGCGACAGCTCCCTGCGAGACGCTCTGGAGCGTCTGGGGCGCGCGGCCGGCCCACCCCGTTCCTGCCCAGACGGGCTCGCGTTACACCGCAGCATATTAGACAGGCGGCTGCGGCGTCTGGAGCGCATGTGGACGGACGATGGGCCTCGGGAACCGGCCTTCCGCCGGCGAAGCGCGCTTGGCCACAAGCGCCAGGTGAGAAGAGCCAGCCCAGCCTGGAGCGCCCATCACGTAATGGCGGCGATCCATCAAGCTGAAGCGGCGCGTCTGAGGCCCGGCGTGCCGCTCAAGCGGTCCGAGCCTGCCTCGTTATCCTCTCGGGGCGCGATCCGAGGCGCTCAGGTCGGCGGACTCGCCGACCCTTCGCGCTGCTCACGCCGCCGGTACGACGACGGCCCGCCCTCGAGACACTCGCGGGGCGGCACCGGCAACGCGCTCGCCGCCGCCGCCGCCTAAACGGGGCCAGTGACGTCACTGGCGGAGCCGCGTTCGCCAAGCCGCCGCCAGGGACGCCACGGGGCTTCCCTTTGTGCGTGTTGCGCCGCGGACGGGAGGGCGAGGAAGACGGATACGGGCATCCCATCAACTGGCCCCTTCGCGAACTGCCTCATATTCAGCATTCAGTGGGCGAAAACTACAGCAAAACTCTGGTTTTCCAGCTCGTCAGCGTTGTAATTAATAACGCGCTCTGTTGACCCCCCCTTCCCCTTCCCCGTTGGAACCACCCCGCTGGTTTGAGGAAACTTCTCGTTGCCTTTTCTCTCCGCCTCGCGGCTAAACTCGCCCCTCGCCGCAGAAGTTCTTGTACGGTCAGATACGCGCGCGCGCGAACACCTATACACCAAGACCAAAAGAAAATGCCTGTGGTAACGGGTGCTTAAAAGAACGCTTACGCAACGGACAGGCCCCCTTCCCTTGTTTATTGTTTCGCCTTTTCGCAGCTCGGAGAGGGATCGGAAAAGAGAAGTGGAGGGGATGTGTATGAAAGAAACGAAATCGCAAGCCACAATGCAAACGGCATTGATTTCTTTTTAATTAAATTCTAGCGGGAAGCAGGCGTCGTTGGCGATGTCGGCTTCACCGCTGAAGATTGAACGGCCATCGATCCCGCCATTAGATTAACTGTCACGGGCAGGAAACATGCCTGTCCTTTGACGTTTTGTGAAGAAAAAAAAAAAAAAAAGCGAAGCGCCGTTGGTGTTTATTTTGTCGCCACAGTGTATATCCTCGTACGCGCATCACCATGGATGGTATTTGTTGCGAGTGCCAACGAAAAAAAGAAAAACATTTTGAAATTGCGTTGCCGTCGCCATGTGGGCCAATTTACGAACTATTTTCAAATGCACAGGAGGGCGAGCTGGATAGATTTTATCGGAAAAATATCACTGCCATAGAAAGCCCGAGGCGTTCTTCGTTGCCCATTCCTGTGATTGGGTCTAGTCGCACACTTCGGAAAAAGCTACACAAAAAAAAAAATTGCGGGCCCGACAAAAACGGTGTTAAACTTCAAAACAGGCAAACAACCAAGGCAAGAGAAAACGAATATCTCAACTCATGAAGTGTTGAAACTGTAACACAATCATTTCAAAAAATCTCGTACGCCTGTTTCACGAGAATATCAAAAGCTTTCGATACTCAAGGCCCTTTACAAAAAATCGGCGAACCAGCTCGTTTTCAAGGGCACGTGAAGAGTCGGGATCGCGAGCATGGTGCGGAATCTGTGCAAACAAATCAAAGATAGTTGTTGTTGTTGTTGTTGTGGTTTAATAATTGGTTGCAGTTCGGCAAGAAACAATTTCAGACATCTTCACGTTAGCGGCAATGTCGCCTCTTTTCGCCGGCTTTGTTTCATTACGTTCTTAATCGTTAACCATGGCCGTTCTCAGTTGTATCTAAGTAATTCGCCGTATTATTAGGCATATGTGGAAGGAAGCAGTAGGGACCCTCGTGAATGATCTGTACAAAGCGACGGTCGAGCGTTATTCAAAAATAAAATAAGAATAAAAAAGATGTCTCGCTACCGCGCATGGACTCTGTTAATTACACACACTCTGGATCGTTAAGCCCTTCGCATCCTCCTGACGTCTCGTGCTCCGAAAACAATAAAAACAAAACAAAAAACGCGATCTTTTGATTCATTACGCAGAATGATTTAGCCCAGGAAACTGGCGTTCCGCTTAATTAATCGCGCAATTTGCAGAAGGAGGTGTCCGTGTGCTTCCACAACTCGAAGTTGCCTTAATATAGCTGATGTTGATCGTCTGACTGATATAATTGATTGGTCATCTGGGAGAGGGGCACATGCGGACGAGAACTCAATGGTTCTAATCAGACCCTTCTTGTTTTTCTTTTTTGTACTTTACGATTTTTTAAGCTTATCTAGAAACCGGGTAAACTTGGAAATCGTACCTCACAACAATCGCCTCGCTGTTCCTTCTATCTCTCTAAATTAGTACAAAGAGACAAGATAATCAAATATCGCACGAAGGAGGAGGCCAATGGAGGTTACGGACCGCTTTCTTAGGGCTCTGACGAAACAAATAAATAAACAAACCTCCCGTACGCACCCCTAGAAAGGGCCTTTCGGCGGAATTGCGTCAGCTATATCCTCCTATAGGTTGCCCGCTTTCCATAGACTGCTTATATTAACCTTCGAGCACAAACAACCAAGTAGTTTTCCCGCCTCTATTATGCATGCATCGAACACCCCGACATGGCCGCAGTGCTCTACTGGCCAAGAAGTCCTTGTAACCTAGTGAAATAATTCGCGCTATATCTTATATCACACCGACCTTCTGACATGTATAAATCTGTTATACGAATAAGGGGACCAGCGAGTTTGATTCCTGCCCTGAACGTGCCTTGAAGTGCACTTCCCCGAGAGACACGATTCACCTTTACCATGGGTCCCGACTTGCTTGGAAGTGGCTAGAGTAAGGGACGACACCCAAACAACGGCGTTTTCCCCGCTTTTTTGTGCGTCCTCGCTTTGAAACGAAACAGCGATGAGACCGCCGCAATGTCATGGTTATGGGTGTATCTCAAAACGTCTCATTCGCATTTTGTGCTTTTATATTTCGATCCATTCTCATTCGGACCTTCTCGTTTGAACCTTCTCAAGACATCCGAAATAAATATTTCGCATTTGGGCTTATTCTGATTTGACCCCGTTCGCACTACGACCAAATGACCTTAATTTAGCATGCTTGTGATATCTATAGCGGCTACCTTGTGTTCAATACACGACGTTAGAATAGATATTATTAGCAATGTAAAACATTGGTTTTTTTTTTTCTAATTTGTTATACACTTTAAGAAAAATATACCGCATTTCCCAAAAATCGCACTAACTTATATCTATCGCAAAAAAAGAAAAGAAACAGACTAACTATAGAGTAACATGCGGGTCGTAACCTTCTCTTGATGTTTCAAGAGCAGGACCTCTCAGCGAATCTTTAGGCGAAACGCGGAACCGAAGGACAGAAGCACGTACCCATGTGTATGTGACTTTGCGCGTGTGGGGAGGCAAAGGAGGGGGGGGTACATTTGACGACCTATCTGGTGTCCGATCCAGACCACCGACACCCTAAAATTCACTTTTTTTTTTTTGTTAGTGCACGTGTATGTGAGTGTCGGGATGAAATTCCAAGGGCGCGAACGGGCCAAATGCGTCGGGTCGAAGCGAGAGCGGCGTTTTGAGAGTAGTCGCTTTGACAAGTTCAAATGAGAAAGGTATCAACGAGAACGGGCTCAAATTAAACCATCCTCCAAGAAAGCCCAATCATCCAGCAAACCTTCACTTTTCGACGGAGACAGTGACTGACGAGCAGAGGAACTTGCACCCTTGAGCTCGCGCCTCGTACCATGCAGAAGACTGACCGTTCTGGTGCCGGGCAGCGGCGGCGAGGACGGTCTGTCAAGCGACGAGCGTCACACGTCCCGTTCCCACGCCCGAGATGGCTGTGCATCGCGCGGCGAGACCCCAATCAAACGCGACGACCCTCGCGTCATTACCAGCTCGCCGTGCAAGGAAGCGGAGGTCGCGGCGGCCACCCTCGAGCGCCGAGTCTTCCTTCCGATACGGAAACCCTCCCGCGCTCGCAATTGGGTCGACAATCAAAATCAAATCGCGTGCACGAGCTCGTTCTAATAGCGCGCAGAGATTCGAGCGTGTCCTCGGCGAGGATACGCGACGACGGCGACGTCGCCAGGCGTGATCGGTACCGTCGGCTCCGAGCAGCGACGGCTCGCCGGCGATTACGCGCGCCTCTTGTTGCTCCCGAAATTACCACCGCATATTTAATTACGACGGTCTCGCGGAGCCCGTTCTCTGCATCCGGGCTTCTTGGTTGGGGGGTTCCCTCTGCTGCAGTCGGGTTTGGTTGGCTGTGCGTCGTTAATTAGTCGGGCTGTCTTGTTCCCCGCCTCTGGTTCGAACGGGCTTGACTTTTTCTCTGGCGTTTTTCTCTTTTTCTTTTGATTTGTTTTCCCCCGTACATTCTGAATACGATGGGACGATCGAGAAAAGCGCTGTCGGTGCGGGCAACGACGGCTGGGAATGTCGTCTGTGCAGAGTGAACGTCTGGGCACATAAGCGGCTGGCCGCGTGATACCAACTTGGACTTTCTGTTCCGATGCTGCGAACTGATAGATCATCATTAGAGCACTGCGCGGATAACAGCTTGGGCATCTGAACCGCATCCGCGGACTTCCTATTCGGATCCAAACCGCATCCGCAAAATTTAGAACTGCATCCGATTCGCAGTCTGCGGATTTATTTAACATCTTAAAATCAAGCGTAAATAAAAAAAATAAGTCCTCTGGATGGTACTCTATAAACCGTTTGCTTATCTTTGTACACACACACACATATATATTTATATCAAAGAACTTTTAGAGTCAGAATACAGTGAAAGTAATTTTACTTTATTCTGTTTTATCTCGTTTATATTAGAACTGATCATTCTTCCAGATACATTTCGCGTTGCTGGAAAGATGATCGCAGCTAAAGATCGTCTTGAGAGTCTCTGACACGGCCCAGAAAATGCTATCTATAGAAAAAAAATTTTTTGTAGCACCTATTTTAAGTAAACGCGTATTTTCTGAACATGGAAATTAACAGAAAACAGACTGATTGCAATGTGTGATTTTATTTAGGTCAAACAATAAAAAAGTGGGAGGGGAAAAAGCGGTCACTCCCCGCATCGGAGTACTCATATCTGTGGTATGACGCGAGTACAGCATTTGGAAAACATGAAAATATTAAATAATGTTAACACCTATCGGTTTCAGTTTTCAACATTAATGAATCCGAAACTGCGTGCTCAAAACCACATACTATAGAAGTTGGCAGCAACTTGCCAACTGTCGAGAAAAACACACACACACACACACACACACACACACACACAGTGCACGCACACGCACACGCACACACACACACAAACACACACACACACACACACACACACGTGCACGCACACGCACACGCGCACACACACACACACACACACACACACACACACGCGCGCACACACACACACACACACACACACACACACACACACACACACACACACACACACACACACACACACACACACACACACACACACACACACATCTCTTGAGGTTTTTGTGTACAAACAGATTAGCGTAGACTATGGACGGATTCATACTGGTTCGCCTCACTTGAATTACAAAGCCCGCTAATAAAAAGTCTCTCTCCGCTGGTGCACTGGATACTGGGGTTGCATCCACGAGCTTCGTTACAAGCGTGAGGTACTGGAACTCGTACCTCATGTTTTGTGGTAGGAACGTTCTACTTTCTTGTGGCTTGTACGTTTTGTGTTTATTATGCCCGAAGAACGTTTTCCGCTCTTTTCCTGTCAAACAAGAACGCACTTTCTCGAGACGATGGATTGCTTTCCTTACTACTTTTTCTATTGACATCATTTTTGGCCAAATAGAGCGCTCTAAAGCGATCATTGGTGAGAATCAGATATTTCTTGGCGTAAAGAAAAATTTTCCCCCCGACTGGTACCTTTTTTCTAGGAGAGTATTTTGCTCCCGCGAAACATTCGATGATGCACTTCATAGTATCATTCACTTAAGGCTGAACCGCACGTGAGCGATTTAGCGAGCGACGAGACGAGCGACGGCAACAAGCTACGAGAGTCAGCGACGAGCGACGGAGATTTCTCACTGTCGCTCGTCGCGTCGCTCGGTATTGGGATTTCTAGAATACGTCGCCCATCGCCTTGGTCGCTCGCTCCCGTCACTTTCATGCGCTTGAATTGCCTCGTCGCGCGACTGACCGAGCGACAGCGGGTCCTCGTCGCCTTCGCTTGTCTCGTCGCTCGCCAAATCGTTTACATACGGTTTATACTTTATTTATTCCACACTCTGCGGTCGCAGAGGTTTATGGACCGCCTCGGAAAAAATGCAAATCCGGACCCGCGGATATCCGCATCCGCAGCCCCGGGCATCCGATTTGCAATCCGCAAAATCTGATTCATTTTTTTATCCTCAACCGCCAGGTGGCTGCGGATATCCACGGATATGCTGGGCTCTAATTCATCAGATGCAATTGGCGCTACGCTGCGCGGCGTGTGCAACGTTCATTTGAGTCAACGAGATGCGTAAACTATCGAATGATAACGAGAGTTATATTGATATCATCTTTATTTTTCACCTCTATACATAAGTGAAGGAGGAAAAGAGATTGCTCCGGTATGCAAATCGACGCCAATCGAAAATAGCTTCGTTTTCTTGATAGATGCCGACAAATACGTGTTTCTTGACAGGGCATGCTAATAGTAGTGCCCTAGCTGAACCTTCTGAGGTCAAAGTCTAACTTTGTCATTTTGTACGGAGACTGATTCTGCCGATATTTTCGTCTCGACCCCGCGAGAACAGGAAGTCCTCGAAAAAGTAATTTCCTCAAATCGACGTCTTCGGCGGGCTCCAAGTTACAACTGCCGTTACTGATATATTCTTGCGTCTCATTGAGAGATGCCAAGCCACTGAAACTGACGTTAACGAACTTCCACGATGCCCGCGTCCCTGATAAGAGCACCGTGAAGACGATAGTATTGAAAGGACGCAAACGGAATGAAAACAAATGCTATATTAAGGTCAGCTATGGCAGAACATCTTTGAAACAATCAGGAACTTCTCCGCAAAGCCCATAAAACGCTGCAGTGAGGCCGAAATGCCGACATCGTGAAACATTTCCTTCTTTAGCCGCACATAGTCGCTTGCAATGGAACGTTATAACTTATAAGTGAAGGGCTTGTCATCTCGATAATGTGTTTGTTTGTTTGTTTGTTTTTTGTCTCGGTAGACGTTATTGTGCAGTTGTTTTAGCTCTGCTTCGAAATGACATGGGGCAGTTCGAGGAGTAAATTGTACGAGCGAAAAAAGCGCTCGAAACGGGGTGAAAAAAAAAAAAAAGAAGCCGTTTTTTGAGCGGCTTTTGTCACAGCGGGATCGTTGGCCACACATTCCACGGGGGCCGGTTTCGACACGACGTGCGCACGTATACTGGGACGACATGCATGCTTGCACGCTGCGCCCATTCCTTCCGTGTCCGGTCGCGCAACGACCCTGGCCCGCAAGATTTCGAGCGGGCCAGCAGCGCGCGCACCGGTGCCCCCCTCGTTGCCCCTCCGAAGTCTCTTTAATTGCAGGGTAACGACGAGGCCCCGGCAGAGCCCCGAAAGAACAACGCGCCAGCCGCCTCGGGCACTATCCGCTATTGAAAATGAGCGGGGATTAAGATCGACGCCATCTTGCTCCAACATGCCCGAACCCACCGGCGACCAGCGCTACAAAAATAAGCGGGCAACTAAAGGGAAGGAAAACTGCAACAAAAACAACAGAAAAAAGAACCACCGTGATTTATCGCGCCAGACCGCGATGGCACGCCACGCCGTTTCTTTTGTATTTCCTGCCATTATTTGAGGGGCGGTTAATTGTGCTCGTGCTACAGTTTTTCGCTGGGCAACAAAGGAAGCCAAGCCCCCCCCCCCCCCCTTTCCCTCCCTCTTATGAAGGGTCGTTCACTGCGCGAGTGGCACCCCGGTGGTGACTGCGTGTGCTCGGTGGTCGAACGTGACACCTGCTTGCGCGTTAAGTGGGACAGCTGTTTGCGGGTTCGAATTCCCGCTTCCCGCCCACTTCCATTAAAAAGAAATCTAAATATAAATAAATAAAGAAAAGCCCTAAAGCCGCAATGCCGTCTCTCAAAACGAAAACAAAGAAATCTATGGAACGTCGAAAGAGCAATCCCGCGAAGTAAAGCGACAAGACGGAAAAAAGAAAAAAAGTCAGGTTCATGCGGGATGCCGTCAAGGGCCCGCAGGGGGGTCAAGGGCAGAAATGTTCGAACGCTAATTGAAAAGGAGGAGAGGGGAGCCAGAAAGAAGGAGAAACGCGACCGGATCAGACCAGCGAAACGGTTACCGGAGTCTGCGCTTCCTCGGCCAGTGAAATATGAGCTGCGTGCTCTTTCTACCGCAGAAAGGCAGTGACGCCTAAGTGGATGTAATCATACTCATTAATAAAGACAGCAACTTGGGCGCGCATTCGCACGGTTCGTCCGGCCATTTGGTCCAAAACGTTTCACGCGCCGAGAGCGCGGGAGGAAAGGGTTGCCGTCGAAGGACGTTTGTCGGAAGGCGACGAGGGCCGACGCCGTTGGTGCCCGCCGCTGACGCACGGGGAATTATACCGCAGGGCTGTCGTCGGTTGAGAGTGCGGGAGGGTCTCATTCACTTTGATACAGACCAACAACGAGGAACTACAAGTGTTGCGGTCAAATACGGGATATGGATTTATGTTCGTCCAGGGTTTCTAAAGAGCTCGGTGCTTAAGACACAGCTTGCAATTTCAGAAAGGCCACGAACGCATTGGTCATCCTGTCTGTAAGTGTCTGCGACTAACGTTCGTGAGACCTTTGGCATGGTCGCCATTAGGATGTTCATCCTCATTGACTCTTTTCATCCTCTCTTTCGTTTCCTAACGTCACGTCTTTCTCTCGCACACTACCCTTCCCAGAGCGGACGTTCAGCCTGGTTAACCTCACCGTCTCTCTTCGATGAACCTATCTTTCCTCGACAGGTATTTTGATTTGAACACACGAATAATAAGTCAGCAACTTTGTTTTAGCATAAATAAACCGAGTTAATAGCATAAACTAGAGGACCTTTAGCTGTAGTCCGTTTCAATGTTAAAGCAGTAATTGAACCAAGATTACAGATGCGCTCAGTTGGCAAGCGCCCACGCGCACCCGAGACAGATTCCAAGGCAAGGTGCTGCACTATAGGGACTTCGCTCCGTTATCATTGAGCGAAATGAGCTCCACTCTACACTCATCCCTCAATTGGTATGCAGTGGTATCAAAAGCTGCGGCACAAAGGTGTCGTTCTTTAACATGCTTTGTTTGCGAACGCACGCACGCAATATACTTTTTTTTTATATCTCCGAGTTTTCGATTGTGCTGCCTTCCAATGCACTACATAGAACTCTTGAGAAGAATCATAGACGAAGTCGTGGAGTGGTTTGCTGAGTTCTTTTTCTTCTTTTTTTATTCTTCGCGCGTGTGCGTGCCTGCGTGAGGGAAGGAGGGCCGGTGGGGAAGGAGCGAGGGTGTGACTGATAAGCCACTCGCATCGTATTGCGTGAATCAAAAATCAAGCGCCATCCGCGGCATCCACCCTCGGGCCTTCGGCCACAGCGGAGGCTACAGTGTAACTGACACTGATGCATCGAACGAAGCGATTATTTTGATGCGACTCGACGCACGAGCGGAGGCAATGCACCGCTGCGGTGGATAGAAGAGGGGTGCGGGGAATCCATTCCGACTGGAGTATTACTCTATAAGTGGCACAAAGAATACATTCCCTGTTCGGGGTTCATCTGTGCGCTTCGTGGGACCCGGGGGGGGGGGGAGAGAGAGAGAGAGAGAGAGAGAGAGAGGAGAGAGGAAGTGGCGGCGGCACCTGACGTGCCTCGGCCGCAACAGAAGGGGATCGAGTCCCGTCCGCGCGCAGGAGGGGAGGAGTCCTGACAGGCGACCTTGCGGTGCAGCGGGGGTACCGCGACGGAACGGCATCGGCTCGAGCTCTGACAGCCTCTGGCAAACGCTTGAGCAGCAAGCGCACCAGGCGATGACCCGTGCGGGTTTGCCCGCGGCTCGCCTATACGGCACAGCGGGGTACATCTCGTCCCTGCCACGGGCACGGCCGGGCCACCGACGGGGTTTGTGGCCTGACTCGAGAAGGGCGGCTGGTGAACTGAACATTTTGGGGCACCGGCTGCAATCGATGATTTCGGTACACGCTTCTTGGGAGCACCACAGCCTGCTTTGATGAGGCAGTCAGAACGAGTATACCGCTCCTCAATGGCCGCTTCCTTTACTTCGTGTATCTTTTTTTTTTTTTTTTTACGTCCATACGCGATGCACGTTGTTGAGAAAATAAGAGAAAGCGCCGCCAATCACGCACAGTATCAGTTATTGTAAAACGGTGCCAAATGGGTGCAGCAAAAATGAACGGACAGATTTGTTCGTGACAAAATATGGACTAGAAGTCTGAACGCTAAATACGTTTTCATTGTAAGGCTCCTTCCTATTCGCTGTCGGATTTTCAGTACATACGTGGCTTAATAGTTTACCCGTGTATCGCTTAGTGTTTCTTCTCTCCTCCCATTCTATTAGCCGCGGCTGAAAGCCTTTTTTGTGTCTCGAACACGTCGAGGTGGCTGTGGTGTCCACTTCTTCACCTTACACGTCGGAGCACAGCGGACGCAGGAATCCGATGGAACCAGTCAAACAGCGCCAAATATGTAACGTCGCTGCGCTTGTCTTTTTTTTTTTTTTTTGCTTTTTGTTGGGGGCGTTAGTGACTTCTAATCCATCCAAACGCAGGATGCTCGCCGTGGTTTTGCGGTTTTAGTCTGCGCTCTGACTTAGACGAAATGTAAACCTTTCCAATAACCACCTTTTCTGCGTGCTGCCATCCTTGTATACTGCGCTGTGCAGCCGCGCATGTGTCAACAGCCCGATGACTCAACACTTTGAGCTTTTTTAGAGTCAAAGCTTCGGAAAAGGACGAGACGGCGAAAGCACGCGGGAGCTCATGCAGTGCATGAGCTCCCGCGTGACATTGACCCTGTGTGAGGATCAATCTACGCCCCACCGACAAGCAGTCGAGATCAAATACAGGTGCCCGCACGACCTGACAGAAAGAACACCATTCCGTCCATTGCCGTCCGCTAAGCAAATAAAAAGAAACGGAATCACGTTCCGTCAGTGCAGTTTGGCTACGTTACCCTGCGACAAAAGCAAAGGGGGACCCCACAATGCACACAAAAAATAACAACAACAACAACAACAAGAAAACGTAGTTCCTTTGTAATCTTCCGGGCGTTGACAGATCCGGTAAGCATCTTCTCTCGCGTGAAAGCCCCTAAGGCCTCGAGGGGCAACTAAACATTTCAGAGAACGTGAAAAATAACGATTGTCGACTGTGGCTCTTCGCTCCAAGGTGTAGAGGCGACTCGCACTCGCATTCATGTTTAAAATGAGCGCGTAAAAAGAAAAAGAAAATAAAGAAAAGAAGAAAACAAGGTGGAGGGGGAACCTGAGGACATCTGCGAAGGAAGAGACCACCCGGCGGTTCTGTAAACGGACCATTCTTGGGGCTATCCAGTTTCAGCGAACTCGCTGAAACTTGGAAGCGCTGGGGTGTATGCGTTTTCCTTCATGTTCGTTTAATTACGACATTTCGTATCTATGCGAGCCGCTTACAACACCGTTGCTTTCCCTGTACAGTAGCGCTGTCCTCAGCTCGTGATCATCAGGTTTTAGGCCGCGAGCGGCATTTTTCGCACAATGGCGATAAATATTGCAGTGAGACCTAAATGGATGGGGGCAAGTTAATTGTGCGAACCAATGCCATGGCGGCTGCCAGGGACTCCGGAACTATTTTGGGAGTGGGGGGCAAGTACTGCCGTATTTTGGGAGTGGGGGGCAAGTACTGCACAGGGGCAGGGCCCCCCACGAAAAGTGAGGGGGCCCTGCCCCCTGTGCAAAAATGTTGGAGGGGCGACCGCCCCCCTGCCCCCCCCCCCCCCGGTTCCGGAGTCCCTGGCGGCTGCTATTGACGATGTGCGTGACCAAAAGTGCCGCTGTGATCGGTCTTCCACGATTGGCCAAACGCTCACTATGATGCCTTGAGCACGACGAATTCTACTTTCAATCATGGAGATAAAAACAATGTCAGACTGCCAACTTTGACGCTGTCGGCTTAAAGGCCGACGACCCGACTCGAGACTCTGCAAGGCAGAAGATCCTCCTCGCCATGGGGGAGGAGGAAACAGGCAACGGTGGACAGGGCAGAAGGGGGAGAGGAGGAGGCGGGGAAAAGTGGAGAGTGCGAACTGGTCGTCGGTCTCAAGCTTCCACCGTGCTTTTACGCGCACCGTTGAAATTGTCGCTGGCAATCAATAAACCTGGTCGTGACGTCACATATAGAAGCCACGAGAGGGAGCCACCGAAGCAGTTGATGAAACCACATTGCCGTTGGCGTTTTAATATGGGTGCTCCGGAGGTCATCGGCTTGTTTTCGAAACGACGACACAGGAAATGAAGGCAGCGTCTCTTCGCTCGGCTCTTATGCTACCAAAAGTTTTCGCAGCGCTACCAAAGTTCCCCCTTTAAACATTGGTACAAATTAATCGCCAGGTAGATTCCCTTCGTTCAGTTTGGAAGTCCTGTTTGTCGATTGCTTGCACCAGCCTGATGCATGCAGCGCGGTCTTTTTGCCGGCGCACTGCATAGCACCATGACTACGTGTTTAGAAATCTCTCGCAGCGCCCTTGCGAGCTGACTCAGAGCGAGAACGCAGGCACGGCAGCGTCCGCGAGTCTGCGAACGTATATGCAGCGAGCCTCGCGCGTGACTTCCCTGGCGGCATACAAGCGCGCACCTTACGAGTCCCGCTGCTCGTGCTCTCGGGCGTTCGCTGGCCGCAGATTAATGAATCCGCGGGGGCAAAGCCTCGGCGGTCGCGCCGGTGCCTCGCATGAAATATTAAGAACTCAGCGCAGGCAATTACGCGTGTTCGTTTTCATTGCCGGGCTTCCATTGTGTTTCATCTTCATCAGGCAGAGGAGCGTGAGTCGGGGTGTTTGCTCAGGGAATGCCCACCCCCGTGAGCCTCGGACGCGCGGCCTCTCGCCGAAGCTGGGCGACAATCGCGGAGCCCCTTAAAAAAGAATTAATCACGACATGGGGTCCCTCACGCCGTGCCCCTCGCTAACGGGAACGGCCAAATGCACTGCCAAATGGGTTCCGCTCCTTTTTGCTTCTCGAGATGAATGACTGCGGTACGCTCGCTCGGACGCCAGACCGGCCTGGCCGAAGCCGGGGAGGCTATAGTCGAACGGGAGTCGGGAAAGTGACGTCTCACTGCGCCGAGCGGCGTTCGCACTGTGTTCCGCTGGGATATTGAAGTCGCTAAGAATGAATCATCATCATCTTCTTCTTCTTCTTTTCTTTTTGAGATTGAAACTCGCTTACAGAAAGAAATGGGTGTTAGGTTGCGAAGATGATTTCAAATATGAAGGATGTAGTCTTCTTGTGGTACTGATTTCTAGGTCTCGCAATATGAATCTAGATCCTAGTTAATTTCAGAAAGTTTTCTTTCAATGTTTGAAACCGTTTTCTATTAATAGGAATGGACGACAGCGAAAAAGATTATATGACTCGCCCACTCCAAATGGAAACTACACTGTTTGTTCATTCTTGTGGCTTCTCCTTCCCGCGCCGTTTCTGCCCCACCAAGGCTACTGCGGGAGGAATATATGCTTCTACACACGAGAGCATCGGATAGCAGGCAGCGAGAACGGAACCGCGGTGTCACCGGCGCAGGAGGACGCTGACAGGGCAGCTCGAAGCGCAGCTGCCGAGCGCCCGAAGCGTCGCACGTGCAGGCCCCGAGGCCTAGTGGCTCCCAGCGGGGGGTCAGCGGCGGGCCCGCCCCGCCATCCGGCAGCCGAGTGGGGCCCCGAGCGACGCCCAGGGCGTGACCGGTTCACCTTCGACGTCCCGCGCGGCTGGGCTTCGTCGAAAGTCCGGCACTCGTCCGGAGATGCACACAGAACAAAGTGGCGTCCCCTCTCGCGCGAGCTGACCCCCCGTCGGGACAAAAGCCCGCTCCGGCCGTGAATAGCGAGGCGCCGGGTGGCGAGCACGCAGCCGCCTCGGAGGGCTCCTGGAAGCAGAGACCCTCTGGAGAGCGACAAGAACGGATACAAAACGGCAGAGCCTTTTTTCCATAAAGCCCCATGAAAAAGGGCCGTCCCTGCCATTCTGGCGAAAGGCCCGGGGCGAGCCATCCCTCCTCGGCCGGACGCGCTGGCAGGTTCAGCCAGAGGGCAGCCGCGGGAGGCGAGGGGGGCCTTCGAGGTTGTGGCGGGAAACGAAGGCCGCCGTCCTGGCCCTACGCGCCGAGTCGCTGTTGTTGCGCCGCCGCGCTCCGACGGTTCGCGCTCGACGTCGCGCCCCGGGCTTGCTGCGCGCGGTGGGCACGTCACCAACGTCGTCACGGGACGCGAGGCCCTGTATATGTGCTCCACGGCGACCGGCTGGCATGGCTGGCCATCTTTCCTTAGACGTCGTTCCGCCGGGTTCTCTGGAGGAGGACGTCCTGGCTGTGGTTAGTCCAGGTTTGCCACTGGCCAGTTACTACGCCCAAATGTAACAGACAGACCCAAACATCATGTTACGGCCCTTCGTTCGCACGCGCCGCCGGTAACCTTCACAAAAGAAGGAAAGAAAGAGCTCAAATCAGTTGCCCGCAGTCGATGAGACTGCCTGTCAAAGCGATAGGGCGTACGACAATTGATGCAACTTTCTGCATCGCGTAAGGATGCGGTCACTCCTTCCAGCGAGACACCCCGGATAGAACAGACGGAGCCGACAGGACGCTCGTATCGAAGCCGGAAGGGCCCGAACAACCCGGCCCCGATCGTGTTCGATAACAAAGTCCGAGCCTCGTGTAGCGTGCCCACGCCCTTATCCCGGCCGAAACGAGCGCGTCCAGTGTAGCCGCGGCAGCTTCAATGCAGCGGCCATTTGTAGTGCGACAGGCTTTCAACGGTCACGGCTTCCAGCGGGCGAATCGGCGGGCAGCCATAATCTTCTCTCCGTCTTTCAGGAACGCGCGTCAGTTGGGGCCGTCGATTTTCGATTCGGCCCTCCTCGTTTGTCTTGTGTCCGGACATAAACCTGTGGCTGACGTTATCGAGGAACTGAACATCTCAGAGTGGTTTATGTTGTACTTCGGACATTTTTGTTCGTTTCCTTCTATACTCTTTAAAAGGAAAAAAAAAAAAGAAATGAAAGGTCGGCTCTTTGTGGCTTCCCGATCGCAGATAGCTTTACTCTGGTTTCTTCGCTCCTCGAAAGATTGCGTCTGTCTTTACTGTGGCTGTCGCTTCGTGGCGTTTGGTGTGGTATATATATATATATATATATTTTTTGTTTGGTTTACCAGAACGTAAGCTGACGCCGCAATTAAGTTCGGGAACACTAGAAGCACTCAGAAACGGGAAAGCGAGCCTTCGCGTACGCCTTTATTGCGCGCCGAAAACTCGCTCATGAGCTTCACCACGCTGCGCCGAATGCGCACGTTGCTCGATTCGCGTCATTGAGCAACAGGCGACCCGTGAAGCCAGTGGCCTCTCGACAATAAAGTGCCGGCGCGCGGTGCCGCCGGTACAGCGCAGGCAGGACAAGGCGGGCTTCAAATTTACCTGGACGCACGAGCGCGCGCCTCCACGCGAAAAAACAACAAATACACGAAGAGCAGCGCGCACAAGCCGCGCCAGCGAAGCTCGCCATAATCAGCGGTAAAAGGCGCAGCCAGGAACCGCCGTCACAGCTGGTTCACGACGTGCTGCATACCTCGCCGAAGGTTTTGAGCCCGGAGGCGTCGGGGACTCTTCGTGGAAGGTTTCCATGGGAACGGCCAAAGAGGGCCCCGCGGCTATTTGTTCGCCAGCGCTGTATTGGCACTGCAAACTATCTCCGGGCCGTCTCCCAGAGTTGCACGCTCCCTTCCTCCCCCTCCACCCCCTCGCCCCTGAGGAGCCGCTTCCCCGCTGGGCTGCTCGGGGGTTGACGAGAGGGACTTTCATGATGCCAGGTAAGCGAGGCGAGTGCCCTCGCAGCGCGCGTTTTCTGCGAACGCCCCGCGGACTCAGGTGATAGTGAGAAGGCGTCGCGGCCCTGTTCGCGCGGCCGGCTCTTTGACAGATCTGGCGAGATCCTGTTGTCGAAGCCCCCGGGGAGGACGCGTCTTTGGGGAAGGAAAGACGGCGGGCTCATCTGCATGCCGCAGTATGCCCCCCCCCCCCCCCCCTTTCGACGCCTGAGATGCGAAAGTTCGATTTGTATCGGCGATTCGTGAAATTATTTATGGGATTGTGTAGAGATAGCGATTTATTGAAGAGCAGACGCGCGAGATACCACGTTTCGTGACAGCTTCCTCGCCTGCCCTCCCAAGTTTGGCCATGAGGGATGTAGGGTGGACAGTTTCTGAAAGCCTCGGAGTGGTAGCTGAACTTCAAAGAAACTTCCTTTTTTGAAGTTTTCCCAGCTTCAACCACCTTCGTGTCTTGTCCGGACTATTGTACGTTGTCGAATGACGTCCCTCTCAATGTGAATAATGTTAAGGCCAACATAGTAAGAACTGCCGACGTCTCCATAAAAGCTATCACTTATTAAAGAAGAACTCTCGACACCTGCATCCGGCGCTTCGTCGTCATCCAATCACAGCTGGCTACAGCTAACACAAGGCTGCCCTAAAAGAACATCTATAAACCAAGAACACGTCTAGGAACAGCCAACCAACAATCCCCTTCTCGGTGACTGGCTTTTTATGGTTTCTCCCAGGCGACCAGAGGTCGTACAGTTAATTCCGTTACCTGAAACGCCATTTCAAACAAGACTCCCTCGCAGGGCCTTTTGCCGCTGCTGGTCCGGCTCCGTCTTTCGTGGGGGTTCCCCTCGGCGACGTCAAGTTCTTTGGAAATCGATAAGCAACGTGCCGAGTCCTCGGGTGACAGTGAAAACATCCTGGAGGGTTATTCCCCAACTCGGCTGCGCTCACAAAACGAAAACGAAATTCTGAGCTCGAAGGTGCAGTTCTTTTCGGTGCACTATACAAATAGCGCCGATTCTCGTAAAGTGCGGAAATTATGGGCGAAGGTTGTCGGGGTTCTCACGGCGCAGCGTGAGATAAGTTCCTTCCGCGCCTTTGGAATGATGTATTTGCGACGCGAAAGTGCATGTGGTAAGACTTCATATGTTACTTTTGCTCTAACGTCACAATATCAAGTCCGGTCAAGTACAGTCTCCTACAATATCGCCCCAAGCTATGTGGGCATGGCCAAAGCTAATCCACCACAGCCGCCTAAAACTGCCTTGTCGAATGAGTATTTCATATTTATTCAAGACTGCACACCGTTTTAATGTATCCTGCGCCGCTTAAAGGGACACTGACAGGGTATTTATGCTCGCCAAGCTTTTTGTTTGTACATGACACATGAGAGCCCAGCTACCCAGAACACTATCTGCGACTCGAAATTGGTTTTTTTTTTCCGCCCGAAAACCGCCGATTTAGAACTGGCCGGTTTTAGTCAAGCTCACTCTATTTTCCGTGGTCACGTGCCGTTTTCTATGGTTTTGACACAACCACCAAATATGATGAAAGTCATGGGTCATCGAAAACACACACTCAATGTTAAAAATACAAAAAAAAAAGATTCTACCCATTTTTTGTGGCTTTCAAAATGCTGCAAATACGTTACTTGGAAAAAAAGAAAAAAAGTTGCACAGTTACGTGATTTTTGACACTCACTCTCTCTATATTTCTTCTTCCTCCCCAGTCCAGTTTTGGCTTCGATCATTTGCGTTTTTTTTTTACTTTACTAAGAAATACACATGACGCTGTAGCAAAATATTAATTGGGTAATCTTCTTATACCATAATAAATCGTCTGGCAAAAAAAAATTGGGGGGGGGGGTGGGGGTGTCGTGTTTCTTTAAAGCCCGACTCACAAAATTTTTTTTCCGCGAGGTAGGAGATCCTTTTCGCCTATCCGGCCCAAGGTGCAGCAACAAAGAAGTCCTCCCACCGTCAAGATAGCAGTGGGAGAGGAGGAAATGGGAAGGGTGGTGACAAGGATTTTCCTACCTTGCGGAAAAACGTTATGTAGGTCGGGCTTTAAGTAATTTGTAATATTTGTAATAAAGTGTTACGTAAACTGCCATCGCCTCGCCGAGCAGCGACTTGCCCTGTACTGGAGCCCCAGACGTCTCCCGGTTGTCCCTCGTTCTCTGACCAACAAAACAAACAAACAAACAGTTAAGTGACTGCCGCTGTGCAAGCTAGCCTTTATGCGTTTCTTTTTTTTTTCGGACTGCAAGTTTTTTTTTTTATGCGCGTTCGTGTCAAACATGCCTTCGCTGTGAGTTGTAAGAGCTACAGAAACTCTTCCAGTGCAGAAACGCCATCTGAGTTGGGACACGCTGAGTATGCATGGCGTTGGCGTCTTGCGTGCTCAGTGTCCCAGCACATATCGCATTTCAGTGTCCGAAAGGTTCTGCGCAGCCTCGTTCTTCGCTGCGTAGATCGCAACGATTGGAATGGTGACGGACATTGGTATGAGGGGAGGAACTGCGGTTGTTGCGTGTTTTTCGCATAATCTACGCATTGTGTAGACGTAGAAAGTCAGCACTTGACACCCACGTCGTAGGAAAAAAAAAGAAAAAAAAAGAACGCGCTATAGAACCCGCATTTTCGCAATTGACAGGCCAGCGCGAAGCAGACGTTGGGAAAGTTAGCAGGGCCACGTATACCAGGCGGTGGTCACGTAATGGATAGTTCCGGCAGTGCAGACACGAAGTCGATAACTACTAATTTTCAAACAGAAAGAATACGCAAGAAAAGTTTAAAACACCAATCTCTTACCAGCGCGCTCGTTACGAGTATATAATCAGGGTGTTCGCAGATTGCCCTTCAGAAGGTGGGCGCTGCGTGGAACAATTGATACGCCTTCGCAGGTTACAATGTACTACGTTACCACGGAGGAGGCAGACACAATGCTTCCCCTCATCTGCATCCGCGTATAAGGCCCGTCCTATTCGATCACCGAGCGCATAACGATCCCCCATCCTTTTTTTCCTTTGCCGGCACAAAAGCGTTGCACAAAAGCTTAAGTTTAGTAATGACGGTTCTGCATACCACGGCCGTCTTATGAAAACTGGCACCGCGGACCGATTCCATCGACGTTTGCTTTGGCGTAATGCGAGATACACATTTTATCGCATGAAGATTCAGCGTGTCGCTGCACGCTTGGTCGTACAGCGACAGTTTCGTTCCCAGTACTCCGACGTCCAGCATACCTATTCCAGTGCACCTTTTCTTCTTTTTTTTCTTTTTTTAACACCAGTATATAATTTTTCTAGAGGCAAGAAGAAATGCGGGTGTTTTCGACTTTTCGCTGCAAAAATATTCGCAACTTGTAACTTGCCTGGCAATATATATATATATATATATATATATATATATATATATATATATATATATATATATATATATATATATATATATATATTATGCTTTATGTAAAATGCTGTGGTAAAAAAATAAAAAAAAACTTTTTTTTCTTTAGCTTAGTGTGTTTAGCTTTGTGTGCTGTTTAACAATTTCCTCGGTTACTTAATCTGTATTTTTTTTCGCGGGTTTTAAGAAAATTCACTATATGGTGCGCACGTCTAATTTATCTATTCTAATAGATCTCACCGAAGATATCATCTCGGGATCGAGCCGACCGTAATACCGAGCGCGGAGCAAGAAAGCATCACCGCAACGGCAGCGGGCTCCTTCGATATCGTCTGGCCGTGCCTCGCTGTTCTCCACATCCGCTTCGCTTGCGTTGCCTGTCTGAAAGGAACCACTCACGCCGGTCGGGGTCGTGAAATATCCGGTGCTGCAGTGAAAACAATAGGGCCCCCTGGGTTGCTCGGCAATTAAAGGCGCACCATCAATCTGGAATTTCAAGGCGGCGTGGCGGGCATGGGCAAACATGCAAGCGCCAAGGAGATGGAGCGCGTCCACGGGTCGATCGGTGCTCAGCTCGAGGGGCCAGACCATTTAGCACTTCTCCCCGCTTTTAGCCGCCGCTGTCGAGGAAGAGATCAAGGGGGCGTATCGATGCACAAAACGTGTTCAGGGGCTGCGCGGGCTCACTCGGGAAAGGTCGCCCATATATCGTCCCACGCGCGGAATCATTAAATGGCTGGGGAGCAGTCTTCTCTCTTCCTCCCGTTTTTAAAGCATGAAATGATTTTTAACGCCACCCCCAATCCTCGAAATTTTATCCGTCCGTTCGCGCATTTTCCGCTACATTTAGCGGAGAAAGTGTCGTCTCGTGACGTCACGTGACGTATATGCCTTGGGGAAATTGAAGGCACGTGACCTAGACGTCAACTCAATTTCCCGGCTAAATATAACGGGAAAATGCACGTCTTGCGGCCAAAACATCAATTGAGTTTCCCCGCTAAATTTAGCGGGAAATTGACGTGACGTGACCTATACACCAATTCAGTTAATTTAGCGGTAAAATTCTTCTTGTGACCTAGACACCACTTCAGTTTCCCCGCTAGATTTAGCGAACACTTTCAGTTTCTCCATTAGATTTAGCGGGAAAATTTACGTCACGTGACTTCAACACCAATTCAATTCCCCGCTAGAACGGGGAATTAAATTTGAATTAAATTTGTGTTCGGGTCACGTGACGTAAATTTTCCCGCTAAATCTAGCGGAGAAACTGAATCGGAGAAGGAGGGGAGAAGGAGGAGAAGAGGGGAGGGTAAGGAGGAAGAGGACGGGCATACTCCCTCCCCTCCTCCTCCTCAAGAGCTGCGCTCTGATTTCGCATTACAGAGATTTGTAAATGTCTCATTTTTTTCCTTCGTGTTACTCGCATTCGAATATAACACGAAATATGCCAAATTTATCAGATTGTTATTAATACGGCAACGTAAAACGGCAACACGTGTGTGTCACCCGTTTATGTCCCCGGCACCATGCGAATGTACCAGTTTGTGTCTTCAAGTATTTGTCAGTCATCACCCCGTTTATCGTCGCAAAATTTCTGCCTTTTTCTTTTCGGTGCTTCCGTCATTCTTTCAGGCTCTCTGGAAGTAGTCTCAGTGATCTATATGAAATAATGTTGGCTAATGCACCGTGGTCTCGATAGCGACGTGCAAAACTTCGCGCTTCACACCGCTGGTGCGAGTCACCCTTACCATCTTACCGCGGTAAGGCCTGGCTAAATCTTTGTGGAGATCTCCGTGAATGTTTAATGTTCTCCAAAAGCAAGGAGCGTCGCCCCGACTTTCGAATTTTGTCCGTATGAATCCGAATACTACCCACAAAACTTCATTCTAAAAAGGTGTAATGGGTACACCTACAGAGGGTGTAAGTGCTGCCACATGTACTACACCCGTAGAGGTGTACAAGTGCACCCCCAAAACCAGGTGCACACACGCACCCTTGTGTGAACCCTTTCATTCGCTCTTTAGCATTCAAGGCCGCACAGATACACCCGATATCGGGGTGTGACAGTATTCCTTTATTACACCCTCACCGTCGTTTCGGTGTACAGGTACGCCCAAATTTAAGGTGTACACGTATTCCCTTCTTCACACACCCACACATTTTCTGGGGTGTAAAGATACACACTCCAACAGGGTTTACCTTTACACCGCTTTTTGCACCTACCCCACTAAAGGGAACAGATACACCTCATTTAATGGTGTCCCATTACACTTCTTTGTGCACCCACCTTGCTTACAGGGAACACAGGTACACCCTCTTCGACGGTGTACACCCACACCCGTTTTTACACCCCTAAGCCAGAAATGGAGCTCAGGTGTACCGCGTTTTTAGGTGCACAGGCGCACCTACAAGTGTTTAAAAAAGGTTTTTAGGTATGCACCCTCGTTAAATGTGCTCACTCCTCCAAGGGGCATACAGATGCACCCCTTTCAACAGTGCAAATGTAGACCCACTTCTACACTACCATACTAAAAAGTGGGATACAGGTGCACCCCTTCCAGATGTGCACCCATTCCTACACCATCTTTCAAAAATGGGAGCACATATCCGACATGCACTCAACCAGGCCAAAAGAAATATCAGTGTAACCTTTGAAAGGGTACATAGGTACACCTCTGATTGCCCCTATTTCCAGAAAAAGTTAGTAAAAGTACAGTAGTCCTCTCAGACTGAAATGAATATTGGGAGCACAAGCTCTGGGGCTTAAATCCCAAGCACTTAATTGGTAGATGATCCTGTGCTTACAACATTCACCGCCGTCATCAGAAAAAGTCAATGGAGCATAACGATTACTTCTTCGCACGTTCCCGTGTTTTGCGGAGTCGCCGTCGCCGTAAACGGAGGAGGAGGAGGGGAAGGGTATGGAGGGGGAGGAGGACACGGAAGAGGAGAGGAGAGTGGTCTATATATATTTTTTTTTCTTCTCAAATTCTTAAGCACGGTATATCGCAAAATCAAAATACCTCACGAGCTGCGCTCTAATTTCGCATTACAGAGATTTGTAAACGTCTTTCATTTTTTTTCCTTAGAGTGGCGCATCGCTGCGTGTAGACCTATTTCACAAGGGCGCCGCCATCTTGAAATGTCGTCACTTCCAGTATGGACGAAAACATTGTTTTGCCGTCGCCACGCCAATAGAATGCATTTAGATATAAGCGTGACCGTCACTCATTTTCGTTTTGTCTCCCCTTTATTTTTTTACCATTTGCAGGTTGAAATGTTTTATTATTTTTTCGTCGCCCGTACCGGATTTGCCCACCAGGTGACATGGGGACGACAGTAAGCGAAACAGGACTATATAGTATAACATCCAACGTGGACGCGATCGCAAACATTGTGTACACTAACCGCTAAGCAAATGCTAACAGACGCGGACCCTGCGTCCTCGCTGTCCCTCCAAGCTCCACAAAGCGCAACGGAACCTCCGCACAAGGGAAGCCAATTTCCAAAGGAGGAAAAATGATCGTGCGGTGACCGAGGCAGCGAGATTTCGCGGTATTTGGCATGCGGGCGCTAACGGGGTTTCCACGGGCGTCCCATTGTTGGTTGTGCCGTCTTCGCCTCGTAATTAACTCGTCTCAGAGCGCCTGTTGATTGGCCGAATGGTTTCTTTGTGCCCTGGCCCCCCGAATCGCGGTCGGTCGTCGGAACGGGGTCCACACGGCGGCAGTTAAGACCAGCGAGCGCGGCGAGTGTGCGCAGCGAGACTAGATGACCTGATAAGTTATAACGCACTGGCGGCCCAATCGCCGGTGCACCGGTAAAGCCGCGCTGGCTAAGTAGTGCCAGTTAACTTACGGAATAATAAAGAGGAAGTCGTGCCCCACGCTGTCTTGATACTTTGTGTAACGCGGGAAACGTGTACAACCGCATAGCGAGCGGGAAGAGAGAGCGAGACGGGCAAAACGAACAACGGTGTGAAGAGCAGCTCCCCAATTAACGCATTAAAAATAGAGAGCCAATCTCGAAACGAAATGTAAGACCAGCCTCGGTTATAGACGTCGAGGAGAGGAATAAATCAGCCAACTGTTAACAACTTCGTGTCGAAAGTGACTTACAGAATGCCTTTCGTAAAGCCGCTAAAAAAAACAAGAAACGGTGCGGTCAGTTTACCTATCTTCTACAATAGGTTCATAGCGTATTACTCCATCTCAGTTTCCCAAGACAGACGCCGTTCCCACTCGTCTCTTTCCCGACGTCAGAGTTCATTGTGCTCACAAACTCGTCTCTATTCCTGGAAATTCGCTTCTTCTGTTTTCTGAGTACAACCCTCTGCGGCATTGTATTGCGTTCTATAGCCGAAGGAAATCATCGCCAATGTTGCTTCCGCCGCAGTGACGAGCGCCCAAGGCAAACGACAAATTGGCCCCCGTCGGTGAGCTACTGGAAAAGGGTCGGGCGTCAAGATGGCCGGATAATGAGCGCTCTTCGCACGAGTGCTTCAATTGCTCTCCACTCCTCCGGTGAGCAAGCGGACACGGGCTTCACGGTCACTTAACTCCGGAGCATTGTTCAGTGTCGGGGCAATCCGGTTAATCCTGAGCTCGAACGTCTTGTAGCCCTATAGCGTATGCGTTGCGAGCTGGCCGGCGCACAGACAAACCCATCCGTCATCTGGGAGACGCACTGCACCAGAGAGCTCTCACGGTAAAGCGGGTCTCGAATTTCGATTATTCCACTTTGGATGATCGTGCACTCAATTTTCGCTTGACCTCAACTCAGCCAGTGTCGATTCAGAGACGAAGCACGTTCTGGGAAAATGTCACATAAAATACATTCGCAATGTTTCCGACACCGTGAGCTGCTGCTTCAAGAAATGTTAGAGTGTATCTCGAAGAAATATCTTGAACGCACGACGGTCTGAGCCATAAAATATCGCTCACCTGCATCATTTCTCTTCTTTTTTTACCTCTCCTTCTCCGTCTCTTTCATTTTTAATGTTACTTTCCTGGCGACCTTTTGATCATACTGAATGAGCGTTGTAGCAACGGCGTGGCATCGCAGAACTCATTGCGAAAGCTCGCTGCATGCGCACGCGACCAACAGCTACACGTCGTTGTCAGCAGGCAATGGGCCGCAACGTCGCAAGAAAAATCTAGCAGACAC
The DNA here is from genome assembly GCA_037355805.1 of Ixodes ricinus. Lineage (NCBI taxonomy): Eukaryota > Metazoa > Arthropoda > Arachnida > Ixodida > Ixodidae > Ixodes > Ixodes ricinus. Next base: position 114,104 of record JAZHYW010059234.1, on the reverse strand, counting down.
AACTGGCCTCAGCTTGGTATTCCCCCCCCCCCCCCCCGGGTGTACCGCCGTCGTTTTCTCTTCTTCACTCTAACCTCCCAGCACGGACTCGCTGGCCAGCTTCGCTTTCTGAAATCACTTTGTATGTGCACCTTGCGAGACGCGAACCCTGTCGTTCGGGAGAGATGGATGTCCTCAGCCCGCGGGCCGGAACGCCAAATCGCAAAAACTAAGAAAAAACAAATTGCGAGCAATGTGGTACACGCAATCCACCCCGCTGTGCGAGTGTGCCTCGTCGGAGCACACGGTCCGCGGGGCACGCATCGGGGAATGCTCGAGCGCAGACTCGGACATGTGCGAACTCGTTGACAGCGTCATCGATATTTTATAAAAAGTTGCGAGCCGATTCCGCCGGAACCCCCGGGGCAGGCGCCAGTTGAACGAGCTGGCCGGCGGAAAAGGTGTGTCGCAGGCGGGACGGCCGGCCGTGCGTCGTCGCGCCTTCTCGTTGCACGGCCCCTTCTCCTCGTGCCGTCGTCAGCCGCCGGCCTTAGCTGCAGGCGCCGCTTCCACCCGGAGACGTCGTAGACAAGGCTGTCCGGGTCACGACGATCGCCTTTCACACGATGACATCGCGCTCGCGCCATTGCCAACGCCGAGTGTCGTACCTCTCCGGAAAGTCGGCAGTCAGGGAGGGCAGCGTAGGCGCGAAAGCGGCTCCAGTCGAGGCGCGCCAGCGCGCGGTGCTGCGTTCGGCATAATCGCGACAGGCTTTACGAGTCGTCACAATACCGCTAATTCGCCGAGACGGGTATACCTGCCGCTGGTCTCGTCGCGAACATTGATGACGGCGTCGCCAAGGCTCGCACGCGGCCTTGTGGGATCCTTCCGCGGCGCGCTGGGAACGGTTTCGGGCACGAAGTGTCGTCCTTCCTGGCCCTTTTACAGTGGCTGTGAGGAGGATCGCGCAAGTGGGGAACGATGGCGGCGGGTGTAGCAGCGGCACACGAGAACGGTTTGAAGGGTGCGCACGAGGCCACGACATGCGAACATGGGCAGTCAGGCCTCACTCTCTCTGATCTATACACCAGACCGAAAACTGTGTATACAGGCGGAATGTTGCGCGGAACTCTAATTTAACACACGTTTGGTGTTCGGCAGCAAGCTGAAACCCTTATCCAACTGAAAAGAAGGAAAAACATATTATTGGGAGTTTTCGTGCCTTTGCGTTCTTCCGTACAGGCGCAGGCGATTCAGTCATTTTCTTCTACTGTCAATTTAGAGACATAGGATAACAGCATCTTGATCAATCTGAATAGCTTTACAGAGCTTGGAATGCGAGCAGTGAAGCTGGACCGGCTGCGCACCTACGCCCAGGTTCACTCATGAACGTGCGCACTGACGTTCGTTGCTGCGTCTAAATTGCCCGTCCTCTCGCCCGGACTGTAAGCGAGCACAAGCCTCCCTGTCAGAACACCTTCGTGGGCCGTGGCCCTTCCGTGTATTCCCGAATGAAACGAAGAAGTCGTGCGCGCACATGATGCAGTACGCTTCGAAATAGCGTTTAAAATATTCCGATGCACGTTAGCAGCCTGGAATTTTGCATTTGTGTTGACTTTTCAGATGTAATTAAAATCAATTTTCGTTCGCCCATATTTCTTTACCTGCCGGTTTGCTGCGTCGCGTTGAAGAGGACCATAGAAAAGTAGCCCGTTAAATCGTTTAACCAAACGTCGAACGAAAAAAGAAAAAGAAAATACCGGTACGGAACCAATTTGCCGTTTGCAAAGGTGATCGGTCCCCGACACCGGCCAACAAACCCAAGTCGTTAGCATTTTCGCTTTTAGAGTTTCTGTCTCAGGTTTAGAGACCTTTCGCGCTCAGGACTTTGTTGGTGCAGACCGACGGGTGCGGTGCGACAAGAAGGTGCGCTGCGCTAAACTCACGAAACTCGAATAACCGAGAGCTCCCGCGCAATCTTAGGACAGCGGTATTTCGGTCTTGCTTCTTATTCCCGATGGTTGGCGTGGAGATGATATATATGGCAGCGGGCCTCCCTCTTCGAACCACTTGGAGAGCGGGCGTGCACCGCGAGCCACGCCCGGGACGAACCGAAAGTGCGCGAAAAAAAGAGAACCCACTCCACCAGTAGACCGCGGGAGATGCAGTTAGGGAAACCGGACGGAACAGAAGAAACAAGAAGTCCGCACCCTCCCGCCACCGCCTTTCCTGGCGATCGTCGGAGGAACCCCCGCAGTATGAAGTCCGTAGACAAAAGGACAGGAGCGATAACCTCGCGATCTGGAAGCGCCACGTTTAATGACGTCACGCGTTAGAGCCCATTATGGCGGCTCCCGCTGTCTGGCGCCTGATTGCGTCGGTGGAAGCGGGCGCGTCTGACATCGCTGGTCTGCTCTATACCGAGAGTACACCCTTGCCCCGAGGGCACGGTGTAATTTTTCTTACACCCGTGGTTGAAGGAGAGCACCGTAGAAGAAAAGAAACGCCGCTCGGTGCGGGATATTCGTAAAGCAGTGCGGAAAGAGGAAATTAGTATAAATATGTCGTGGTGAAACGTTTGATTCGCCCGGGGAAGATGATGGAAATGCCTTTTCTTGCCCGCACTCCCCGGGATATAAACTTGTGGTGTTCCGAATTTCCAAGTCCCAATGTGTTCCCAATTCCCAGGGAATAGAATTGCCAAGTCCCAATGTAGGGAAACGAACGAATAAAATTAGTTGCCAAATACATACGGATAACAATCGCTAGTAAAATAACATCGGTAAAAAAAAATACCAGAAGGAGAAACCCGGCTTGTCTCATGACGATTTGACCAGGGGGCAGTGCGAGTCGCACCTGGGCCTAGGATGTGGTCAGCCACGCGGTTAGGGTGCGCCATATGATAGAAGGGCAACGTAGAAGGGTCCACGCTGCGATCAGGTTAGAAGCGAGAAAATATGCTACATTCGAGGAGAAACATGGGTTTGTTAGATGGCGACAGGTTCAAGCGTTCGCTTCGAGCGCACAGGGTGATACCACCGCCCGATGCGAATGTATCAGAATGTGGCCATCGCAGATGCGAGTGCGATAGCAGGAGCCCCTGTCCAGCGGCGGGTCGAGTGAGGCGTTCGCGAGGCGGCGTCCAGCCGGCAGACAGGGCCGGGCCAAGTCGGCAACCGCGGGGAAAGCGACGAGGAAACACGCGGAGTGGGACGGCTCCGGCGAGGCTCGCAGGAAGTTGTTGGCGGGCGCCGCGAGGATGTCCCCGCGATAAGTGGCAGCCCAGTTTAGCGACTCCCCGCCGCCGTCGGCCAGCTTCGCCAAAGGGTTGCTCCCCGCTCTCCCATCCCTCACGCGGAGCAGAACGTGCCCTATGGTTGCCCCGTGGCAGCTCGCTGGAACGCCTCGCCTTCGGCCTCGCCGCCACCCGACAGTTCTGGTTCGCGCGCGCATGCAGTCACTTTTGTAGCGCGTGAGCGTCCTTCCGTCGAAACGTGCAATGCCCAACCCCTCTGTCTGCGCGGGCGATGCCGCGGCCCCTGGCAACACGAAGTTGGGGCGGACGGGGAAAGCACCTCGGCGGCTTGGCGCTCTTCCTCGCCGCCGACACGGAGTGGAGGACCCGAGTCGTTAAAAAGATCACCCTTCTCTTTGGCAAAACGAGAACTATACATTTCGCTTCGGCACCAAAACATTCACGCATCGGCTGCTGTTCAGTTCCGTTGTCTTCGGTCGCTGTTTTCGCCGCAACCGATGGTCGACACTCCTACGGCTTCTATCGATGAGCAGGCGCGCTAACGCCTTTCTTGGTGATCTATAACGCTCGGGCCGCATTTATTGCGTCTCATGCAAAACATTGGAATGTGCGGTCCTCGACTGGCCATCGGTATTCCACTGTCTCGCGAGAAAGAGAGCGCGCACGGCCACCGACAGAGGGGGCGCGGCGAGCCCTACGGGTCGCACCCAGAGGCGCCTGATGCATGCCAGCCTCCGGCGGCGCGCGGGCACGCCCCGGGAGTGCTGAATGGCGCTTATGAATGCCCTCGGCCGCGTGTGCGCGCGACCCCCTACCAGGCCGCTCTGCAGCGCCGGGCCGACCCGGCACGAGGCACCGCGTATTTCAACGGGTCCCGGATGTTGGCGGGCCGGTGACGCGCCGCCGCGGGGCCCGAATCAAAAGCCCGCCGCCGGCTTGGGGCCTTTCCTTGGCCGAGGGCGTCCGCCATCGTGCACCTGACGGGCGGTTGCCACGGGGACGGCGTCGCGAGGTGGTCGTCTGGTACAGACGTGATGGTGCGTCGCTGGTCCGTTTAGCAGGAGCGAGACCTTCCCCGGAGAGAGAAAGGAGCGTCGAGTGGCAAAATGGCGTGACGTCATCATCAAGAACTGAGCAAAGAAAATGCGTTATTTGTTCCGTGTTCTTCTTCCATTTCTAGTCGCTGACAGGTAGAAACCCTGCGCGGGTAACAGCTTGATCATCCGCATCCGATACGCATCCGCAGACTTTGTATCCGCACCCGAGCCGCATCCGCTAAATTCGGAACCACATGCCACCCCCAATCTGCGCATTCATTTTACACCATGAAATCAAACATGAATAAAAATTAAGCATCTGGATGGTATCATGTAAGCCGTCTGCTTATCTTTGTACATCGAACTCTTCGTGTCCGAATACGGGGAAAGTAATTTTATTGTGTTCTATTTTATCGTATTTCTGGAATAAACGATCACCCTTACAGAGACACTTCGCGTCGCTGGAAAGACGATGGCAGTTGTGAGATCGTCCTGGGAGTCCGTGACACTGACACTCTGTCCAGAAGATGCGCTCAAAAGGAAGAAAATTTCAATATTTATTTTCCCTTTTGCTTTGTAAAACCCATTTCAAGTCAGTGTTGCCGGTAACGCGTTACAAGTAACGGCGTTACCGGTAAAGCGTTATTTTTTGGTAACGCAGTATAGTACTCGTTACTTCTTCAAAACAGTAACGGATAACGTACTTACGTTACTTATTTCAAGTAACTGGTAGCGTAGTTACATTAGTCGTTACTTCTTTTTTCCAAGTCTTTAAAAAAGCTACTTTTCATTTTTTTCTCGTTTTTTTAGGCGCCAGGTTATGCGAATGTGTGCGTTTTTTGCGTTTTTCTTTGCATTTCTTCTCGTGAGTGTTTAGGTGAAACCATAAAAAATATAAAGTAATTATGTTCAGTTTTTGCATGAACAAAATATTTCATGAAATGTGGCGCTTATGCATACTTGTACCGGCAAAACAGTAAAACGTGTTAATTCATAACTAGAAAAGCCACGCAAAAGTAACGTGCGTTACTTTCTATCGGTAACGGTAACGCGTTCCTTTTATTTTCAAGTAACGTAGGTCGGTAACGCGTTCCTTTGATGTGCAAGTATAGAGTAACGTATTTCGTTACTTTTTTTTTTTGGTAACGCCCTACAACATTGCTTTAAGCAGACACCTATTTTGTAACATGGAAATGAGCTAATGACAGACTAATAACATTGTGCCATTTTAATTTAGGCCAAACAATAAAAAAGTGGCAAAGGAAAAGGCGCCTCACTCCCCGCAGCGAAGTACTCGTTTATATGTGGTAAGGCGTGAGTACACCGCTGGGAAAATATCACAATACTCAATAATGGCAACACCTCCTGTCGGTTCCAGTTTTCAACGCGAAGCCTCAACTGCATGCTCGCAACCATATACTTAAAAACAACTCAACTCAGTGCCAACTGTCGAGACAAAGAAAACGCACACATACGCAGCGTTTCACTTGTCGAGGTTGCTGTTAGAAGAAACAGAATATCGTCAACATGGATTGATTCAGACTAGTTCGCCTCTCTTAAATGATTACCCGCTAATGAGAAGTGTCTCTCCGTTGGTGCACTTGATGCTGGGGTGGCATGCACGAACTGCGCTACAAGAATAAGGTGCGGATACTCGTGCTGGCGCAAGTTCCACCACTCCAGAAGATCGAATTCGGTCTCCTCATATATATGCTTGTAGGCGAAGGAGCCATTTGCAGGCTTCTTATAGTTTCTTGTGGCTTGTACGTTTTGGGTTTTCTTTGCCCAAAGAACGTTTTTTTACTCTTTCCCTGCCAAACAAGAACACGCATTCCAGGGACGACTGATGTTCCTGCACTCTTTACTTTTTCAAGGGACACCATTTTTGGCGACATAGAACGTTCTAAAGCGACTTTCGGTCAGAATCAAATCTTTCTTGACGTAAGACGAGTGGCACTAGTGGGACCCAATTAATAATGCTCGAACGCAACGCCACTGACCAAGAAGGGTCTTCGTCGCGATGGAATTCCAAGGATAAATGTGGGCCCTTTTTCTTTCAATCTCTCCTTCGCAAAACTTGTTGACAGAGCTGTGGGGACAATGCCAACAATGCGATCCCCAGGAGTGCGTCATCAAGCTTTGCGTTCCCCGCTGTGACGATATTTAAATGCTGATCATATACAGTGGACACGAAGACTGCGTATAGGCATTCGATTTTGACTCGTGACATTCAATGCCTCGACGTGCATTCATGTGGTGGCTCGTGTCCAGTCGCTGGGATGACGGGAATAGCCGAACCTTAACAATGCGTGGGACTCAGCGCGCGCCCCGTGCTCTGCAAACCCCAGCGCGTGGCTCTGTTAAAAACATTGGCGGCATATAGACTTTTTTAATGTTTACAAAATCACAGTCCCGCGTGCGGTCTTCACAGCTCCGCACGTGCGTGTTCGTCGCTTCGGAAAGCGAGGAAAGCACGCGCCATACGCACGAACAGTCAAGATGGCACTGGCCACACGCTCGTTTTTGGAAAGGTCTATAATCGGCTCCAGATCACCTGGCCGATTTTTCTCGGTGCAAGTTGAGGGAGTAAACGGTGGTCGTTTTTCTCGGTGTTTTTTTTTTTTTTTTGAGGGGGGGGGGGATTGTTATTGCTTAGAGAAGAAAAGCAACGTGCGTTTCATAGGTCATAAATATCAAGGAATAATTATAAGCTGTATTTATTGAAAATGTAAAAATTGTTGCATCGCCCCTTTAACTTATCGCGCTGGGATTTACTATAGAGGTTCTCGAATGTGGTGCATTCATTAATTGAGAGTATAAATACATGAAACCTCCGGAGTAAAAAAAAATAATAATAAAGGAAAATAAAAGCTGGTTTTGTTTATAAAAAAAATTATCGCTAAGCTTTTTTTTTTTCTCAAAATAGTTCGTTCTGAACTATTCTGGCGTTTATTACAACAAAACAATTGGTGAAATAGAAAACAAAATTGGATTACGTACTCTTTACTTTATTTGGCCCAAATAAGCGCCACAGTGACACAAAATATTTTTTTTAAGCGTACATGCAAAGTAAAAGGAAACCATAGTTTTCTTTTTGTTTTTTGTAGTTTTACTCTTGTAAGTCAACCTTTCCATAATTTTAGCAAAGGTTTCCACCACCTTCGGGCACCTCTGTAGTAAATTTTAGCGCGATACGTTAAGAGACTGATTTATGCGGTTCGTTCAAACAGCCATCGATCCCTTTGACTGAGGCAGTACATTCGATTATGCACCTCATAGTATCAGTCACTTATTCACTTTACACAGCGCGTTCACACACGTTTATGGACCGCCTCGGCGAAAATGTACATCCGGACCCGCGGATATCCGCATCCGATCCGCAAACCGACACATCTCCGAGTCATTTTTATCCGCATTCACCAGTTTACTACGAATATCCACGGATGATTCGCGGGTGATTCGCAGATATGCAGGGCTCCTCTGACAGACTTTACCACTGTTAGGAGAAAGGCAGTTGAAGTACGGGACATCTCCCTGCTAACCTTATTGGCACAGCATCATCACTGAATCACAGAACCATCATTCCTTAGTACGGGACATGTTGTGGCAACAAGGTTATCATGCATGTGTCCCGCACACCACTATGAACATACAAGTGCTGTTTCCTGCTTGAAGCGTGCCGTCATGTTCAGAAGCAGCACACGTCTGTTGGAAACGATGTTAGCACATGTTCCATTTTTACAAGTGACTGCACACTCACCATTTTGTAACAAATGTCCCCCCCCCCCCCCCCCCAAAGAAAAAGCTTTTCTTTTTTTTATTGCAAAACAAAAATTATGCATTGCCGAACGCTCCGCGTTTGCACCCAAATTTAGCGCGAGCGGTCTGGACCAAAAAACAGAGTTTCAGAGCTTGTCGGTTTTTTTTTTATTCAAACGTTAGAAGTGACTTTCAGAAATTTTTATGTGGGGAAATGGCTGCCCACGATTACGCTTAGATGAATGGCATGATCTTACGGATAAGGGCCTTTGCTTTCCCACAGGAACTTTTCGGAGATCACTTATAACTTTCCAATAAAATGGCAAGTTCTGAAACATTTACAACTGGTCCGCACTGCTAACGCTACATTTGAGCGGATACTATTACATTAATTATTTTTAAGGTGAAAAAACACTGTAAATTCTTCGGGGAACAAGATGTATGATTGGACAGGTTTTATAAGTCCAGTTCTGCAAGATATACCATTTCCTGAAGGTATTTGTATGCTCCTGTTGTGTCACTCATACATGCACATGTAGCTGGTGAAGCCGAAGTTCCTCATGGTGGGGATTTCGGTGGTTGGCTCCAATATAAGCATTTACCAAGAGGAAAATATACTTTAAAATTTATAAAGATTCGAAGAAATGTTAAATATACATTCTTGGGTCCTGATGGTATTGAACCATTGCAGGGGAACACATTAAAGGAAAGCCAAGTATTTATTGCCTCAAACACCTTAACGTTGACTTGCAAAATTAATAGTACCAGCTGACCAGTCAGAATGATCTGCAACCAACGTACGACTTTCCTTTGTTGTAATAACGAATGAGCAAACAAAGCCTCTTGGCTCAATACAAAAATGTCGATATTGAAATAAGTAGTGTCCCGCCCTCCCCTCCTCCTCTTTACACTAATAATAGTACGAGGCCTATATTTATACGTATTTACTCGAGTAATAGCCGCACTGTTTATGAAGAAAACCCGAGGGTTCGCTTTTCCGCAGAGCACGCGGATTGCCAATCACCGCGATCGACATCATGATTGCAGCGGTTTACAGGACAGAGATAACGTCTTCGCGCGAAGATACCGTCTGTGAGGATTGCATCTTTTATGGAGGATCGGGTTCTCGATCTGATTACTCGCTATGTTATTTATGCGCAACGTTATGATTGGCTGTATATGGGCTTTGCGGGAAAGTAGAAGCAAGGGCCTTGTTCATCAAATTCTTTAGCACGGTATATCACAAAATCAAAATACCTGAGAGCTGCGCTCTAATTTCGCATTACAGAGATTTGTAAAAATCTTTTATTGTTTTCATTTATTTTTTTACTGGCGGCCATACTTAAGCTCGTTGCTGCGGAGCGCGAGCTGACGCTGAGCTTCAACTACGCTTCTACAACGTGCATTGCACATCACCAAGATCGTTGTTCTTCTGAGAAGATAAATGGGGGCTCGTTCCGAGCATGCGCTGTGAACACACCACCCTCAAATAAGGCGCCGAGTGAATGCCACCAATACAGTAGAAGCTCCGAGTGCACCACCCACTTGTTGCCTTTCAGCCTGGGCTCTTATCAAAGGCAGAAAGCTCGCGCTGGAGGCCTCTACCGCGTTCTCAACAAATAATTTGGAGGCACAGGGTATGGAGCTGTGCCTCCATACCCTGTGCTGACACTGAGTCACCGAAAACACGACATATAATTTGAGTTCGGATGCGATGGGTTCCGACACTATTTGCTTCAGACACTCGAAGTGCTAAAGTACAAATCAGATCATATTATTAGGTTAAAGGTTTTATAACCTTTAACCTAATAAACAGTTTTAAACAGCTCATCTTATGTGTTATTATTTTTTTTCGTTTCGGTATATATTTTGCCGCAACTAAAGCTCCCCGAATGCGGCGCATACCGCCTACTTATCAAGCCAAGACTATCGTTACCCGATGCCGGGAAACCCCATTCCTCGGGCCGGACTGCCCCTTCAAACGCTGACGCGGCCCACTCGGCGTGACGACGGTACGCTCGACGCGAGGTGACCGCGGCGGCATGTTGCGACGAAAAGCGGCATTTTTATGGTCTCGTGTCGGCGGTTTTTCCGGGTCCCCCGATAGGGATCGCGCCGCTGGGGCAGACAACCGCGCTTGCGGTTCCTCGACCACTGTCGCGGGACGCCCTTATTTATAGGCGGCGCAGGCCGCTGCTACGCCGGCGCTGGGAGACAAAGCCCCATCTCGGAGATGCCGCCCCGGCCCTGCACGGCCACCGTGCATGGGGCGACAGCGGCCGGCAGATAATGCGCCGCGCTACGGGCACACCTGATCGAGGAACGTGAAGGAGACAAAGGAGACACTTGGCAAGGAACGAAAGCATGCAGGCGAGCTGGGTAGGAAACATCATTATCTAAACCCTGAGACAAGGAGAAATAAAATATAGGGACAAGACGACAGAAAACTTCCTCCGTTATTTTATTTCTCCTCGTGATAGGCTTAAATTATAAAACACTTGGCCTTTTTTTATTCCTCTTTTGTTTTGCTTTTTAAACCGAGGATTGATGAGCCTTTCATTCTGAATGGAAACGTCCATACACTCCATTTCAAGCGTAACTCCGAGCGCTACCAATGCTACGATCGAAGAAAGTCAATCAATCTGGGTTAAAAGCGCCAGGTCAACGCGTTTTTCGTATTTTAGGAGAAGTGAGGAGTTGCAGTCTCATGGGTTCGAGACGAACAAGCCATACTCTATAATGCTTCAATGACAGTGCGATACCTGCTCTCAAAAAAGATTAAGCTAAAAAAAAAAGAAACGGCGGAGTTTAAGTAAATTTATCGGATAATAATTTTCTAGTTGGTCAACCTGTATCGCTAGTCAAAGTATTTAGAGGGGACATCACGAGGTTGGGCGCGGCAATGCAGTCGCCTCCGAGAAGCTCCACCGCAGTTCCAGGGACGCTCGTGGTCCGCGTGAGACCGCGCCGCCCCAGGCAACGCCGCCGTGGTGCGACCATCCAGCCCGTCCCCCCGGCGGGCCCGCCTGCGCGCCTCCGCGCCAACCCCGATTATGGATCGAGTCCAACTTCTCGGGCGCCGCGATGCCTTGACCAGGTCCCGCGTGCATATTGCGCAGACGAGGCCTCATCGCGCGTTAAATTCCAAACAGGCCAGCCGAGGAGCCGCGACAAGTGAGTTCCTCGAGAACACCGACTCGATGTTGGTTCCGGACGGCGGGGGAAAAGGAGAAAGCCTGGGAACCTTTCGGCGCGGAAAATTGGGCCCCGCGGCGCTTCGCTCCAGGGGTGAGCTCGGCATTCCCAGACCGGCACAATTGATCGCGGACTAAACCAGCTCAGCCCCGATACCGTGCCCGAGGCCAGGGCGCTCTTATCGCGCCGCTGGCCCCGGGCCCTCGGACGGAAATAAAGAAGAAGCGGAGAGTGCTTCGCTAACTCGACATCGCCGGCGGCGCCCGCGTCGCGCCTCCTTCCTCTCATCACTTTTGGAAAACGATCGCCGGGGGCGGGCCGCCGAATCCAGACTTCGAGAAAATTTCGCGCCGGGACGACGCCCAGGAATGCTCCCCGAGTGCCCCCGGGCCCCGCTCCCGGTGGCCAGCGTGGCGCCCCCTGCGCGGAACATGCCGAGGCCGCGCCGCTAATCCGCAAATGGGCCATGTCGCCTTGCGAGCGTGCCTGCACACTGGCTCGGAAAGTTTCGTTCGGAGTTCGCGTCTTCGCCGCCGCCTTCGTCGCGACGTGTCGCACCTTATGCCGTTCGGCTCGCTCAAAGGAGACTCGCGGCGACGCTAATCGCCCGGGTCGCATTACCTTGACTCCATTCGGATTATACTGCGCGCGCATTAGCATAAATTTGTGTCTTTTTCCGATAAGAGGTCGCTTTCGGAGCTGGTCACCAATGTAACTCTTTTTTCTGAATTTCATCGGCCTGCGTCTGAAAGAGAGTGCGACGTTCCGCGCTTTGCGATTGAAAGATCGCCAGATCAGTTCGGCAAGAAATTACCAGGGAAACCTACTCGAATGAAGCAAGCGTTCAACCCGTTCAGCTCTAGCAGTTCTGCGCTCCTGAAAGGGCCCCGGGCGAGGCGGTTAGCGACCCGATCATGGTGTGTGGGTCTTTTTAAAGCATGCAGATTCCAAGGCCCTCCGGAAGAAAGTCCGTGTCAGTCTTTCACTTAATGAACGCGTGCGTTTGATAATGCATGTTTTATGCAAATAGGGGAGTCAGTTTATTCATTATCAATCGCAGTCCTTGGGAGCGGATAGCCAAATTAGTGGTCTTGCCCTACCTTGCAGCCGTGCCTTCGAAAACAATGAAGAAAACTTTTGTCGTTGTGGCGCCTGCATGCAGTGGCCGAGCCATGGAAGTACCGTTACGTTGTCCGTGTCACTCGAGTTGCTTTTCTAGACTGTATCATTAATTTTAATTAGATGTCTACTCAATCTAATTTTGGACCTGATTGCGCCGCTCGACGCCCCCGAAGGGACAGCTCTGAGCGGGAAAAGATTGACGTCGCGCTACGCCTATTAAACCGGATTTTTTTTTTCTGTCTTCCGTGAAAATCGATCCAGTCGTTGGCACGGACTTGAACGGTGGCTACTCCATACCAGTTGTAACCCAACTGTAACAAAAAGAAGGTTGTGTGCCAATTTAGCACGAAACAAAACATGCTCATCCATAAGTTTACCACGCATATATCACTAGCACACACAATCCAACACATATACACGACCAAGCACTGCCCCCCCCCCCTCTTTTCATTAAAAAAAAAAAATTACAACACGGTCACTTGCGGCGGCGGCTGGAAGTCTGCGCCAGAAATGAAGCCTTCCTCGAAGTTGGGCTCCTCCTCCGAAGAGAAGTGTGTGTCGGCGAAGTATACGGCAAAGGCGGCTGCTCCGTCGGAAGCACAAAAAGGGCGTCGCGGTCAGCGGCAAAGGCGACCTCCAACAACACGGAAGAAGCCTTCCGCAACGCGACTAGGATCGTGTCGACCTTGTTTTATGGGCCATTGAAAACACATAAAATGGCGTTCGGCCCCCGGAATGAAATTTTATGTGCGCCATGAATTCGGACGATTTTTTTGTTGTTGTTTTGTTTCGGTTTCATTCCCGGAGCCCCACTGATTGACTTCAATTGCCATGTGGCTTCGTAACTCTGCTGGTTGCACGCTGTAATGGATTGTAAAACTCGTCCGCGTCGCTCCAAGGAATTCGGCCGGGCGACGTGGTTGCCTTCCGCTCCGGGAAAGCTCCGGCGGCGGCTAAGCAGCGTGTGTAGCGCGTCGCTGGCCACTTTGATCGCTTTAATGATTGACTCCACTTTCTCCGGCGCGCCGCCTCTTGCAGTGTTTTGAACGGAAAGCTTTGTTTGCGCGGGCTAATCGATTGCGCTGCACAGCCCCATCGCGACGTCAGGCACAAACAGCAAGCTGCGCAAAAGCCTTCATAAAAACAATAATAATAAAGAAGGAAGAAGGAAGGCTCGCTTGTGTTTACAATTGCCTCAGACGGAAACTGAAGCCATTGTGTACTCTGTGCGATCGCGTCGGGGGTTTAACGATCCATTAGTTCTCTTTAAAATAGGGGGGAGGGGGCGATGCTTTTAATGTTCCCCTTTCCCGCGGAGGAGAACCGACAATTTCGATGGGGTTGGTTATGAAATTACACGTCTTTGTTTGAATGAATTCATTAATTACGTTTAATTTGGACCAGCGTGTTGACGAGGTGTCTTCCCCTTTCCAGTGTTATACAGCAGTGGCAACATAGATATAAATGCATAGTGCAGTTGAATTGAATAGGGAATAGGTTGGTGTATTCAACTGGGAGAAGAAAAAAAACAGTATTTCATATAAAGGATATTGCGACACGCATGCGCGAGCCATAGCAGGTGTGCGTTTACATATTACATACAATTTGAACAGTAGAAAAAATTTCACTCAAGAACAAATTGCGGCAGAATTAACTGCATCAACAAAACCGTCAAGTGACGGAAGGGTTACTACTTCGTTTGTTAACGAATTCCACTCTTGGATTGTCCGAGGAAAAAGGAATACCTGAATACATCATGCTTATATCTGTATTGCTTGATAGCTCTTGAATGATTGAGTATAGCTGAACCCGTTGATGAAAAAGTGATATATCTCTCACTGTCAACATTGAACAGCTTGTTAACAAGGGAGCATAAGAAGCGTAATCTGTTTAGTCTTGCTCTGATCTCCAACGGTTGTATACTAGCCTGTGCAAGTAAGCCTGACGCAGAAATATTATATCTGAAATTGTTAGTTATAAATCGGCCCAGCAAGTTTTTGGACACGTTCAAGTTCACTGATTCCCTTCGCGGTATGAGGATACCAGGCCACATTGGCATATTCTAGCATGAGCCTTATGAGTGTATAGTATGCAGTTCTTTTTTCCCGTATCAGCAAATTTTAAACTACGTCTGACTGTAAAAAGTTTACGCCTTGCCCTGTTAACAACATCATCTATACGCAGATTCCAGTTTAGTTTGCCCGTTATTGCTACTCCGAGGTGTTTGTATTGCTCGACATAACTGATGAATCTTCCATTAATATAAAGTATAAATATAAATATATATAAAGTAAAAATAAATTGGGATGCTAAAATAGTTGTTAGAAAAATATAATGGGAGACATCGAACATGCGTGTAAACATTTATGACTGGAGCGTTAAATTGTAACCCTTGTCCTGTTCTTTTTTTTTTTTAAGTTAGTTAAAGATAGGACAGTTATTTGTAGTGTCCACGCGGTTTGGGGAAAGCGATTTAAAAATCCAAATATCAAAACGCTGCGGTGTTGCGACCGCTAATTTGGCAATTCTTCATTTTAATTATCAAGCCATATTCTGTGCTGAGCTCGATTCCGCTCGCGTTAAAGCTAAAATGTTTTTTTGTTTTATTTATATAAAAAATATTTTGAGAGAAATATGATAAGGTATAATATATATCAAGCTCGATGCAGCAATCGAAACCCCGAGCAAACCGTGCACGAAATCGCAACACGCAGTCGGCCAGCGACGGTTCCCCATCTGGCGTGCGAAGGGTGCAAATTTATTCTTGAAAGGCACAAGACGAGCGGAAACAGGAAAACAAAGTGGAACTTGGCGGCGTCGCGCGCCGCCAGTGAAACCAGTGCCGGGGATCTTAAATGAAGTTAGGAGAAGGAGGCGAGCGGGGAGGTCGTAGCGGGATCGGTGTTTTGGGAACCGCGAGGAACTGGCGCTGCATCCGACCAAGGTCGCCTCCTCCACACAAGCGGCGGCTTCCACGGACAGGCTTGCACGAAGGCGCGGCTTCCATAGCGGGCCCGCCTGCAGTCGCGCCAACAGCGCGGCCGACTTTTAATTACCGCCGCTTTCCGCCATATTTTTGCTGCCCGCAACGCGGTTCGTTTTCAGGCAGAGCCGAAATGCCTCCTGACACCCATCCGCCGAGCGGTGCACCTTTGTGCCGGCGTCCTACTTGGGGCGCCGATAATGAGCGCCCAGGGGCGAAGAGAACCGTGCAAATCAGCGCCTTGATTGAGACCGCCGCCGCCTGTCACACGCTATACGCGCCAGGCGGCCGCCCGAGAAGTTGATCTACAGCGGGGCTTTGTGTTTCGCGCCGTAATTGCACGCGCTACGGGGCGCTGAAAGCTTCATTAACCTTTCTGCGGGCGCCAACTTGATCCCTCCCCGCGAAAGCTGCTAAAGGAGTTGAGCCGCGCGCTCGGTTATCTGGCGGCCGCCTCGGCTTTGCGGCCGAAATAAATGCGCCAACGAACGGGCTTACGCAAGTTCACCCGTTGCGGGATACATCGGCCGGAGCGAACGTGAGAGCCTCTCGATATGCGTTCATCTCCGTCTGCATACACCAGCGAGTTCTTTGTGGCGCGGCGGGTTGATCCGTTCATTACGCTTGCATAGTTTGCATACCGGCGCTCCTATATGTTGCTTATTTATGCGCCTCGTATTACGTCGGTGGCACGCAGCTTTTTCTGTTGTTTCTTTTCGAGATGGCAAGAGCTCGCTCTTTTTTTATCGAGTCGTAATCTGGGAGTCGGCCAGGTTGTCTCTCGGACGGGAGGAGGGCGCATCCGGCGGCGGCGGCGGCGCCGAGTGCGCGACCTCCTGGGAACCACCCGGGGCGACGCGCGCCGTGAAACAATGTGCCACCGTCTGCCTCCTTCCCTCGCCTCCCAGACATTGCGGCGCCGCCGGGTTCGAGGAAGCGATCACGACAGATCGGCAGCTCCGTCCAAAGAGCACGGGCAGAAGCGGGCCGCGCGTTGCGATAAAAAGAACAGCGCCGAAGAAAGGAAGCGCCCGAGTTTCGTTTCACGAGGAAGCAAAGCTATCAGGGGAGCCAACCTTCTAACCTCATCCCATTTCGGGGTGAAAAAAAAAAAAAGAAAGCACGTATATTTTGCATTTTTACTGAAGGCGATCGGTTCTTCGTATCTTCCGCTTTTAAAACTGAGCTTCGGCTGAGCGACATTGGGATGGTTGCTGTCTTGGTTAGGTTACTTTTAAAAAGTAATTAGTTACAGTTATAGGTAGATTGTTAAAATTTTATTTCCGTTATAGTTACAGTTACCTAAAATAAATGTAACGCGTTACAGTTACTGTTACTTCGTCATAGTAACTTAGTTTCTTTCAAAATACCTTCGTCTTTTCTAAAATTCTACTATGAATACATGATGACAACACACAATGACTAGGATTTATAGTTATTACCTTTCTCTTTCTCTTAAGGGCTCTATCATTCCCTTTTCTCAACTGACAGGCGAGGGAGATATCGATGAACAGACGGGTCCATTACAATAATAGGAAGGGCAGCAGAAGGCTAAACCATTTGGAACTGTATAAGTGGAAATGACCGTGAGTATGAAACAAGGTGAGGAAAGGAGTGAACAAAAACAACATACGGTCGTCTCGGAATGCGCTTTTCTTTTTAATTTCTTCTGTGCAACGCGGAACAAAATGCTCGACCGTGGATCACGGGCTCATAACCCCTGGGATAGAGCAAGTCGACCAGTCTGTGGCCCCGTTCAGACAGTGTCTAGTGGCGGTGAGTCGCTTTCGCAAAGAAAGCTATCGCCGCGACTGCTGCGGCACCGACGACACAGGCTCGATCGTTCGGCGTTAAACAGTTTACCGTTAAAGGGCGATTCGCACACTTGCGTCGAATCCGACCGAAGGCAACTGCAACAGCTTGCGACATACGGGTTACTATAACAATAACTGCGTCGGCTCCCCCCCCCCCCCAAAAAAAAAACGCTTTTTATTTTGTTTTGTTGGAGCCGACGCAGCTGTTGCCATAGCAACCCGTCGTCGCAAGCCGTTGCAGCCGCATTCGGTCGGACTCACGCAAGTGTGTGAATCGCCCAGAGTCCGACGGCGAGCGTAGCAAAAGCGGCCTAGTGCAGCACACACAGATAGGTCGCAGATATTTAGTTTCTGCTCGCCGGACATTGAAACTCGCGTGTTCTGCACTACGCTGCCTTCACTTCGTTTAGCATCGGTGTATAACAAAGAGCCACGCACAAAGAGGTTGAAATAAAGCAAATGCTAAATGCGCTTTTCCGCGCGATGGAAAAGGAAAAACAGAAATAGAAAAATGCCTGCCCTCTACGCCGGCACTTTGCTCCGACGAAAAAACGTTTTGAGTTCTTGCTTTTTTTGTCGCGTCTAATGTGGGGCCCAACCTCCGCGAGGCCTTATTTTGGCCCTATTTTGTGAACACTGCAGCGGGTCGAACCCGCTATAGTGTTTACAAAATAGGGCCATTGTTTTCGCGAAAAGGATCTGTAACTTTCCAGATACTTTTTAGTTACTTTAAGAAAGAAGTATTTAAGTTATCGTTACGGTCACTTAAAAATAATGTATCGAGTTACTGTTAAAAGTCACCCAAAAAAGTAACGGGTTATAGTATCGCCATACTACCCAAGACTGTGTGGTTGTTGAGACTGAAGGAGTATGAAGCTTCCGACCCAGCTCGGATGATGACTTAACGTCATTTGGGCCGTTTCACGCGAGCCCTTGACTTCTATTGAGCGACAGTGGGAGGGCATCTTAGCAGTGCGTGACCATGCATTGTGTCGACGATGCGGCACTTACAGTCGACGACAGCTGGAGGATCACAGTGTTTATTATGTTCGCGATTCTTGCCTCCTGACTTGTTCTTCGGCGCCCCTATACCGGCACATTCCGCGATCCCGTTGACTGCGAAGATTGGTCAAAGACAGGTCTGTACTGAGAGAAAGCGTAGGTATACGTGGCGACTTGTGCACACTGTCCGCTAAACGTCAATGTCGCTAAAAAAAGAAAAATGTTGTAAACAGCGGCAAACCAAGAATGAGGAAACTCTGGGGGACAAATGGACACGTGCGGGTGCTTAATGTTTAATGTAAGGTTCTGGAAGCGCCAAGTGGCATCTCAAACATAAAGAAAGAAGACAGTGGAAAAACAAAAAAGGAAAGGGTGAAGAGTGCATGCATTAAACAAAATTACGTACCATTATGGCTACGTGTCTGTCTTCGTCCCTGGGTGTTTCCACTTCAGTCCCTCCGTATCAAATTGCAGTACGCCCCATCTCGCGTCTCACCTTCTTCGCTCCTAATCTGGCTTGACATAGTACACTGCGCGGCACCGTTCTTGCGAACGCGATATCGGCGTTTTTTCGCATGTTACTTCAGGAAACGGTATGGGCGACCACCAAAGCTTACTACTTAGGTTTATCCCGAAATGGGCGCTTCCCAAAGCTCTATGTCTTACTGACTGCCTTTCGAATCTTTAAAAAAAAAAGACAGAAAAAAGCGATCGCTTGTTTGCGCTAGCAGTGTCTCGCTATGTACACATGATCGCGAGCAAACGGCATCGCCACACAAACCAGTTTACTCAAACTGCACTCTGAACGTTGTTCGGCCAAAGCAAACTGGTTGATCCCGTGCGGCCAGAGCATGCAAATGTTGCCGTCACGCGAGATTTCAAATCGCTGGCTGATAGCGGTTAATAGTCGGGTGCCACCTACATGCATATGTGTGCACATATGCTGCTGGCGCACGCGATGCTTTGGGGACTGGGCACGTTGCGAACTGGGGTGTAACCAAAGCCTCCCAGCCCTCTATTGGTCTTGGATTCGTTCTGGGCTGTGTAAAGCGAGCTACAGAAAAGCGTTTAACTCGGGCACCCCCTTTATACGCTATATTCCAGAAAAAGAAAAAAAAAAAAACAAGAAAAACGAGAAGATAGGTGCCTGTAGTTATCCCGCCATCAGAATAATTGTTACCTAGTAACGTCGAGGACGTCGATATACGGAGCCGAGTCATGGCTGTTTGTCCTCGCGAAGGAGAGGAAGCTGGCAGCTAAGCAATCTATACCGATGACCACAAGCCTGTAGTGCGGCGGCACTTGTCCAAATGTCGTAAAACGCAGCCAGCCAGCTTGAATATTCTGCCGCCTCTGGAGGACGAAATGTGGACCTCGGGTGTTTTCCCGAAGAAATATGCCGCACAGAGCTCTCTGGGGGACATGCTTTCGTGATCCCCGTGTATACGATTGGGGATTCACGGGCCGGACTGGAGGAGCCCGGACCGCGTTTTCTGCTGCGGCTCGGGTGCGGTGTGTCTTTCGCTTCTTCGTCCGGATCGCGTGGCGCGACACCCTGTCTCCAGCCTTCGTCCACGGGGTTAGAAACGGGAGCAGAGCGCGGCAAATCGTAAGCGCTCACATCCGTAGTCCCGAAAGAAAGAACGAGAAAAAGAGCGACAGAACACCTGAGAAAGAAAACAGACGATGGTTAGGCGTGTTAATTTAGCCGCGACGAGTCGAAGTTGTTCCAGTGCTCGTGAACGTTATCCATTTTTATATAAAGTGCAACGCAGGTGTTTATGTAAAACATAAAACTAGAAAATAAAACAAAAAACTAGATACAGGCCTTACGAGTGGCGTCTTCCAGCTTCCTTGCGTATGTCGTAACATAAAACCGGAGACAGGGAATGTGTGTCCTTCTTGTTCCTTGTCTCCGGTTTTATTATGTTGCATACTATTCACCAGCTCCCCTGTGCCCTAACTCTTCTTTCAGAATATTGTAGCTCGCCCGCAATGTGGTCTCATCGGGACTACCGATGTCGGCGTCTATGCCCCGCCGTTCAGAAGCATACCGAAATTGATAGGACCTTTTCCTCTAGGTTATTATATTTACTCTACACCTTCGACTGAAGAAAATTGTGCACCACGAGAAATGTTAGATCAAAGATGAACCAAGAGGTTTGTTCTCTTGGTTTGGTCGGTTGTTTTGCAGCTCGAACCTTCTGGTCTCAGGCAGTCTAATTGGCGCGACGAAGAGAAAACAAAAATGCTAACGTTGTCCTCCTTACACACCGGAGAGTTTCGGAATAGGGGGCCCCAAATCTTTGAGTCGTCCATATAGCTTGGGGGCCCCCGAGATTCCCTATCCTAACACTACGTACTAGCTCTTGGTTTGTGGACTTCGTGTTTTGTTTTCTGATTTGGCTACCCTTTGCTTTCATTTGGCAAATGGCTGGGCTTTTGCAAAAAAACCTCCCATGACAGAACTGCCATACGTCGACTTCTCTAGCATTAAGGTTGTCGCCACAGGTTCCTGCCAGGACAAGGTCGGTGGCTGGTGCCGTCTGTCAGCCAATAAACAGAAAAAAAAACAAAAAAACAGAGACGCTAGCGGTTATTCGAGCCGGGGAAGCGTGCATATCCGAGTCAACCATATTCCTTCGGTGACAAAAAAGACACGCCCAACAGGTGTACCGTTGTCGGTTGTCGGTCCACCCCGACTGAGCCCCTGCACTTCAGAAGAGAAAGAGCCTCCGTGCTGCGCATGCCGGAACATTCGCCTCTACATGGCGCCACTCTCGGACCGTTGTGATCCGCGCCGTAAATTTCGAGCCTCGAGGGCGGATCACGCCCGGAGTGCCACCGAGCGATCCATCACCGAACACTCGGCTGCTGATCCGGCCCAGAGGCGAGGAGTATACTTTTTCGCCATTTCTCGTCACCGAGCGAGCAGTCAACGCACGAATTTCCGCCTCGCTTTTCTTCGTGCGTCTCGCTCGGCCGCCCTTGTTTGCTTTTTTTGTCCCGAGCGCGTGGCTTTCTGGGATGGTGCTGAGTGATCGACTCGGAGCTCCGACGGAGCGCTCAGAAGGGTAAAGCGCGCGACCGGCTGGGCGTGGGTGGTTCCCCGGCTATCCCCCGCTGAGTGGCCAGCGCGGTCGCCGGGCCCATTCAGGAAGAGTTGCGCCTCCCCCGCTGAGCCAACTCGTTTCGTGTCGTCTTCGCGGGCGAAAATAAAGTGCGCTTACACCTCCGCAGGTTGCCAGACTTCGTGCGGCTAAACTTTTTGCAAAATAAGGCCTCGGGTCAACAGGTTATGCCGAGGAAGACGCGGCGGGTGTTCGAAAAGTTGGAGCGAGAAAGAATGGCACCCCCGGACCGTAGCCATTATGTAACATTTTGGGGGAAAATTGTGACGACGACCGGGAATGATGTAGTTGCCACTAAATCATTCGAGAATAGTGACGTGTTTTAAATCGGGAGTTATGAAGGGTTTGACAGAGCAATGTACGGCAACCAGTGGCGTTATAATGCAAATTTGGTTCGCGGGAACCCGAAGTTCGAGCGGTTGTTAAGTGGAGGAGCTAAGCCACGGTTATGAGCATGACGCTTGCGCGCTTGAGTTCCTTCGTAGCTCGCGGTTCTGGGTGCAAATATTACTGCGTGTTCTCATTCGCTGATCTCGCTTCCGTAAGAATCGATTGTTGGCTCCCGTGCACACCCCCGGAAATTGTACTCGCGGGTCTCCCTCGTAGACAGGCGCGGGCCACATTCGACGAAATGCGATATCTTCGTGAGGACTGTTCACGGCTGTGCTCCTTTCCACCTTCGCGCACCCGAAGTCCTTTGGGTATAGTCTAACCTTGTCCCGTGCCCACGGCCGTGATAGCGGCATGCGACCACCTTAGATTCTTTATATACTCTTCTGTGTTTAGTTTTACAGCAAAACTAACACCAGCTCTGTTCGCCCGAATTACGTTTATGCGTTTCCAGAAGGCAACCATATATACACCTAGCTCCTATACGTGCGCCTATATAAGTATAACGTATGTAAATATGGCGCTTGGATATCATGATCGAGACCGGATGACCTGGTGCAGAGGCAACCTTCCGCGTTCAAGCAAACCCATTTGGTGACCATGCTCCAAGGTTACGTGCAGTGCGTGACTCAGCGTTACGCGCTGTCCTTTCCTTACCTTCCGCAATCCATTCCGTTATCGCGCGACGTGAGCCACTCAGAGACGCAAGCAGTCCCTACGGGGTCGTCGCCACCGCGGAGTCGGAAGAATCGAGAAGTCCTGGCGAATGTTTTGATGGCTCTCTACCTGAATGGTAAAGATGAGAGCTGCGGACCTGTTAGCAGGAGAGCCGAGAGCTTTTGGTCGTCCCGTTGGAGTGTCGTCAAACTTGCGGGGGTCCTCGGGGCGTTTCGGAGGTCGCCACCTGAAGTCACCCTCCGCTTCGCGTGGTTCCTTTCTGACGCCCTTACCGGCTTGTTAATGCAGCCCCCTGGCTGCCAAGATCCACTGTCGGCGCGGGACCAAGTGGCTCCGATTTTGACCGTACTAAATCCTGAGGCTTTTACGCAAAACTGAGCCGAGACTTGTGTTGCAATCAATGTTAAAAAAAAACAAAAAAAAACGATAAACTATTTTTTTAAATACTGCGAGTTTCAGAGATCAGCGTCTAGCTCCGATAAAAACCTAAAATCCATCACCGCGACTGACGGCATCTAGCGGAGGCATTACGAAGCTGCCCGAGTTTTGTCGTAAAAACATAATTTTGACTCAAAGCAAACGAAACATAACTCATCTCGTCGGTACTGTTATTAAAGATAAAGAAGCAATTACTTTTGCGCTGCACTTCGTTAAAATCTAGACGTAAAACTATAAGGTCACGTGTCTAGTGGTCAAAAATGTGCAACATGGCGGCGGCCAATTGGGGGTCACTTTCAGCTGCCAGTTTATCGCTCTAAGGCCCTCTACGGCGTTGGGCTCAATATACCTTTTGACGAGTTACCCAAGCATCAAAAAGAATGCCGCGAACGAAGGTACACGAGCTGCGCGTGCTGGCGTCTTCAGCTCTAACTATTCGAAAGCAAAAATCTAAAACACATGGCACTTCGCACGCGCGTTCCACGGACGCTTTATCTTAGTTATTTACTTCGAATCTTTTCTATAGGGAAGGCGAGCGCGTGCAGCGCGTGAACCTACGTTCCCAGCATTCTCTTTGATGCTTGGGTAATTTAGCGAGAAGTTTATCGCTGAGTTGGCGCCATTTTGATGTGATGACGGAGGCATGGCTGTTGGCACGCTTTGGTTATTCTAGTGGGTGTTAGTCAGGCTCGTTAATATAGTAAGGGGTACGCTGGGGCCTTCAGGCGAACGATGCTGGCCCCTGCAAAAACTTTATATATATATATATATACGGAAATCTTTAAATGCTAATCGATCAGACCGATTAGCCGACTTAACTGTGTCGGTTGAAAGTTTTCGGTTCCGTTGAGACACGTGCGGTCTCGGATAAGCTTGCAGTAGGCAGATAAGTTCTGCCTTACCAAGCCCGTTTGCCCGCTTGCATTGCTTATATAAGAAACCAGGCAAAAATGACAGCGATAAAGGCAAAAAAAACACAGACGGTAGCCACGGCCATGCAGTCGGAAAAACTCAAAACCTTTTGGCTAGTGACCAATCATGGGGTGCTGACGCGAAACAATTATCTTAGACACTGGCCATTAGAATAAAAGTGATAGATATATCATCGTCTTCTCTACGTCTTTAACTTTACATAACTAACATCGTCACTTTTTTTTTCCGGCCTGCCAGAAGGTGTGTTGTTTTTTAAACGTGACAGCAGCATTAATCGCCACCGTCCACGTACTGACGACGTCCACGACAAGTTTGAAACAGGTTTCTGAAGGGCGTTACTTGATACCGCGAAACTTCACGAGGCGCCTATCGCTAGAGTAGTTTAGTTTTGTGCGCTCAACCCAGACTTGCGACGTGCGGAGTCCGGTCTATGGCGACACCGTTTCCCGAGAGAACTTGCTTACACGTTGTCATGTTTGATTGGGGCGCGCGTTGCTCCCTTTGTGCCTTCTTTTCACGAGCGTTGATCGTTACTTTAGAATCTAGATTCACTTAGGACCGGGCTCGATGGTTAACCAAGTGTTGGTGGCCAGCGGGAGAACCCAAGCCGGTCGGAAATACTTCCCGATAATATCGTCTAACACAAGCGTGGATTCCTCCTGTGAATTGGTGACATCATGTCCATTACAGTCTCGGCATAAGAACAAGCTCATATAACGTATTTCGGCAAAGCAAATCAAGAAAAGAAAGAAAAAGAGGGGGGGGGGGGAGGGTATGGAAATTTGTTTCTCCAGATCGCTGTTAGTAATTCGAGCTCTCACAGATCTGACTCTCTATTGCAAAAAATCTAAGAGGGCAAAAAAAAAACAAAAAAACCAGTCTATTTTGAGCACTTGACTAAGATGTTCAACGTATGATTCACTCCGACACAAACAACTAAAAAAGGCGCGTCACACATGAAGCAACATCATTCGAAGGGATCGTCTTGACCAAACATAATTACGTTCAAAGAAGAAATAAAAGAGCACACTTCTCCTAAATGTCGCGTAGGAAGACTGCCAAAACATTGATACATCGTCGTTGTGTTAAGACGTTTTCATTTTGTATCATCCAATCATATCATGCTAATTACGCACGCCGTAAGTATAAACACTGCAGGTATTCCGTCAGACCTTGGGATTAATATGGAAGCTTAAGTTCCATCCATGCGGCACAAGCCGCGAGTGTCCTTGCCAAGCCACGCAGAGAACCGGCCGCTCCCCCGATGATGTCAGCTACGCAACGGCAGACCGCCTGGAATGCCCAGCAATGCATGGCCCACTAACCCGCGTCCGCCGACTCGCCGCTCGGTTCCCAACATTGCCGATCGGGTGCATCTCAAGGATCATTACCCCGAAACTGAGGCAACGAAAGGGTCGGAATATTGACTCAATCGCTGCAATTAAGGCCGCTTGTTTGAATTTTTTTTCTTCTGCTTCTTCTAAGTTTCCCGAATGTTGGGATAACTGCTTCCTTCTTTCTTCCTACTCATACTAACGTTCGCTGCACTCTTGAAAAAGTCTGTGCGTTTACTTTCACGCACACCACTCGGAGAGCCAATCACCGCATTTTACGAAGGCAGCTCAGCGAATGACGATGCCGAAACATATGTTTAGACTGAAAAACGCAGTCTGAGTTGTGACATTAAGCAATGCAAGCGTGGCGTTTTGCATTGCTTAATGTCACAACTCAGTCTGCGTATTTTGGTCTAAACATATGTTTCAGCATCGTCATTCGCCGAGCTGCCTCCGTAAGTTGCGGTGATTGGCTCTCCGAGTATTGTGCGTGAAAGTAGACGCACAGACTTTTTAGAGTGTGGGACTGCCTCTTGGTGACGTCACAACCCCCAAACACTGAGGGGTTTACAACGCGAAACTACGCCCTCGAAAGGTCTTGCGAAGTTGAACGAGCAAATAGCTCGTAGGCACCACCGTGGATTTCACGAGGAATAAACGATATTTCTACAGAAAGAAATAAAGTGTCTCACGCGAAATTTTACGTCACCAGATGCCATCAATGAAACTTTTGCCCCCCGCCCCCTTCGGTCCGGATCGTACTGGAACGTCGTTTCGCTCGAGCCGCTTGTGGCCAGATGGATAGCCTAATTAGCATCGATAAGAAGACACGGGTGCTGACAGGGTCCTCCATCCATTTTCTCCTCTTCGTGGCGCATGTGCCGGCCGATGCCAGTGTCCAAGAATTCCTCATTCCGGCTGTCCCCGGACTCGACGGCCGTTTGTATGCGCGGCCACGCGCCTGACCACTGCCTCCGAATGAGGGTTTGGCCGCGACTACGTAGCGGGGGTCAACGATGCCGAACCCAGAGCCGCGGCACATTGCCAGAAAATACCCCATTCCGTGCGGACCTATAAGCAATAAAAAAAAAAAAGGATCAGGCAACATTACCTCGCTTAAAATTAACGCCTATACTATTTTTTTTTTTTTGCAAAATAAACCTGGGAGAGATTGGCATTTCAGTAGCCTCTTAAACGCTCGATGCTGATCGGAGCCTTGAACCGCAATGCTCGGGTCAGCTAGTACGACCTTCGACACACGCAGCGTGTAGGGGCCACAGCGTAGACCTCGCAAGATTAGACCACGGCCCCTCGATTTGCGCCGTCGCGGGAAAGCGACGGAGCGAATCAAAGGGCCGTGGTTAGACTCTCCCTTCTCCGTGTCTCCAGAGACGATTCTTGTGACGTCGAACTGCCCCGGCATGGTGTGAGAGAGCTCTCCAACGCTTAGCGTCTCCTCGTAGTAGAAATCTAGACACCCGCCTTATACTACGGTACGGTTAATACCCGGTATTCATTCCTGTGTATAATGTGTACAACGATGCTGCGCCAAGCTACATCTGTAACTTTTTTTCCTTTTTTCTCTTGTGTGTGTTGACATAAACCGCGGGTTATACTTTACACATAGCAGGAAACATGGTGGGCCTTTATAGTTTTTTTTTAACATTGTCTGGTGATCCTTCGAGTTTTCTGGAAAATAAACTTTGAATTGATTTGATTTTGGCGTTCAGTGCGTAGACGGGATTTCGTGCGCAGGCGGAAAGGGGTGTCCACCCGAAAGGGTGGCAGTTGTGACGGTGTGCGACCCCACTTGAGCCGATGAGGAAGGACACGCGTAAGCGCTACAGCAACGCCGACATGGCGACAAAGAAAGGACTTCTTTTTTATTATAATGCAATTAAATGCAAAGGTGCAAGCGAGCTGGACAAGAATGACGAAAATAATCCCTGGAGAAGGGGAACAAGAGGGACAAAGGACAAACACAAATCTCCAAACACAGCTAGGTGACTGGTGCGCCTCTTTTTTTCCGTAACAGTTTACACACATTTGACGAAGGATAAAGCAGACAGCTTGTTTACGTTTCCTCGCATTGATTTAGCCGTGAGTCAACGGGCAACGAAATGCGGAATTCTCATTTATAGCCGTGCAGCGAGAGACGCCTTCCGCGTGTCGGCGGGTTTCTTTCGTACTTGTTTCTTGTCTCGTTCGCCGAACGTGATGTAGCTCGAAGGTCTTCGCCGATCGCGCTCCAGAGGGTCCCCGAGGCGGCGAGTGAAAGGCGTGCGACTTGCGTCATGACCCGAAGCCACACCGTGGCCCGAAACATGAGCTCGCGTGAAGGCTCGGAGAGGCTTCAACGTCTTGACGTGTTCAGCAAAGCGCGGCGCCTCGTTACAGCGCGCGCGCCTTCTCTGACGGGGTCAAGGCCTGGTGTACACAAGTGGGCATGTGATGACACCGAGGAGGTAGCGCAAAGAAGCCAGGTACAAGCTCACGACGGAAACTTCTCGCCAGCATTGACATGTTCGATGGGCCGTCTGGGATGTGTGACCGTCGCAATGGAAATCGATGCCTTCGAATTGAGCCGCGGAAATATTGCCTGGCAAGCGTTCAGAGAATCGTCAGGTCCGAGTTTCGAAGTTGCACCACAAGTCCGAAACTTGTGGTGCAAATAACCTGCCTGTGTTTTCGAGTCGCAGACTTGCAAGGTGCTCATTACAAGTAATCAATTTCATTTCGTTTCATTGATTGTACCCTCAAAACCCGAAGACATTATGGAGGGTGAGAGCAACAGGAAAGGGTTAAACCAACAACGAAATACAAATTTGGCACACTCAATGGCGAGAAGGTTATAGCAATAGAAAACATATGAGGCACTCTCGTCAATAAGATGATTGGTGCTGGCACACTTGAATAGCTCAGCGTCCGTGATGGCAGTTATCGACCCGGGAAGGTGGTTCCGTTTCTGAAATGTACGTGGAACGAACGATTAATAAAACGTTGTCGCGATAGAACTTGGCTTGCCCACTTTATGCTGATGATCAAGACGAGAAGAAATATAAAATGGTCGAGAGATTAGTGTGGCGCGTAGTATAGAATTATGGTAATAAATTTAATCAAACAAGGAAAGGCGAGACATTCTTTGACGTAGGGATAAAGGTGACAATGAGAGAGAGAGTATTTTTCATGGAGATGACGCTTGGCGGTAGCGTAGTAGTTGCTTGGGGTAAAACGAATAGACCTGTTCTGAATTGCTTCTAATGTAGATGTAAGAGTTGCTTGTCCGGGATCCCAGACAGAAGCTTCAAATTCTAACTTGGGGCGAATTGTTTTATACAGATTTATATTAAGTGACACAGGGGTTAATGAAAAATTACGTTTGATGTAGCCTAACATGCGGTTAGAGCACTAGAAGAAATATGCTGAATATGAGTTGTGCATGACAGGCTAGAAGTAATATGTACGCCAGTCTTGCGATTGGCGAGACGCCCGCATTGTCTCGCATATGCTGGCGTTAAGATTCATAGACCGTGCATTCCACCATTGGCAGACAGCGTTAATGTCTGATTGGAGTTTAGGAGCGCCATTGTGGTATCGAATTTCACGATAAATCACGCAGTCGTTGGCAAACATAACAGATAGACGAGGATACATTAGTGGGAAGGTCGTTAATATATATTAAAAATAGTAGGGGCCCTAAGACTGATGATCCTTGTGGAACACCGGAAGCAACAGTGACAAAGGAGGAGTTACTATGATTGACAACGACAAATTGTGACCTTTGAATTAGGAAACATTCGATCCAGTAACGATTACTTGTAATCGATTACTTTCTTGAGTAATTTTGTAATCACTCGAATACATTTATTATGAAGGAATCCTAAGAGTAATTTGGTTACTTTTGGAAGTACTACAATTCCTTGTAACCTTCACTATTTTCCCCAGACCTTCCTAATGGCGCCCTTTATTTTTACCTACCAAGGAATCATCGAACGTAATCTCCGACGTAAGGGTCGTTTACCGAAATTGGTGGATTGAGAAGATGAGTAGTTTGTAATTCATTGATTCTAATCCAATAATAGGCAGTACAAAAGACCCGTTTTCAAACCGGCAGAAAAATCTGTTGCTTTGAAAACAAGTATAATCGGAAAATTAACCGTTACTTTTTTTTCTCAAATAACGGCCAATTACTCTTATTCTCAAGTGATCGAGTAATATAATTGACTCCTTTTTAACCAAGAGAATTTTTAATTGTAGTTGATTCCTTTTTTTTAGTAACTAATACTGGTTTTAGGTGCCTAGGGTTTTATTAATCCAGCTGTTGGATCCTTCAGTGGCCTGTCTATTTGAGAGTTGCATTATAGGTGTCTGATTCAGCTGCTAGATTTGTTTTTTCTGTTTCATTAAATGTATTTTCTGCCGCTTATCTATTTTTCTCACGTGGTCTCCGCAATACAGCAAGAACGCTGGAGCTGCCGCAATCGTATTTCTTTTGCACTTTACGCTGGCAAAAGCGCGTTGACCCTGTAAGTATGACGCCACTGCTCCAAACAAACCGTTGCTATAGGGGTGTTGTTATGGACGATTACATGGGACTGGATTTCGCTTCGAAAGAACGATCGGCCAAAAATCGGACTTGGAATTTAAACGTCTATAAATATAAATATATGTATCACGGGCATTTTTCTTTATCGTACGGCGGTCTCCGAAGAGGAAATAATCGAAAATATGATGATGATTGAACCGTACTTGATCGAATGAATCGATGTCTGACGAAACCCCCGAAAGCCAAAATATACGACGGAGCCAGGATATATATATATATATATATATATATATATATATATATATATATATATATATATATATATATATATATATATATATATATATATCCTGTTTCTGCAATATTTGCGACAATAACTTCCGGTCCTCGAGATGTCTCGAGATGCCGTGCAGATGACGAGCACGGAAGGCGAATGCTTGCAACATCGGCAAGGACTGACTAGCTAATCAGCCTGTTGCTGCAACAGTTTGAGTCGTCTGCATAATGATACGATTTTGATATTGTAATTATTGGGAACATGGCAGGCCTAAGAAGACTCATCGGGTTTATAAAAACGAATTGTATTTGCTTGCAATACGGAATACTGTCGGACGAAAATCTTCACACGCATGGAGATCTGCCAAAAAATACAGCGAGAAAAGTGTCTGTTTTTAGAGCATGATATCAAAGCAGCGTCAGGCTCTATTCTTGATTTTGCAGTTTACGTGCATTATTATGAAGGAGCAATTATTTTGACTCTAACATGAGCGGTTAGAGACCCCAAACTTCGTTTTCCAGGCTCGGAATATTGTGTGTGTTTTGTACCTGCTTGTAATCATCACATAAAAAAAAAAACCTACTGATTCTTCAGTTTTAAGTAAAACCCCAAATAGCGAAGGACCTGGATAATAACATTGGGTAAGAATAATATATATCTGTTACGGTCAATTTCTTTGATCACATAAATGTGCACTGAAGCAACTGTGCTCTCAGAAATCTTCGATACGTGTGCTGACCTGCACGTCGACTTTGATACATTTCACGTCGTCGTCATGCGTGATTCGGCTTCACAGTGTTTTCACCTTCTCAAATATTGCAGATGCGAGCTCCAAGGGAAGTCGTTCGCGCACTCGCGCACCTCGAACGTTGATCAAAGCTGTGTACGGGCCTTCTTCGCTTTCGAAGTCCCACAAAAAGTTGACCCCGAGAATAGAAGTTTCGTCGATCCTCACCAACTCCATTCAACGCAATCGCGTACTCCTGAGAAAAACACAAAGAAACATTGATTTCCTGAAGTCACCGTGTCGTCTGCTAAGAAGGCAAAACCGGTTGCACAAATTTATTATGGGCTTTTGTCATCGCTTTATGATACTGAGACGATTGGAAAAAAAATATTTATGATAGCTAGATGCAAAGAAGACACAATGCTTACCAAAAATTGTTTTTTTTTTATCAGACAATTTCTAACTTCACGTCGAGCCCCCGTGCATTTGTCTATAACAACGGCTCTACACTCCAAGAAATGCCTGCGTGTCTGCTTACCCGCAAAACACTCAGAGAGCATATCTCTGCGATCTACGAAATCAGCTCAGCGGATGATGAGGCGGAACATCTGCTTAGACCTCAAAATGAAGTATGCGCTGTGGCATTGTGCAATGCCACAGCGCAGACTATTTAAGGTCTAAACGGATGTTCCGCCTCATCACTCGCTGAACTGATTTCGTAGATCGCAGAGATTGGCTCTTTAAATGTTTGCGGGTAAGTAGACGCCCAGGCATTTCTTAGAATGTAGCAACGGTTTGTTTGGAGCAGAGCGCCATGTTGTGACGTCATCACTTACGGGGTCAATTGAGCGAACGCTTATCCAGCTCCGGTAGGCGATTGCTGCGAGCGATATTATGGCGTGACACCCGACGGCAACCTTTCTTTGTATCAAATACTTATACGGTGAACGCTATTGTTCCTCTCTGTAGCCGAATTAATATAGAAAACAAATATATATATATATATATATATATAGATATATACATATATATATATATATATATATTAATGTAACCATATATTTCACCGGCTATGTCACATAGCCCTAAACGGACATTTAGCATATTCATTAGAGAGTTTTAGTAAAGCGTACGCTAAGGATTGCGGGCCTTGCGGGCGCGTGCTCAATCCATGCTCGAAGTGACGGCACGAGCTCCCGCAAGGCCCGCAATCCTTAGCGTACGCTCTACTAAAACTCTCTATTGATAGGTGGTCGTCTCGTAAAGCCGGGGCCCCTTTGCTTATACATTATACAAATGACAGTCTGCAAACATCAGTCACCGCGATATCCGTGGTTCGAATGCCGCGTGCCAAGCTTCTCCTTGAACTTGTTGCCATTCGGCATTCGAAACACGGATCTCGTGGTGACTACCGTTCGAATCTGTTTGCAGACCGTCTTTTGTATGATGAATAAGCAGTGTGATATTCATTTGGATACGATGAATATCGCACAAATGAATAATATTCATTTGAAATGTTTTTTTGTTTTTTTTACTTTACGCGAGTTTATTGGCACTAGTGGGACCTTTAGTGGAACTATATACACTCACGCAAAGCTATTAACCAAGAAACCTCTTCGTTGCGGTGTAATTTCAAGAAGAATAGCGAGCGTTTTCTTTCAGTCTCTTCTTCGCAAAACTTGATGATGCAGCGTGGGGGTCGCAGTGTCGGCATAGTCCCCCAGGGGCGATATTTGAATGCGGCTTATGGATTAAACCCGAGCATTGCGTGAGCACTCGATTTGGGTCTAATCAAGTCCGACAAGCATTGGGGTGGTGGCTCGTGTCCAATCGCGGCAATGACGACAATAGCCGAACCCTAACAATGTCTGGAACTCAGCG
The DNA here is from genome assembly GCA_037355805.1 of Ixodes ricinus. NCBI lineage: Eukaryota > Metazoa > Arthropoda > Arachnida > Ixodida > Ixodidae > Ixodes > Ixodes ricinus. Next base: position 81,622 of record JAZHYW010059234.1, on the reverse strand, counting down.
CGTGTCCTGTGCTTTGCCAACCTCAGCGCATGGCTATGATCAAGACTGGCTCACATAATCGGCTCCAGATCACGTGACCGCTTGTTCTGGTTGCGAGATGAGAGGGTGAACGCTGGTCGTTTTTATTTAGTTTTTTTACTTCTGCGACCTGTATTGCCTGGGAAGAAATAGTAACGCGTGTTTTATTGGTCATAAACGTCAGGGATTCGTTCTAAGCGGTATTCGCGCAATGTACAAAAAAACTGTTGCACCGCCCCTTTGAGGGATGTAGTCAGTAGTAGCCTTCTTCACTTTTATCTCACGGACAACCAAAGAACCAGTCCCGAACACCTTATTATCGTCCTAGAGCCAATCAGATTAAGCCACGCCTTTCTGAAGTCGTCGGTGAATATTGTGCTTTCTTCCTTACCTCGGTGGATCGATGATTGGGCAGTACGGTTCCATTGGGTGACACAAGCCGACTGCTACATTTGGCGCTACAAATGGCTAGAATCGTACGAAGTGTGTCGACCGTCCTGACGACTGTCGAAGAATGACGGTGATTTTCTTCTTTGCGCAGCCCCTCCAGGACGTCGCAAAAGACAACGTCGCGGATTTCCTGCCCAAAAAGAGCTTACGGAGAAGCGTGGCCAACGAGAGTCCAAGGTACGTTCTTCCATGCTCCGCTATCAGACGTCGTTCCGAAACAACGACCAATCGCTTCGCTCGCATACCGTAATCCTCTGCCTTTCTGGAAAAACAAAAGCAAAAAAAATCAAGAAGAAATAAGAAGAAAAAAAGGAACCTGCTTGTTTAATTCCCAATGCGAGGAATGAGCTGCCAAACGCGAGAATCGGCGCGAAACAAGCACAAAATCGACTTGTACCCAGCGTCAATCATTCGCGGCCAGTCATTAGTGGTGACTGATTATCTCAGTCCCCGAGTTTCGGAGCGGCGGCTAGCCATCGGTTGCCGTCTAATCGGAGATTGTGTAAGTGACGGAAATTACCCCGGACCGATCGAGCATTGGAGTGCGTCGGGCGAAACGGGAGACGGTTTTGCGATCGCGGATCGGCTAATCAGAGGGTGTGTACGCGCCAATAACGGGAAGCGATGGTGCAGAGGGACACGGGCCGCGTGGAGACCTCGTGCGGCTCCCAACTGTTAAAATACTTAATTGGATAAGTCATCTCGATCGCCGCCAGACTTCCTCGAGCACGGCAAGAAGATGCTTTTGTCGTGCCACGCGGCCAATTGTTTCGAGATCGCCCTCCAATCCTTTTTGGCACGCTGCGTTCGGAGAGCACAGACCTGCGATCTTCCCTCGGGGAGGCCCATCTGGAGAACGCTCTCTTCTCAGGTTCCACCAGCCGGTGCCATTAAAGCATTGACGTAAATCAAACTCGTATATATCAGGCCGCACTCCGTGAGAATTCAATGAGTGCGTCCTCCTGCTGGGATACCCGCTTAGACGAGGCGAAATGTGCGCTCATAAATATGAATACGAGGTTCGCTTTCTCGTTGCACAGACGGTCCGCCGTTTAATGGCGCCCATTTTGGAAACGAGCACCGCGTTGTTTCTGTTTTTATTGGAATATGTTCTCAATTGATATTAGACAATGACTTCATTGGCACACAGACGAACGCACACATGTACCTGATTCGGTAGGTCCCGGAGCCAGTAAAATGTGGACAAAAATATTTTTGTTCCTTTTTGGGATGTGCTACTTGCACGTAAAGACAATTAAATACTCATTGAAAGCTAGCTTCTGGTAAAGAACAGCTACTACGTAAACATATGTTGCTCAGCTGTTCGACAGGAAACGACCGGCCACACCCCCGATATATACGGTAATTCTTCCAAGCATGCCGCGAATAGAGAGTTTTAGAATAGGACGCCCCACCCCTTCGGGTCCCCCGAGCAGCGTGGGGTACCCAAAGCGTCGGGTACCCAAAGCGTCCAGAACTCTGTAATATTACAAAAATCAGTTACGCGGTATGTAGTTGTCGTAAAAGCGAGCAGCTGGCGCAATATTATGCAAATTGCGTGAATATTATAGGCATATACAAACTGGGCTCACCGTCTGCCTAAGGAACGCAGGCTTGATCTGCGCTGGCTGTTTGTTTTTCCGAGCGCCGAAGGGGCGATGCCTCGCCCGTCGAATTTAGCGGCCGTGTGTCGGTACTTCCTGACGCTCTTTCGTAATGTTACGCTTATCTCATAAAAACCGGCCCAATCATTAATAAAAAAAGTTGTGTCGGAACATGAATTCCTTATCTCAGTGACGAAATTCATGCAGTGACATATCTTGAGTGATGACGCCGGCGGGATCTTGCGTCTCTGCTGCGATCGACTCTGCAGTTCCTCGATTCCCAAGGTGGCGACTTTATGGACTGTCGGGCTGCGAGGTTTACGCGTTGGGTCGCGGATTTCCCGACCTCGCGCGAAGCCGCCACCGAGCAGCCAGCCATAGTGGCGTCGCGACGTCGCGTTCGAGCCACGCTATAGCGTCCGCGGCTGCTCGTCTATCCAGCCGTGCCGCGCAGAAGAGAGTCTCCAGCGGCGGCAGGGCTCGCCGACGTCGGTGAGTACGGGCGGCCGGACAGCCCCAGAGCAGCCATGGGAGGAAGCGGGTTCCCGATAGCGTATCGCTCGGATCGCGTGGCACTGGGCAGGACGGCCCATACATCTCGGCCGGAGCGGCGCTCCTGACGGGGCACCCCAGGCTGGCGGCGCGCTCCTCGGTAGCATAGCTGGGTCGAGCCAGACCTCCGTCCCCCTCGGGCACGGCTAATTGAAGGTTTGCCCGCAACCACGCTGCGCCGTCGCCGAGCAGCGCCGCCAAAGCGCCCCTGCGCAACGCCCGCCCTTTACTCAAGAAAAAGAAAAAGAAGAACGAAGTGTGCGCGTCTATAACTTTACAACAGAGCGCCCGGTGGGCCAATCACTACGATCTACGGAACTCATCCAGCGAATGACGAGGTCCGAAAGATTGTTTGCCCGGACACCCAGTTATCCGTTGAACGCGATATCATTAACAAGGAAGCACGAGGATTCCACTGCGCAGCTAAAAAGTGGCTCGAGATAGTGCTTCGATTCGTAAAATATCGTGGTGGAAAAAGTTGGCCATCGTATTATAAAAAAAGAAGAAAGAAAAAAACAGAATTTACGCAAAAGCATTCTTTTTTTTTTTTTTATAAATGCTCAGTCAGATTTGTGTGAGTCCGAACGAAAAGGGGCTATGTACTTTTTCTACGCGGGCGCAGGCATCTTGAATCGCGAAACTTCCGGTGAGCGGGAAAATATCGTTTTGCTATCGCCACACCAGAGATGCTCACGTTTTAATCGCGACTATCTAGCATTCTTGTTTTGCCTATTCTTTTACTCGTTCCAGGTTATATGCCTTGCTTTTCTTTGCATCTCATCTCAGATTTGTGGACTGCGTGGCTGGGAACGATGGGAAACGCAAAAAAAGGTCTATAGCTGCATTGTCACCGACAACTTCAGAAACGCGGGGCGTGGTTTATGATGTTCACGCTCAATTCCGGCCTCGTGATTGGTTCATATCAGTTGATGACGCAATCTGATCTGTTGCGAAACGATCATAAGCTGCTTCGCCACGGTTTCTCAAACCTGTCAGTGTCTATAGGAGGCAATTGGTGATCTGCGTTTCGTCAGTCATAACACCTATATATAACGCTCGTCCAGTATCCTGTGCTACTTTCGGTGTTCGAACTCGGATTTAAACCCCTGTTACACCGGAGTCAGACGGGCAAATTAAAGGCCCTACCAACAAAGTTCTTTAAAGAATCGGCGAATTAGCTCGCGATGTTGCGCTTATCGGTTCGTTGACCCTTTAAAGGGGATACTGACCCCCCCCCCCCCTTCTTTTCCTTCTTTTTTTTTCTTTCCAGGTGATTTTATATGGTGTCAAAAGACTACCCAATCAACATTTTGCTACAGCGTCGCGTAAATTTGTAATAAAGCAACAAAAAAAAAAACGAAAGCGCTCGAAGCCGTAACCGAAACGAAGAAATGTAGAGGAGGAGAGAGTAACCGGCAATCACGTAAATACACCCGACCGCGTTTTTTTTTTCGTTTTTTTTTTGGCTGTGCGAAGCAGGCGAAAAACGCAAAAGTCAAGTTGACGTTTTGCGCGTTTTTCAACCGCTTACCAATTTGTGTTTGTAAGGCGAGCGATGTCTTCAGCCAGGACAAGGGGCGACGACTCGGCGACGACTCGGCGACGTCTTCGGGCTTCATCGGGCATGTCGTACGGAATAAATGCCAATTGTTTTGATCGGTAGAAGATTTCTCTTTCGAAGCTACAGATTCGTCGGCACCGCAAAAAACAGTTCTAAAGTAGAGGTTTCAGGTCCGTCGACCGCCGTCATCGCTTAGTCCGCTTCGCTCAGCCGTCCAGCACGCGACTCCCGCGATACGACGCCATGTTGAGAATTACGCAGGAAATGCACAGAGTGCTTCCGCTTCTCTGAGCAACTTTTTTCTTCTTTTCCTGTCAACGTATTTGCAGATTTTTAAAAGCTACACTCTAAACAAAGCTCGTGCGTCTACTTTCCGCACAACACTCGGAAAGCCAATCACCGCAATTTACGAGGTAGCTCAGCGAATTATCGTCATTCGCTGAGCTGCCTCCGTAAATTGCGTTGATTGGCTCTCCGAGTGTTGTGCCGAAAGTAGACGCACGATCTTCTTTTTCATGAGTGTAAAAAAAAAGGGTATCATATCTTTTTTTCTGTTTTTAATATTGAGTGTGTGCCGTCGATGGTACCCACGACGTTGATTAAATTTGTGGTTGTGTCTAAACCATACTCTATCCATAGATAACGGCACGTGACCACGGAGAAGAGAGTGAGCGCGGCTCAAACCGGCCAGTTCTCGATCGACGGTTTTCGGGCGGAAAGAAAACGAATTTCGAGCCACAAATTGTGTTCTAGGTAGTTGGCTCTGATATGTCATGTACAAATAAAAACCTTGGCGAGCATAAATACCCTGTCAGTGTCCCTTAAAGGAGTTCGTCCTGAAGGCGCTTTAACGTGCCGGTCTGACTGGGGTATAAGACTGCCGGGGTCTCTAGTTGTAGTCATTCCCAGAGTGCTGTCATTCGTCCCTCGGGTCATCCCGGCGATGACGGGTCACTCAAAACACGCTACACTTAAAAGGGGGGAGGGGGTGGAAGGGGGGGGGGGGGGATTTGAGAGGGGGGGGGGTTGTGAGTTCACTTTCTCGAAATTTGCGGGAAAGTTTTCCGCAAACACGAGCATGACGTTTCACTCTCTCATTGTCCCTGCGTATTTTGGGCTTCGACGTTTTCTGCGACCTTTCATTTTGATCGCCGTGATTGGCTGTTCCTGTGTTCTGCACGAAAGTGGACTCACGGCCGTATTTTAGAGTGTAATCGCCCGTCGCTCAAGAATCACCGCCCAAACCCATCGTGCCCTGATCGGGCGCTAAAAATGGCACGGACGGCGCCCGCGAAGCCGGCCGTGGACGTGCGAACCGAGGGTGCCGAGCAGCTCCCCAGAGATCGGCCGAGATGTTGCTCACGGGTGCCGAAAGTCGAGCAGGAGAGCGCTTCGGCGTCGGTGCATGTATCGATCGGGTGCTACATATAATAATATCGCATCACTCGTGTAATGAGGCCGCCGTGGTTTTGCTTTTAGTCGGCGAAATTAATGATGCCGCTAGAGCGAAGCGTGCCCGTTTAAACCAATCTTTGTCTTTCGCGTATAGCAGGAAGAAATAAATGGATAGAGATCAACGGTGACGAGCCATGGTGCTTGTTCTTACTTATTCACAACGCGCGGCCGCCACCAATCGCTTCAGTGTATGCGTTCAATGGATCTCCCCATCCATTGAACCAAAGCAAAGGCAAAATAGGGCAGAATTATTATTCCGCCACAGAGAAAAGAGACCGTCGTTTTTGTTTTATGTGGGACGTTCAAGTAATTTACCTGCACCCTCACCGCTCTGCTAACCCCACTGCACCTGGCAGCTTTCTTTCTTTTTTTTGACATTTGAAGGTGTGTTTAGTGAATGGATCTAGAAGCAACCGATAAAACGCCAGTGCACGAGGACAGAAATATTACATGCTTCGAAGCGTGGAGCCACTACTATGACACCGCTCGCTAACATCCTCCTCGAACTCAACAAAAACTAGGGGGACGCTTAAGCCTCGCCTTTAAGAGTGGAACGCCATAGCGCTATCGGGTCCCGTTCGCAAAGCCTTCTCATATAAACGCGTGCTTGTTGCCAAGCCGTGCAAGCGTGTGTGCGTGGTCTAGTCGGTAGCCTCACGTGTCACCTGATGTCAAAGGTGACTTGACGTCATGACCCCATTAACCCGCTAAATTCGGAGGGAACATTTTCCCGCCAAATTTAGCGGGTAAATCTCATAATGCAACGCGCGCAGCCATGCACGTGTGACGTCACACGTGGCCGCGCGCGTTGCACTATGGGATTTTTGGTCCCACCGACGCCGACGGCGGATTTTCTGCGACACGGGCTCCTAAACGCTATGGCGTTAAAATTTCTTTGGGTCGGAACAATGTCAAGGAAATCGTTATCCAAGGATGTCTCCGATAAAGGGAGTGCGTTCCACGTCAACCGCAGTCGTAGTTACGAGAAAGCGGCTTCATCAACCGTCATAACTAGGCGAGCCTCACGGAGATCGGCTGCTTTAATTTCAGCGAGATGACGTTTCCTTCTGTTTAGCTACGAAGCAGAGACTGTTTTGTAGAGCCGCCTTGTGAGCTACACCTGACTACGCACAAGTTACCTGAGGAAGAAAGCCACAGTCTCATTGCTCGTACATCAAACAAAAGTTCGCTGCCGACACAATGATCTGGGTACAGGCCTGAAGCATGTTGGATGCGCCTCATATAATGTCTGCAGGCACGTTTTGTATGAGAGCAATGTTACCGTCACACGAGGAAGACCTCAAACAGTGTTTGCAGACTCTCTCTTTTTGTATGATATATGAGCAGTGTGATCCCGGCAGCCCCCATACACGGAAAACAACTTTATAGCAAACTTCCACTCTATATGCAGCCGTTTAGGTCTCCTATGTTTGTCCAGGACAAAAAGCACGCCTTCCTTCCTTATTTTCGGATCACGGGTTCCGAATTTCGAGAGAAACTTGCACACTGGTGGCGATTTTCCCCGGGCACTCAACGAAAGCTTCGACTGGCCAACACATTGTGTGTTCGACGTCCCCGCGCAGAGGGTCTGATGGATGTCCGGCTGAAATGTCGCTTCCGCCGTCCGCCGCCCGACAAGACCAGAGTCTCGTGATCAGCGCGGGTGCGTCAACACGTCGAGGCGCAGACGGTGTGGGGGAAAAGCGAACGCGGTTTTCACGGTGCCCCGAAGCGAAGGTGGCGTAATTTGGACGCCGCTCGACGACGACGACGGCGGAGATTCGAGGAGCGCACATAGCCCACGGCCACGAGGCGTGGGCGTCGCAGCGCAGCGGCCGGCGAGGTCGTACGGGAGGAGCCTCCTGGGAGCTTCGGTCGTCGCGGGTGTGGGCGGACAAGAGCGCTCACAGGTGCGGCTCCGACGAGCGCGCCAGCTGCACGCAGGCTGCTGCCACCGCTCGGACCCCGTCCCTGGAACCGGCTCGCAGGACGCCTTCGAGGCTGCCGTAAAGAAGCAAAAAAACGTGAAAAGGAGCGCGCGCGCGCGTGCGCTGGGAATCAATGAGCAGCGCGGGTAGTGTCCATCCTTTCTCGCTTCTTTCGAATATTAACGAGACCGCGACGCGGAGGCAGCGTACGAATTTGCTGAGGCCAGGTCAAAAGGAAGCGGCCGGCGAGGACGCGAGGTGACACCTCATGCCGTTCCTCCGAAGGACCATCTGGACTACAGCCTGAGACAGCTCGAAGCTCGATCGTGGCCGGAATGGCCCTCTTGGATGGCCCACTGTCCCGATCGTATCTGGTCAGAGGCCGAGGCTCCAATTTGAATCTCGCCGATGTGGCGATGCTCCTCCGTGGGCGACAGAATAGTCGACGAATCCAGGTTGGGAGACGGCCTTCCGGGCCAACCGAGTTTCGGGTCGGCAGAAAGGCGCGCCTGCTTCGGGCCCCGTTCTCTGTGGACGCCACCGGTCAGTCGCGATCCAGAGTGGGGGTTGCCTGCCTGTCTCCTTCCCCGCAGTGCACACGGAGAAGTAATCACTGCGATCTACGGAGGAGTCCAGCGAACGACGACGTTCCCGGGAACCGTCTTGACCCAGAAATGCCATCTATTCGGTACGGCGTTCAACGTGCTCAGTATCCCAGCGTGGATCGCACTTTTGGGCAGAAGCTTTATTTTCTTAAATGCTCATCTCTTTCGGCAGTTCCCATGGAAAAAAATGTTTGATCTGTAACACGAAGCGAATGCGCTTGCGCCGGAGAGTGCAAAGCTCCGAAGGGGAATCGAACCCAGGTCCACAAGATTGTAAGCCTGCGCTCAGTGTGTCCGCGATTTTGCAGTGATCATTCAACAGAGGGCACACTTTCGAAAGGGGTCATAGTACACAATACTTATGGCAAATATTCGAAATAGATCGCGGGAACTAACTGGGATATGTGGAGAGGAAGAGGTCATCTTGGGCCTCAGTTTTGTTAGTGATAAGTCTGAACTGATGGTGTTTAGCATGGAAAGGGGAAACCCCGAAAACGGAGATACTGTAATAGAATAGATAGACCAGGTAAAAAAGGCATATATCTGGAGGTATGGCTCAATGAATGAAGAAAGTATTTATAGGAACATGAAAGATGTATAATTAGGAGAGAGAAATAAATGCAGCTATTATGAAACTCAAAGCACGGTGCAATTGTAATAGATATGAAGTGGTCAGGTGGACAGGAGTGATGTTGAGCTCAGAGGTTCAATTAGAATTAGAGATTCGACGAAGGGGCGTGGGTACATTGGCGCTGGGAACGTATGTGGGGGGAGGGGGGGGTACAGGGGGAAATCGGCTGGTCGTCTTTTGAGAGCAGAGGGGTAGTTAGTAAATCGCACCTTCATCAAAGGTTAATTGAAATGGAGCATACGTGGTGAGCACAAAAAGTATACGAGCAATTTATACACGAAAACATTTAAATAAAAAAATAGACGATTCGAACCCGAAAGTTGACATTTAAAGACCTACATACTAGTGATGGGGCTGAGCAGACGAGTTCAGTGGAAAAGAGGGTAACAAAAGCAGAAAGAAAAAATGTAGGGGGAAAGAATACAAAAGAAATCAGCTTTAGAAATGTACAGGTCACAAAAACAGGACAGAAAAAAGGCACAGGTGTTTGAGAATTCACGGGGAACCTCCTTACTGTTTGAGGCGAAACCGTGGGTGACAAAGTCATATATGGCTGCATTTCAATAGATATAGACACAAATGTGCATTATGCCATAGCAATAGCGAGACGCTAGAAAAATGTGGTTTTTAAGTGCACGGGGCTTTCCTGACGTCCCTAAAAGAGTTAACAGATTTGGCGAGAGCGCTGGGTTTGGCTAGCGAGGATGAATGTACGTAGGAACAAAGGATTATAATTAAAAGAAAAGTAGGTTAGAAGATTGGTGGAGAAGGTCTAGAGAAGCGTGATAACACACAAAATTGATAGGGTAGATGATTTAACGAGACACGCAATGTCTAGATATTTAAAGGTGAGGGGCGTAAATGTTTCTAGGCTAGATGGCGAAGGCTGCCACTGGATACAAAGGGTACAGTCCGTACCGTCCATCCATTCATTCATGCGATGATAGAAGACATGCGCTTGCTGGGAGTGGTCGTCTTCAGAATGCCTCGCAAGAAAAAGGTCGTCTTCACAACGCCTCGCAACAGGACAGCGTTCGACTAGAGGCGGAGAAGCAAGGTGGGCTCGTTCTGCTACCACCAAAGGCTGAGTGAGGGAATGGTCGCGATTAAATCAGCGGGACATAATTAATTAAAGAAACGTCTTTTTTTTTTTTTTGACGCAGTTTGCAGCGGAGCACCGCAAGAACAGCCCCGTTTTTCTGAGTATCGTAATTTTCTAAGATTTCTGTTCGGATCACTATGCTTGCCTCTCCTCGCATTCTGCGAAAAAGTAGCTGCGCGTGAAAATGTCGTTTTTAGAGTTTACCGACGTGATCGAGCATCGAACAAAATATCCCAGCATGTATCGACGAAGTTGGCTTTCAGAAATGTGCGCCCCCAACAGACAGGGCAAGAGTCGGTCATGACGCGACCTTCGCGTTGTTGTACTTATGGCTTACGTTCATCAAGAATTAAAACGAATGCGGTCGCCGTCGGCGAAAGATTGCTTTTTTGTTTGTCACTCGCGGCGAACGAAGGCTGTAATTGACGGTGAGTTCGACGGAAGCTGCACTCCTTTCGCGCGGTGCGCGACAGAAATGCATGCAAAAATTAGTACCGCATGCAGCTCGCATCTTAAATTGGCTGTAGTCCACTGACGAATGCTCGCGTTTCTGGGGAAGATATAAGCAAATTCAAAAAGACTCGTAGAATGCCAAAACATCTTTTTTAATGAGCCATAAAGCTAGATACACTATTTACGACGCATATCAACGGTCGTGACAGTGCACTGTCACGACCGAAGACAGCTCAATCAGAATCATTCAACCACCGAGCACACACAGACCGCGAAGAAGACGTCCTCAGTGTCAAGTAGGAGCGAAGCAGCGAAGCTTCTTGGACGGCGAAACCCATGCCACTGAACCGGCTGAACAATCACCGTCGAGCGGCGGATCCGGTGACGAGCGGACGCTCGTCTCCGGCTCGTTAGAACTATCCTCAGAGCAGTCCACGTCCACGCGCACACTCGTCCAGTCGAGCGCACGAACGTTAACTATGCACTCCAACACGGGAACACGAGAACAGCACACGGCAAAAACGGCGGGTTCGCATTGCAGAAATTAGCGTCTCGCAAACTCCGACTGGTCCAATGGATGGATGGATAGGTGGATGCTAACGAGAGCCGTGTATAGAGAGAGTTTGGTCAATGCGAGGCGCGGGCAGAGCCAGGGCGTGCACCAGACGCAGAAAGAGTGCTTGACATGCTCTCTTGGCCAACCAGAAGCCGAAAAGAATCCCCTAGCGGTGGTAGCGAGAAACATTTTTAATAACTGGTATATGGCTTCTTTAATAAGTGCGTAAGAGTTAAATGTAGTAACCCTTCATGGCTGCAAAATAGGGTGTACGTGACGTTTCGATCATGATTATGCAGAAAGATGTAAAAACGAATGTGCCGCTCAACCCTTTTTTGCTCGGACAGAGTGTGACCGCTTGGACGGCAGATTCCCGGCCCTCGGCGCCTGGCGTGCGAATTATGTCGATCGTTCAGCTAGTCGCAGTCTTCCACCGGGATTTTGGATGACAGTGATTGAAACATCACCGTGCACCATATTTTCAATCCCCGAGACTTACTCTGATGCACTTATTAAGTTTGTTTCTCGCGACCACCGCCAGGGTATTATTTCCGGCTTCTGGTTGGCCACATTCGTATTTGCAAAGACGCCCTGGAACCCACGCAACCCGCTTTCGGCCAATGGCGCCTCCTGATTTGTCTCCTGTACTTCCCAATGAATGGTCAAACACTCTAAATATACGGCTCTGATGCTAACGGCCGTACCCTTTATATGGGGCGGTAGCTTGCCCCACCTTGCCTAGAAATTAAGAACCAAAAGTACGATTTCTTTCCTTCGCCAATTAGCTTACCTCTGCAATTCCGTAACTATCACCAGGCGGTGTGGGATATCACCAGGATGACCTTGGGTGGTTCGAGCAAGGAGAAAAAAAAACCTGCTTTCGGACAATGTTGCCAAGCGTCCCTTGCGAAAGAGAAACATATTTTAAAGAATACAATAATACTAATAAAAAACAGAATAAATCTTTTTTGTCTTCGGAAACGCTTTTAGCACGTGCTACGTGGCTATTTTCATCCCAGTTAAAACCAAAATGAAAATATAAACGCTTCCAAAAGAATGCAAACGCGAAGGAAAGTCAGAAGCCGCATGACCATTGCGTCAACAATGGCTGCCGCCTGGCTGCCCTGGCTGCTCTCGCAGCTACGCTGGCTTCCACGACGTACTGGAACGGAGGTTGCAATCGTTACAAAAGTCAGCTCCAACCCTTAAACATGCCCCCTCCTACAATATTTGATGCGACTATTGTGTGTACAATTGTTACATACCTCCCCTGCTTTCCGAAACAGTAAGTTCGTCGCTAACGCTGGCCATGGGCGATGCATCCGATGCAGCAGACGCCGCCATCTTGTCCGCGCCTTTGGGGTAGTAAATAGCTGTAGTAAAGAGGTAGTGACGGTCAGAAAAAGGTAGTAACGGCTGCAGTTACTAGCTTTTTACTAGCTTTTTGTAAGAGTGTAGCCTTGGCCTTGGTAAGTAGATGCTTTTTGTAGTCGGAAAAGTCGCCACCCGTTTGTTTGGAAAATACACGTTTTAAGAGGCTTGCGCCATCCCTTTCCTCAACTGGCAACGCGTCTGCCCAGCAAAAGCCCCCTTGGGTGACAATGCGCAATAACTTGGAATATTCGTGTGTTTTGGAACACTACTCCTCGAGAGGAATGCCGGGAAATGCGTGAACTAGTGAGCTTGAGCGAAAATAACGAGACTGCGTCCGAGTCGGTAGGAAAACGTTTCACAGGACGATTTCTTGTAAGAACGAGCTCCCATGGCCCGACTTAAGTTGCATCCAGAGAAGGAGCTATTCTTCTTGTTTAACACTTCTTCCGTGGGCGCCAGCGGAACGACTGTTCAATATTGTTCACTTTGAGGCGTATGAGGTTGACTTGTTACGGCGTAAACAGAGTACCTGAGTTCTGGTATATATACTGTACATAAAATAAGCACGAATTACTGCCTCAAGGCATTGAAAAGTAATGTCGAAGTAATTTCATTACTTTTGGAAAGTAATGGTAAGGCAACGCGCTCACTTTCAGTCTGTGTAATTTAATTACATTTTCGCAGTTTTGAGGGAGTCTTTAGTATGGTAATTTAATTAATTTTTGAAAGCTTAATGTTGCCATCTCTGGCGTCATCACACATGCGCTTCAGTGGCGCAGCGAGGCGACAACTGCAAATCCAGAACACGCATAATTCACAGGCAAAGAACTCCGGGGATGATCGTGAGCTCTCCATTAAAAGAGTATACTACTTTCGCAAGACCGTCGTTGCCTTTCCGGCTCCTCCGTCGAACTATAATAACAAATCGAGAGGAATCAATTTCGCCGCAAGTCGTAACTCTGACTTTGCTTACCGGCGCTACTCATCAATTAGCCGCCAGAGACGACAGCGCAAGGAGAGCGCCGGTGGCGCGCATTCCCCGGCCCGGACGTTTCTGTCTTGCCCCGGCGCTCGGCGCCTCAGGTGCGTTCTCGGCGGACGTCGGCCGAGGCGGCGAGCATCCCTCGGCCGCACTGGCACCAAAGATGAAAGATACGGGGCGGCCTTGGGGTTCGCCCTGCCCCCCGTGGCTCTGCTTGCAGGCCGACCCAAGAACGATGGCGGTTCACGAACGGGGCAGCCGGATTCCGAAGCGTGCCAATACGCCTCCCGGGAGCCGGGGGCGCACACGGTGATCCGCGCGGCTCCCGAGCGGACCCCAAGTCGAGCGTCCAAACGTCCATCACGTTCCGATTCGGTTAGTGGGACGCAACCCGCCCTCCCGGGTGCCGCAGCAGATCAACCGTTGCTCTCTGTCTCGAGGCCATTACGATTAAATACGCGTAGTATACGAGCGGCTGACGCAAGTGTTCGCAGAATTTGCGCCACCTTTAGCAAATAGCTAGAGGCAGTGTACGTTTTGTTATCACCGTCCGTCCTTCTGCGAGAGAGTCCGGCCAAGTGTGCGAGGTTACGTCGGAGCTCCAAAGGCGAAGCGGGGCATGATGCCCTTCATGAGCGGCTGAGGGGCAAAGATATATACCGAGAGAGAAGAACTCGTTTCTTTGTGGAGAGAAGATCGCGGTAACCACGAAACCACCATGTGAGCGGCAAGGGCCGCCTACGTACCCCCCCTCCCTTCCCTCACCTTCTCGGTTCGTTATACTATTTTCAAAATTATTTTGACGTCCCCCGTCAAAATATTTGTTTCTCCTTATTTTGACATCTCGGACTTTGGAGCATGGAGTTCGGACTAAAGTGATCGAAAATGGCGGACCAACAAATATTTGCTTGCAGGCGGCGTCGCGGTTCAACACGCATTTTCAGAAAACACATGTGCAATGGACTGCAGTTTTTATTGGCTTTTAAGTGACGAGGCATGCAAAATAAAACTTCTCTTACGTCAGCTATGAAGCCGAAAGTAACGTTTGCTTGTTTGTGCCCAACATTACAGAATGCGGCACCGTTGCTTTTCATGATTTCATTTCACGTGTTTTGCATAGACAAAGGAGCGGATTATCGTGTCATAAAATTGAGTCGATGGGAAAATGCGTGTATCTCGTGCAACCGCGCCAGAACTTTTGTTCGTTCGTACCGGTCAAAAGTCAAATTTGGGGGTTTTACGTGCCAAACCAACGACGGGCATCTGGCACGCCCCAGCGGAGGACTGAGGATTAATTTGGACCACCTGGGGATCTTTTGACGTGCAACCGAAAGCTCGGTTACACGGCGCCTTCTCCGCAATAAGCCTCCGTCAGATTGCGGGCACCTCGGCCGGGATTCGAACCCGCCGCACGTTCGTACCGGTCAAGAGACTTCAAGGAAGCAGTGTATGCATTCACGACCTTTTATTTAACATTGTTCTCAAACTACTGTGCCTCACCTATATATATATATATATATATATATATATATATATATATATATATATATATATATATATATATATATATATATATATACTAGGGTGTTTTTCCGAAGACTTTCAAAAACCCTAAACATTAGGGCGTTTGAAAAAAAATAAAACTTTTGTCTTCGGGAACAAACTACCATCCACGGCGGACGTCAGAAATTGCCAGATCATACTAATTAGCCAGGTTATTAATTAAAATTTGTTAATTAACTTTTTAATTAGTGAAAAAAAAACATGGTTCAAATTAGAAAGTTGCTGAGCGTTATCGAAAGCCATTAAATCAGTCATTTTCACAAAGACTGAGCGCATGAGAAGAGTTACCAGCGCACTAAAGTTACCACTCGTGGAGCAGGTACAAGGTTGGGGCTAGATAAGAGGCGGAAAAATCGCGCATTATTCCGAAATTTTCGGGATTGAGCGGAGTTTCCCTTTAAATCAGCAAGGGCTGTCGTTTACCCACTTAGCGAATTCGAAGCTCACAGTAAATCAGAGAGGTGGTAAAACATTGAGTCCGCCGAAATCAGTGGCCGGAATGGTCTGACTCTAATCGGTTAAGGCGTCGCCCCGGATAAGCGAAGGTTGTGGGTTCGATCCCCCTTCCTGGCCCAATTTTTCGCCAGCTCTCTTTTCCTTTCCCTTCCCCTAACTTTGATAGAATAAATTAATAATCACTGTCTCCACTCTTCGTATACAATATTACCCCGGCTGCACTTGTCAGTGTTCTCAATAAAAAAGACAGTGAATATATATATTTCCTCAAATTCTCTACCACGTTATATTACAAAATCAACATACCTCAAGACCTGCGCTCTAATTTCGTATTACGGAGATTTTTATTTGTATGCGTTGGATACACGAGAGCACTACAGCAGACGACCCTGTTTCCAGTACGCTCGGGCGCACGTCACCTTCGACTTGCATTTCGCATGTCGCAATGATGAAAATCATCGTCTTTAACCGGACGAAAGAACAGTATAACGATATAATACCGCGACGCTTCCAGATTTCCTGGGCCTTCTTATCTGCTGGATCATTTAATCTTGCGCAGTCAATAAAATAGTTTGCGGGTCGCTGAGAACTCGTTCAGGGGCCGATGGAGCACTCCGCACCTGCACCGCGGGAACATTGTGGCAAAGGTCTTTCTTCTCTATCCTGAATCCACTTGCCTCGACCGAGCATATCGATGCGCGTAATGTGTGTGGTTCACTCTGGGAGACCCGCAAGGGGACTCGCGTAAGGTACTGCTCTCGGAAACGCAATGTCTCGTGACTGACCAGCTACGTCGATCGCTGAAGTCTCTTGCCTCGATGAGAATTTTCACGAAGGACTACCGTAGGAAACTGAGGTCGGCAGTTTGAGACACTATAGACCTGCTCTGCCGCAAGTGCAAGATGCGTGCGCGTGCTTTGATTCCGCTGCATGCATGAATGTCGAATTCCTGCCAAGGAAAAGCAACCGGAACCGACATTTAACAGACGTGGAGTTCAACGGTTTTCTTCAAACCTTCGTTGTAAAACTAATACGTAAAACTCGCTAATAAAAAAATAAAAAAAAGATTTTTTAGACGAATATATTTTGACTATGTGCTGCACCGATAGCTCACGAACCCGCTTAACGCGTACAGTACTCCATTTCACCTTACGATGAACCGCGGATAGCGCTACGAGCCATCGAAGGGATTCCAATACTGTGTGAGTGTCACATGACCTTAGAGAGGGCGCAGTGACGCGCCTGGTTCGTAATCACGTGATACGTTCCCAGCCAAGGTGAAACGAAATATCGCGGTCGCCGTCTAGTCCCCGGCGAATGAAGTTCACACTGTTCACACGTTCGATGCGTTGCGATGCACCCAGCTGTCTTCGAGAGTCGTTGTCTCCATGGACACAAGTCTATCATTCCGCCGGCATCAATACAATCGTGCGAGCTCATCGCTCTACCGGCTGCTTCCTCTCGCGGAGCCGATACACATTCGACAAGGAGTTCGTAGCTCGAATCCTTCACTACTAGCTTAAGGTAAAATAAAGATATAACGATGCTCATCTAAGGGACCGACCTTTCCTCGCTGAGCCCTCCCTGCTCAATCTAACGCTCACCCGTGCATAGCCACCCGAGTGTAACCGGTGCAACGTATACGAAATTTCGGGCGAGAGAGTCTTCCAGACAGAGCCGAAAGCGTTGTGCCGGAAAGAGCTTGTCCACGGCGGACGGGCACCGACAGCCTGGGGCCCTAATAGAGGCTGCATCGTGACGACGCCGAAGCCACGCTCGTGACTTCACGATCGCGTCGAAATGCGCCCCTGTTCCTTAAAAGGAGTAATGCAGACGGCGCCGAAAGAAAACACGCAATCTCCGCCAACGTTGTCTGCGGCACTGTGCGTGCTCGTAACGCGGTGGCGTGCAGGATGCATTGCCGACCGCTGGCGCGAGCGTTTGGCCCACCTGCCAATTGACCGCGAACGCCGCGCCTCCCGTCGGACCTCCCTGAATGTCGGCAGAACGCTGTGGGTTTTGTTCGAGAGATACGCATCGGGGAGCCGGCCGCTCCTCGCAACAACGCCGCCGAAAGTGTAGTCGGAACGATGGTGGATTTTCTTTCTGCGGAGCCGTTGACAAAGACGTCACCTGTAGCCTCTGGCAAGGCCTTTTGACAGCGCGTGGAAAATTCTTTTGGCTAGAATCGGTATGCTGTCGCTTTCGAAAACCCATCGCAGAGGTCCGTTGACGACGGAAAATACGTAGGTTATTACGCCGGACGAGTGCGTGGGTGGTCACATCTCGAGAGTTCTGGAGTTCTGCCCGATAACCCAAAAGACGAGACTGGTGCATCGTCGTGTCCCTCCATGTAAAAAAATTCCGTGAAGCGTCAACATCAAGACCAAAATGCACCCATCTATCTCCTGGTTTGCAGCTGATTAAGCTTACGAAGTCGTGCCGAATTCGTCGCTGAAAAGCTGCTTCCCGTGAAAGATTTCTGCTCTCCACTCTGTATCTCCTCGCCTTTTTGTTATACTTTTTCTCGCAGCCCTAGGCACATTGCTTCCACGTTGGAAATGTTCTCAGGAATAATCATTGTCCTACGCAGTCGACCGAATTAATCTGAAGACTGAGAAATCAATCTTCAACACGCTGACCTCCGTCGCCGGCAGTTAAACCGTGAATTGTTTAACGGCGACCATTTACGGCGCCAGAACGATGCGCTCGAAGATATAGTGACACCGTCGTAGAACTCACTATTTTGCCAGCCGGTTAGGCAGGACATCAAGAAGTCAAGTTTATCAAATATTGAAAAACTCGTTCTTTTTTTTTAGATTGTGTAATTTCTTTTATTTTTCATCACGTACAAAAACGTACCCTATTGATTTACTTTTTTTTTTTGCTGCAGATATTGGTCATTTTGAGGTCTGTACATATGTTCTCTACAGCCTCCCTTGTAGCCGAATGCCCTTGCGCCACCTGTGTGGCAGCCTCTCCATGGCCTGCTGGAAACACGTTTTGGAGTGTCCCACTCCCACGCCTGGATAGCTGCTTCCAGCTTATCAGTGACCGCAAAGTGGTGTCCTCGTGTTTTTTTGTTTTGTTTTGTTTCATGCCCTTTAATAGCTGAGAGCCACTGGGGGTCCGGTGAGGCCGTACCCATGATGCGCGACCAATCGTCTGACTGGTCGTACAACGTGTCAGAGAAACTGCCGAACCCGATCATGGCGCCCGTCAATCACTGCGTCGTGTGCATGCACGTGAGGCCGTGATTGGCCTCCGCTCCGCTACTGGGGAAGCTGTAGAGAACGCATGTATGGAGAGTTCTAAGTGACCGGTATCTGCATCAAAAAAATAAATTTGTAAATCAATATGGTACGCCCTGGTATATCTGTCATTGGGCATATTAATTACCGTCCTCTCGTTAGATTTTACGCTGAAAAGAATGGAAAGCCGCTCGATAAATGCGCAAACATTGAATGAAACTCCGTTTACAGGCTCGTCTCGATCGGATACAAAGTTTTGATCACGCGCTGTCAACACTGAACTGTCGTTCCACTACGCGTATACGTAAAACAGGAGCGTCAAAAAAAAAAAATGGAGGGAAGATTGTTTTTATACCTTTCGCCCTACTCGCGGGTGTATCTAGGTCGTAGGAAAAGGCTAAACAAAGAGATAAACAATAAAATCATAGAAACATATTTTCAAAGAAGGTGTAAAAATGCAGGCGAGCTGGAAAATTGTTTTTATAATAAATCGACGAAAGAAAAGAAATGATACGAACAGCATGCGCTCACAACGTTTCTAACTCGGCTAACTAATTTCTCTCGCCATATACAGAACTCAAATAGCAGCATAATTTCTTCAATAAAATCGCTTTGTTCGAAGGATGGCGCTTCTGTTCACTCTCACCCTCTTCTCTGTATTTAATTACAGAGATTTCTTATTTGATCAAAATGTAATGAAGGGGGAAAAAAGTAGCTGCAGAAAATAAACGTTTAAGCTGACCAAACATTTTTTTTTACTTCCTATTTAAGAGTGTCAACACCGTACCTGCAGTCTCTTTTGGTCCTACAAAATTGCCACTAAAATATTAAAGTGAAAGTAATGTCTAAAGCAAGGACAAGATGGTATAAGAATGCAGCCGAGTAGGCGAGCTTAACGCACACAAAAAAAGAGAAGCAGAAAAACTAGAAAAGCAGGGGAACAAATAGAACTAAGCAAATCTTGGCGTCTGCCTGAGGCCACGTTCTAAGATATGGCCTCTAGCCGTGCCAGTTTAGACGAACTTGGGATGCCAAGGTCACAAAGCGGGCCAATCAGGACGGGCAATTTAGGCTTCTATATCCCCCCCTGAGAACGTCATGTTTGCCCGAGCCTGGCGGACGGTAATTTCATTGAAATGAGATGAAACTAGTTTGATGGTTCGATTACCCGGCCAACGCTCTGGGTGCAATCCGCACTTAACCGGTAATTGCAGCTCGTTTGGGTTAGTTAAGACATAAAATAAACGTATTTTTATTGCGGTGGCGACGGCTGTGGTCGGTCGACGGTCGGTCGTGACGATGAAGCCGGAAACCGCCCAGGGCAGCCTTCAACGCGCTTTAAGAGCACCCAACAGCGCGAGAGGTGCCAACTCACTCGCCTCGAGCGAGAGGGGTCGAACGAAATATTCCTAACAGGGCCTTTTCACTTTCGGAGTATATAGGTGCGCGACACTGCGAGCACCAACACGGCTTTGGCGCATTTTCGCATTTCTCTTTGGAAGGGTATCCGGCGGGCACTAATATTGACCACTTAGGTTACTGCCCCAACTTAGCACTTTCCACCACTATAGTAGTTTTGATGACAGTCATTCAATAGCGAGAGAAAAAAGAGAACAGAGAAGACCGACGATGCTAACAGTATCGCGGAGTGCACGAGATACAGCCAACAGAGTCAGCACCGCATACATTAAAACAAAATGGGGGGGGGGGGGGGGGCGAGGGTTACGCACCCATACCAATGATGGGCACCTGGCACACCCCTGCGAATAACTGAGGAATAATCTAGAGACCACCTGGAGATCTTCCGACGTGCAACCGTATTCTCAGTAAACCAGTGCCTTCTCCGCTATACCTTTCAGCATCCGTCCCGTATGCATGATCGAAAATAGGCACAAAGATGCGGCCAAGCGCAAGTTTAATGTACACATTTGAAAAGGTATAGGATTCGGCACCTGGCCGCACTGCACAGGCTCAAACAGGGGCGGATCCAGAACTCCGTTTGGGGGGGGGGGGCGGAAAACTTTAAGGATACTATTCTCCCATTCTTTCTTGTGCAAGGAGGGTCCACCCATGTCAAATTGCCCTCTGAGAAGGGGGAGGGAGGGGGTCGACTTTGTTTGTTTGGGGGGGGGCGGCTGCCCCCGTCGCCCCCCCCCCCCCCTTGGATCCGCCACTGGGCTCAAAAGGGTCGGTGACCCATGCTGCGTGAACTGCGGAGCTCGTTACGACATTACACAGGTGCTGTTTGCGGGTGAGTGGGGGCCTTTACCATCGGCCTTTACTGCCACGACATGGCAGGAGAACTGCTCTTCCCCGATTCACCCCGAGCAGAGCCGGGAGAGCTTACAAAGACCCCTTGGGTTTATTCCCAGGCGGGGTAGCGACTTGCGCCCCGTAGAGGGGGCCCCATCTCTGCCGGCCTTCTTCCTTTCTCAGTTCCTAACCCGTGTTGTTGGCGTTTCCAAAAAAAAAGTAGCGAAATACGTGACTCGTTCCTTGCAAATTAAAGAAACGTGTTACCGAATCGCGTTACGTCAAAACAAAAGGAACGCATTACCGTTACCGATAAAAAGTATGGCACGTTGCTTTTGCGTTACTTTTTTAAATTATGAATTAACACGTTTCACTTTTTTGGCGTTAAGGCCGGTTCATACACTTGCGTTTGAGTGCGTTTGACTGCGGTGCGTCGAGAACCGAAAGCGAGTCACCGGCACATCTGTGCTTCGTATGAAGCGTGGAATCCAATTCAAGGAATCATCTTGGCACGCGATATAAGCAGCAGGGATGTCCTGGTTTCTCGCTGCCGCAACGCAGTCAAACGCAGTCAAACGCAACTGTCTGAACCAGGCTTTAGACGTATGTATAAGCACCATATTTCAAGAAACATTATGTCCATCTGAAAACAGCATAATTACCTTTTTTTTTAGGGCTACACCTAAATATTTGCACAAAACAAAAAGCGCGAAGAAAGACGCAAAAAAATATATTGGCGTCTAGAAACACAAATAAAAAATGGAAGTGTATTTTTTTTAAGTCTGGGAAGAATACGTAACTAGTAACGTAACTGCGTTACCCGTTACTGTTCTGAAAAAAAATTAAACAAATATGTTACAACGCTACCGAAAAAACGTACCGCGTTACCGGAAACGCCGTTACTTGTAACGCGTTACCGCCAACACTGGTCCTAACACAAAACATAGAATTCCAAAGTTTAAAAGTAAACGTTCTTTCTTTCCTTCTTTCTTTCTTTCTTTCTTTCTTTCTTTCTTTCTTTCTTTCTTTCTTTCTCTCTCTCTCTCTCTCTCTCTCTCTCTCCCTCTCTAAAGTTTACACTTCCGTTCGCAATTTTTTACGCAAACGGGAAATGTGTGCAATATATTACGGTGTCTTTCTAAAATCCTCACATTCGGTAGACGAATCGTTGTATTTGACGTTCTATAGGGTGTTGCTCAGTGCAATTTGGGCGTAAAAATATTCGCATAAATGAACCAATGAACGGAGTGCATTGAAACTTTTCACAAAGGTGTATTTAGGCGGTGCATTTATCGTACTTAAATTGTATGAGTGTTGGTTTGAAAAATAAACAATTAAACCATAAAAAAGTTTTTTATGCACAGGAAGGAAAACAGCAAAAACTATCTGGTTGACGCTGTTACTCGCAGACGGCACAACTCATAGCTTTCAAGTATCATAAATGCACCACCTCAAGACACCTTTGTGATATATCTATATATATATTTTTTTCTTTTTTTATGTGCGAAGAGGGTTGGCATCCTGCAGAAACAAGACGCGTATTTATGTTCTGCTTCTATTTATATTGGTTCCTTTCCGTTTCCGATTATTCTACAAAAGAGAGCAATGACACTGCGCCAGACTGTGCCTTGATAAGACTACAGTGTCATGATAGAGTTCTGACCCTGAGCTTCTATGCCAGCTTCAGTCCTACGCTATTATTATAGACAACATTATTCGTTCAGGCATAAATCCCAACTCGTTCCTTAACGTACGGAGGAGGGGGTGACAGGCCGGATGGTCGTGTTGTATATATGACATGCTCACGAGTGCAACGAACTCGTAATAAAAAGCAAATTGTTTCGTAAGCCTTTTTAAAGAGGTGGAATCTTCACTACCTTGTTGCCACCGGAACAAAATTAGCACCGGTGGTGACGATGCTAACATCTGCACGATCCCGCTACGCATGAATCTCTGAAATTCTGTGTGTGAGTTAGCATTATGTTAGCGCAAACTAAAGTCTACATTCTCGATCAAATCGACGAAAAGGGGCAAGGAAGCATTTATTTATTTATTTCAATTGACCTTCATGATCCCCTCAGGGAGATCATGAAGGTCAATTTTACAGAAGGTTTTAACACTCGCGTTTTTAAGATTAGTAAACAAAACGAGAACAATAGAAATAAAATGACACAAGAAAGTATGCATGTTTAAACTGAAATCAGTCAAAAGCAAAACATAAAGGCACATTCGTTTTCTTTCCCTTCTTTTTTTTCAATTATGAGGCAGCGATGAGGATGACTTCGCTCAATTTCTCTTTGAAGTGAAGAGGATAAGGTATGGGAACGATGCTATGGGGACGTTCATTACATTCTTTCGCTGCGCGTGGGAAAAACGAAGCAGACGAGGTCACTGTTCTAGTTTTGGTGCGCAGTTATATCAATTGATTATATCAAATAACGCCCTTTTTTTTTGCCGCGTTTCAAGCCAATACATCACTTAAATTTGTGCAGAGTGCAGCGAACGGCGCGTGCCCCTCAACGCCAGATCTACGCCGAGTCGTCTTGTGCATAGGGACGACCCTCCGACCTCTTGCCGACGTAGCCGTTTCCGCAAGGCATCATTGCACGGAGGGGAGAAAGAAAACGATCGAATAGTCAACGCACTTGGCCAGTCAGCAACCCACGGGCGTCGCCAGCAGCAGTTCCGACACCTGTCGCGCGCCGATTCTCCGGTCTTTGGGTCCCTCGCGCGTCTTCTCCGGGGTTTATTAATAGCGGAGAGACGAAGTGGGCCGCCAACCGGACGCCTCTCGGAGCTGGACGCAGCGCGGTGCGCGGTAAATCCTCACGCCGCCCAATCGGTCACCGGGAAGTCGACCGGCGTGAGCGCCGAGACGCCACCGGGAATCCCCGTCCCTCCCTCTTAACTGTATCCGTACCTGGAAATGACCGACAGAAGCGATGTAATGCATCCTCGTCTCGCAAAACACGAGAATACGGAGCACGAGGAAGACGTCGTGGAGGATTCTGAAAGATCCGCCTTCGACAGCGCCGTGCGAGGATCGGATAAATCCGCCGGACGGAAGCCGTCCCAACGAAACAGAGAACGGCGGACTGGGGACAGCAGGGGTGTACGTGGGCGTATCATATGTACAAGCGCGTGCGTACAACTTACAAGCGCGTGTATGTCGGAGAAACGAAGAGAGGGGAGCGGAGGTTAGAGGGAGGGAAGGGAGAGGGGTTGCTGGAATTGTGTGTGAATTTAAGGACTGCACAGGGTCAGGCACTACACTCGCGAGCCTCCACGCGGTCCCTCGAGCACGAGAGGCGCTTTCAAAGTTCCGAGGCCGCACCCGTAGACCCGAAGCGACCTCTCTGAATACAGAGGAGGAGGCGAGTATAGCGCGACGACACGAAAGCCAGCGCTTCGTTGTAATTCCCCCCAGCGAAAGATAACGTCCTGTCCGGGGGGCACGGCGGGCTGCGGCGGAGTCGAGAGGGAGCTGGTTTCCTCGAATGCTGGAGAGCCGGTGGCCCACTTCGGGAGGCTGCCCCGGCGAGGGGCTCCGGGGCAGCGCCCCAGGCAGCACACGAGAGCTCTTCCGCGCACTAATGAGCGCGATCGCGCGAGCGCCGCCCCGCCGGCCGCGTACGAGGCGAGCGACAGATGAACTCGAGTTCCTCTTCCGTCCCGGTCGCCTGGCTACTGGCGGAAACCCGTTCCGACTCGGGTTCTCGCTCCGCCGATATGTTTCGAACGAATTTGACAAAACTAGTTTGTCGCGGGAACTCGAGAGGGATTCGTGAAGCACTGCGTCGTTTGTAACAGCCCAAAAGTTAAAGGCCTCTCGTACGCTGCCTACTGCGAGAGCTGTTCGCTAAAACCATTTCCGAATAGTTTCGACGCTGAATCAGAGCCGAACCTATTGCCGAAAAAAACTGTGTCGTTCGGTCATGGCTCGAATAGGCGTACGGGCCGCCACAGCGTGCTCCATCCATCAATCCGGGGCGTCTTGGGCGGAAAACCGCAACCAAGCCGCACGTGCGGATGGGTCCCCGCAGCAACCGCCTGGGTTTAATCGCGCAGTGCAACGAGGAGACGGCGCTTTCGGTTTCGCAAAGCCAAGACATCAGTCAAGTCGGCCCGGAAACCTGTTTTGTACACTTCTCCGTAGCTTCCCGTTGGAAAGATCCATCTTCCATTTTTTTCTTTTTTTCAAAAACAAAGAGGGGAACATGTTTTCGCTTTACTCGCTAACTCGAAAAGGCTGCTCACAGACAGCGCTTGTAGCGATTCCCAAACGCCCAAACTCAGCGCGACTCGCGGGGCACCGCGTGCGAAATGGCTTACGTCGTCCCCGGCCTTCGCCAATCAGTCCCGCTTGTCCCACGGAGTCCGCTGCCGCATGCGGCGAACAGTCCACTCTGACAGACGCCCCGGCCATCCATCAAGGTCGAGCGTGCTGCAGCTCGGGGCTTGCACAGATTCCCGCTTGCGATTAGCGATGTTTTAGAGAGAAAACAGGCTCCCGCCTTCGGACCAACTCACGTGAGACCAAATCGGCGGCTACTGAGGATTACGGGAGGCTTCCGCCTGCTGCAATGGCGCGCTTCCTACCCAAAGGAGCGAATAAAACGTCCGGTCTAGAGAAGGAGCCCCGCCGTGGATCATCTACGCAAAATGCGCGAGCGAAAGTCCGGATGCATCTAGTTGTGCCGCATGTCTATAGAAGTGATATTGATTAACTGCCACTACATCGATCGTGCCCAGTCAACCTCCGTTAAAGCGAAAGCCGTTACGACCTCGAATGCAGCGAGACGAGAAGGTCATAAAACGTCCAGCCCGTTTACTACTAGTAGTATTCACAAACGATGCCGGAGTTTCGAGGAGGGGTTTTCCGCGGTGTCCGCAAAGAACACGCCTGGTCCTTGCGCTGCGCAGAAAACCCGCATTGATGGCGTCTTATCGACCATAATTACATCGATCGTTTCGGATAACGGCTTCCAGAACTACCTTGCTGAAGGTGTTACAGAAGTATAGCCGCTGTTAACAATAACGATGACTGTCTCTAAGCGTGTTTCTTAATCGTTTGTCGTCGTGTGGTGGATGTCCGCTCGATCACCATGGGCCAGTATCAAGGAGCGACCAAAGTCCCATCGAAATAGGACAGAGGCGGAAATGTCTAACTCAAGACTCGGGCGCTCTCGGTCGGCTGGGGAGAGGGATGACACATAAGAGGCATCGGTGTGGTTGGTGTCCGGTGGTACACGGGAAGTGTCATCTTAGTGGTCACGTCATGGACTGCACTTCCTCGACGCGATCGAGTTCTTTCGTGTTTCCATCTGAGTAAGCTATATAGGTAGCTTTGCTAGGTGAAGAGACAGCGGGGTGCGCGTTAGGTACCCTCTTGCTCGTATCTACCAGTAAATCCGGCCTGGGAATATATTTCTGCGACAGCGTCGTGCTCACGAAGAGAACACTGCGATGGGTCCTCCGTGGCAGAACCAGATGGTGACCACCCAAGAAACGTTGGTCTGAACGGAATCGCTTATAGCTTTTATTTTATTTTAATGCGAATAGCATTCTTTGGCTACTTCACGCACTTTTCGTCTATGTATCTATCTATCTATCTGGCTATCTAACCTCTTACGCCGCGGGTCGATAAATAAATAAAAAAGACCGGCGCCGGCTGGGATTCGAACCGTTGACCCTTTGATCAGCAGGCAGACGCGCTAACCACAGAGCTATGAAGGCAGTCATTCAACGCACTCTAAACGGTTGTTTATATCTTTACCATAGGACGCGCTTTACAGCGCTGTCACAGCTACCGGTGCGCGCGCGTTCCATGCACGAGGGCTCATTCCGCTCTCGTGAGGCTGAGCACGGCCGCTAGCTCACCCTCTCCCGCGCTCGGGAGAGGGTGATGTGGCGGCCGTGCTCAGCCTCGCGAGAGCGGAATGAGCCCTCGTGCATGGGACGCTGCGCACCGCTACTGTGACAGCGCTGTAAGCGCGTCCTATGGTAAAGATATAAACAACCGTTTAGAATACCGTTGGTTGAGACTAGCTGAGACGCCAGAAAGTCTGGTCGGTACCATTTTGAGTGTTTGTGCGTATGGCGCGTGCTTTGCTCGCCTTACTATGTGACACAAACGCACGTGCTGGGCTGCGTGAGATCGTGCGCAGGGCTGTGAAAGTGTCAACAAATTTAGAATCGCCTCAAGAGTGGGCTGGCGTATCTAGAGTGTGCCGGCCACCTGACGAACGCGCATAACTCCGCACCGTTTGATGCTATTCGCATTAACGTAGATAATCATTCCCAAAGGATGGGTTCTGCTGATTTTTTCGTCCATTTATTTGTTTGTTGCGCGTTCTAAATAAAAGAACACGAGCAAGAAAAAAAAAAAGAACGAGGACACGGGTTAGGGTGTCCCCTGAGGGGAACCGTAAAAAACGCGAAAAGATGGCCGTGGGAGAAGACCAGAATGGTGCAGTGACGAACATGCCGACCGAAGAAACTAATTTTTGATATATCTTGGCAGTTGTAAAAGAACTGCCAACCATTACATCATTCCTTTCTCTTCAGGCTAGAGCTTTTACTCCGTATGCGCTCGCTTCCGCGGCGCGCTTATTTGTGTCAGAATTTTCAAATTTATACGGTTATCGCGGTTTGACGGTTTAATCATCACTTTAGCGACAGTTCATGTAGTCTATTACTCCTAGTCTATGTGAAGCTAAAGCTAACTGCGAAATCATCTCAGATCCACGAATATGATTATGTTTAAACGCTGCAAGACCAGTAATGACATACGTACGGATCATATAACCCACGCAGCCTACGAACACTGTGTGCTCATTTTGGGACGCATTTCCTGCTTCCGTTCACATTCCTGTATATCGTCACTAAATGAAAGTGTTGACGACGACACTTCCAATTCAAATCAGTTACACTCTTTGGATGGTGGTTCATTTTGCTTGTGCATCAAAACACGCCAGCTGAAGCCTCCCTGTTGGAGGGATTGCATACAAATGTCAGTTTTCACCCGCAGTTATCTTGATTATATTTGCGCTGTTCGCTCGCGCTCGCGTTTGCGTTTGCGCTCGTTTGCGCCGTATTTGCGTATAGGGCCGGACTCACACTGCTCATACGTCATAAAAAAGAGGCCGCTAGAGCAGGCGCAAAGCTAGCAGTGGCGGAGCGCGGATGATAAGATTATCATCGCGTTCCACCACCGCTAGCTTTGCGCCTGCTTCACGAGTGGTAACTTTGGCGCGCCCGCGAGTTTCCCACGAGCTTCTAACCGCTCTAAAAAAATTGATTTAGTGGTTTTCAATGACGCTCTCTAAGTTTCTCATTGGAACCATATGTCCATTTTCACTAATTAAAAGTTAATTACCGAATTTTAATTAATAAACCGACTTATCGCAAAGATTAGCCACCTACATAATGTACCCCTGGCCGTATAACTCACCTGCACAAACCGTATCAGTGCATCTTTTACGGATTTTTTTAAATAAATATGTTCGAATTAAAAATGAACACCCGGTATATAAGCTTGGGACATGTCTGCAGGGAGTTTTGGTGTGACTTCAAGGCCGACGACCAGACTCGACATTCTGCAAGGCAGAAGATCCTCCTCACCATGGGGGGGGAGAGAAACAGGCAATGGTGAAGCGGGTAGAAGGGGGAGAGGACGAAACGGGGGAAAATTGGAAAGCGCGAACTGATCTTCGGCTTTTAAGTGACAGGAAGAGTCATACAGGAAGACCTCAGACAGTGTTCGCGGACTCTCTTTTGTATGGTGTATGGAGCAGTGTGGCATAAAAGCGGCGTGGTGGTGAGGTCTCTCTCTGATCGACGCCTTTTCCTCAGAAGCTGGATGGACCCCAAGCTGATGCTGTCGGCGTCGCCAGACACCAACTACAGTCCCAAGATCTCCGGGATCCCCTGCGTGGCCGCCGCATCGCGGTACACGGCGCCGGTGCACATCGACGTCGGGGGAACCATCTACACCTCGTCATTAGAGACGCTGACAAAGTGAGTGAACTGGTTGTCGTACCCAACCCTCGATTTTCGACTCCTTCATATCCGGGTCGCCTGCGCGAGATTAAGGAAAAACAAATAATAATTTGACAAAATGTATTGCCCAACCCCGCAAAAAGAAAAAAAGAACTTTAAACGTTTGGATTATGTGTATATAAGGGGCACTCAAGTGGATTCTGAGATCGTCTATTTACGGTGCTAACTCAAATCTACGGGCTCTAAGTATCCTAAGAACACCGAAGCTACACTCATATGGGTGGCCGATTTCCATATTAAAAATCTAATCAAAGTTCGTGACACGCCCCTTTTTTCTGAGCATTGGAGCAGGCATTAGAGGGCGCTGTCCGACGGCGCTTTCAAAGCAATAATTGCTGTATTACGTCTCCTACACCGAACGTACTTAAAAATATTTGTCATCGAGAAATTCAAGACGTCAAGAGAAATTTTAGTAACAATGGAGACTTTAATGCACAGACGTTTCGTAAGGAGTATTTCCTTTCTCAGTGTGTACACACTGAGAAAGGAAAGACCCTTTCCGAAACGTCTCTGTTGTTACTACAACTTATCTTAAAGTGTCCTACACTCAAAGATTTGACGTTTTTCTCAAAATATAATGCACAACGCGAAGTAAAGCCATGGGTTTCTTCTTTTTCTCCTCCAATATTAATGTTAAGAGGTAAGTAATTTTCGGTTCAAGTTAATTTTTTGTAAGCACATTTGCAAACAATCTTTTTTTGTAAATCTTTTGCCCACTTCTTTATTATAATACTGAGCATGCGTCGTAGAAAAACACCCGTCTACCTTTAGGGTTAGATTAGAAAAATAAGAAACCCGTGGAAATATTTACTCGTTAATTATCTCATTAAATAATAAACCCATAAATATATCAGCTTGATCTCGAATCCCCAAGAACACGGAGAATATGTTAGTAAAGCTACATTTCAGTATGCATTTTACGATTTCTTCTAATGAATTAAAAACCGTTTTGCGGCCATTCAAGATGACCGCCGTGGGGCCGGAGACATAATATGTGCAGTCTCCTTACGCTCACGTGCTGCCTCCACGCCGCCCACCCGTGCTGATCTGTGTTCTCGCGTGACTCGTTTCGCTTAGCTACACCGCATTGCACATGCTGTAGCAGAGGTTAGAGTTCCTTATAGCTACAGTAGCAGAGTTGCGCGTTTATTCTCGGCGGGTGGCCGTAGCGCCGGCTTTCCTGTACAGCCCTGGATTCTTTGCTCGTCACGTGACTGAATTCGCCCAACAGCGGCGCCGCGCGCTCCGCCGCGCATGGAAAACAGGAAAGGAGGAGAAGTGGAGGTAAAGGCAGGAGAACATCGCCGAGGCGCGTGCAACGTCGCCGAAGCGACCGTGTCGGTGGCTTTCCTGCACGGCGCTGGATTCTTTGCTCCTCCCGTGATCGATCTCGGCGAATAGTGGCGCGGCAACACGTGGAAGACGGACGCGCAACTGTGACTCCCGTATACTGAGCCTATACAGGCTCCGTATACGGTAGGTGTACCGAGCGCGACACGGTTACACAGTACCAGAGGTGTACCGAGCGCGACACAGTTACAAAATACCGAACACGCAATCGCGGTTTGTTCCATTCATCTATCATACCTGAAAGGTTAGTATCAAGACTCTTGGGCCTCTAAACTCGTCAAACACAAATTTGGTGCCGAAGTTGACGGGGCGCACCGATTGGCCCATCACGACGATGACTTCGCGCTTTTTTGCCGACGCCCAATCGGCGCGCTCCGCGAACTTTCGCCTCCAACTTTGTGTTCGGCGAGTTTACGGGCCCTTGGTGTAATGGAATATAGTACTCGTGCGGGGCACCATTCTATAGGTGGTTATAATTATGTTGAATGCACAATTGCATTATTAAACTACGACAAATCGCATATGTGTTGTTCGTGCTAATTGCGTCGTGCTTTGTCGTAGCCGAGTACACGCTTCAGGGTACGTCGTACTAGATGTTTTAGACCTGTGCAGCAGGTAAATAGTGCAAATAGGTCTTTTTTTCCCCCTTTTTTTGCATTACCGCACGGAGGTCAACAGACTCGCTTGCATGTAGCTAAACGTCGTACATCTAACTTCTGGGCAGTTCACAGGTTGACGGTAGTTGTATGGTGGCATCATCGCACGCTACTGAATGGAAACGTAGGTATAAGTTGCGTCAGTGCCGACTTGGAAGTTCAATCATGCAATCTAGACAGATTCTTTTTTACCAGTCTTTTTTATAGGAACGTCGTCTACCCTATACAACGCCTACATGGACTTATGCTGTTTATGTCAAAAAGTTGAGGACCTCGGATGGTCCCAACCTTTGGAGCAGCAGCCGCGAACTGAGATTGGGATATGCATGTGTCTCGAAGACAAGTAGGCATTCTTGTAACAGTTTGATCGATTCGCATGCCATCCTTCACCCGCCCCCCCCCCGCCACTTTTCTTCGCCATATGCAACTCCAAATGCACGACTGATTTCTGTAGAAAACGAGACTACCTCGCGAAAAACTGTTTCGAGACAGCTTGATAGATAACAGCAGGGGGAAAATTGAGTTGCCTGGAGCCTCGCGAAGGTAGCCGAAGGTAGCAGGGTCGCAGCGGGCAGCTCATCCGAACCTCGTTTTCCAATTACTCAAAGCACTCACGGAGAGGGTGAAGAGCTGAAGGTCGTCGCTATTACATCTCTCGTAGTATTCGCCGAGGAACCTGTCAGATGTTCCACAAAACAATTGCCTCCGAGCAGCGCGCCTTATCTCCACTCAAACTCCAACCGTGCACGGCAAGCGCCCGTGAAAGTAACCAGAAAAAAATGCCAAGCAAACAATCGAGGATTTCCGTCGGCGCTTCCCCAAATGAGAGAGCGCACGGAGCAGTAGCCAATAACAAGACAGCTGACAAACAGATTGGTCAAATCGGCCTGCCGTCTTGGGACTCCCGACGCGGCCCGTCTTCCTACCCCCTCCCCGAAGGGCCTCGGGGCCTGAGGGCAGGCCCATTTCGCTACGCCCTATCCCACATCCCCAGCTCGTCAGCTCGGGCACCGCACTGCTGGTAGCTCGGCCGCCGGTGGCGATGGCTGCGAGGCAAGGCCGTGACACGACGGCCCCCTCTCCGAAAATCGGCGTCATGGCAGCGAGCAACCTCCTGCCGGGGGACCCTCGGAGTAACGAGCGACATGGGAAAATTCGCGGCGCCTACGCCTTCGCCCCGGGAGGCTTCTTACCCAGGTGCACTCGTGCGGTAGTGCGCGCCACACGGCGGGCTGGCCGCGATCGCCGAGGGTCGCCGAGATGCGCGTCTTTGTTCCCGCGGAAGACACCCGCCGCTTTCTCCGGCACTGGCACACCTTGTTCCTCGCGGCCGACTCAGAGAGCCGACTGACGACGAGGCACGCAGAGTTGAAGCGGACGAGGCCGGATTTCATTAACGCCGCTGCCGGCTGATTGCCTTACGTAGAGGACAGAAGAAGAAAAAGAAAACACCATGCATCACTCACGACGGATTAAAGCAGCCAGAGACAAGCGGCATTCTTCATTCGCCGTTTCCCTGCGAGGCATGCAGCAGCGGTCAGGCGGCTCGGCGAGCATTTCCTCCTGCTGCCAATCAGGCTTTACAGGCTGGCCGAGTGCGACGCAGTCTCGCCCGAGACCTCCGCGCGAGCGGCGCCGCCGGCGCGAGCCCCGTGCGGCTGCGAGTACTGCTGCTGCCACGACGCGGCCCCGCTTCAACCGCTTCAATCACGGGCCGAGCTGGAGCGTGGTGACGGCATTATTCGGCACGTTTTTCTTTTTTTCTTGCTTTCTTCCGCTTTTTGCGGCCCGGCCTTTCCACCTTTTTAGTATCTCTTCGTTGGCGCTGAGGTTGCGTCACTGCTAATTTGAAGGCAGAGCCTAAAATTACCTCGGTTGATTACAGTGACGGGGCGCCGCGGCTCCTCATCTCGACCGCTTGTTAGCGCTATCAGATGAGTTCTGAGGTCGATGCGGAGGGCGGCCTCAAAGGAACCACGCGACCAAGCAGCTGCGATACCTCCGTTGGTCGCCGCTACCCTGCCGCCTTAGCGGCTCGGGAATCGCGCCCCAGAACAGGTTGGACGGTCATCACGCGTGTCGAGGCTCTCCGTCACGGGAGCAGACACCGCCACAAGCTCCGCGCTCAATTGCTTTTGCAGCAGCTCGCGGTATCTGGCTTCGGTGGTATATTAAGGCATGGCCGGGCGACAACCAGGTCGTGCCACCCTCCCAACTGCTGCAGAAAGAGGGAAAGCCACTGTGACTGGGGGGGCAAAGTGTACTTACGTGTTGCGTACTCGAGAGAAAAGATAAAAACGATGTGTCCAATGGAGTTTTCATTTCTTGTTCGAATGCATAAAAACTTCGTAGGTTTATATGGTGTCCCAACAAGAGCGCTAGACTTAACTCTTGTAAGCGTACACTCTCAGAAAAAAGGGTGTAATATTACACCCTTTGTCCCATATAATACACCCCAAAACTTCAATTCGACGTAACAGCGACCTATAATCGAACAGACGGCTCCAAATTTTACGAGGGGCTTGATAGCCGTGTGGTACAACTTATTAAAATAGCTAATGTACGTGTTACTAACTACAAAAAAAAATCGGTTTTTTTTTTGGCTTTACTGCAAAAACTCGGTGTTTTCTTTGTGTGTGTTTTTTTATACGTACTTTAGCTATTTAAAAACTTATATTGTACCGTCACCAAGCCCTCATAAAATTTGGGGCCGTCTGTTCGACTATAGGGCGCTGGTACGTCGGAGTGAAGTTTTGGGGTGTATTATATGTAGGGTTGTTCGTTTTCGGGTTTTATATATTTTTAAATTCGGAGGGAAAAACTCGGGTGCTATTCTTCAAGTTGATAATCGGGGAGAAATCGGGTTTTTTGTGGAAAGATTCCGAAATTCGGGTTTTTTCGGGTTAAATTTACGAATGTACTCAATAATACATTCGTTTCTTTTTTCACTGGAGCGTTTTACGAGTTTCGTAACGCTAACGCGTTAAAATTAAGGGTCTGTTTCAAAATGGTAATCAGGGGGACATCAGGGTTTTCCAGCTCCGGTTAATAGACCATTTGCTGTCTTACCCAAGCATCAAGGAGAATGCAGGGATTGGCAGGGATTGGAAAAAAGCGCTTATTCAGACTAGCAGATAAGAACAAGCTATCAGTTTCTTGGCTCCGTTACAAAAAGTGTGACAGTGATTACCAGTCGCTTCTTAAAATCACCCGCCGTCATTTCTTTCATCATGACTTGTCGTCTTTACTCTTAAATAACCCTCAACGATTTTGGCGTGTAGTTAATCCAAGAAGTCATCCTGAAGTGTCTCTCATCGATAACAATGGCGTTTCAGTTCCACAGTCAGAGTGTGCTCACCTCCTTAATGAATCATTTTCATCTGTGTTTACTCGTGAGGACACTACTTCATCCCCCACCTTAAACAGGCTTAATGATATGTATATGTCCGAAATAGTCATTGAAGAGGCCGGTATTTTGTCTCTACTAAATAAGCTTAAATTATCATCTGCCTCTGATCACACCGGTATAAACAACAAGATACTTAAAAATACTGCGCCAGGCATTTCTGGCATCTTGACAGCCATTTTCTCGCAGTCATTTTCTACAGGTTTAATTCCTCAAGACTGGCGTATAGGTAAGGTAATTCCCATCTTCAAATCTGGTGATCGATCCTCCCCACTAAACTATCGACCTATCTCACTAACCAGCACTATTTGTAAACTTCTGGAGCACATCATACATTCTCAAGTCATGCGCTATTTAGAGGACCATAACATTATTTTCAAGTATCAGCACGGTTTTCGCAGGGGTTACTCATGTGACACTCAACTTTCCGGTTTCGTTCACGACTTACATACATCTCTTGATGCTGGTTCACAAGTTGATGCAATTTTTCTCGACTTCTCGAAGGCTTTTGACCGCGTTCCTCATCACAGGCTTCTACTAAAACTTGCACAGCTTAACATTCATTCTAATGTTCTCTCATGGATAAAAGAGTTTCTCTCAAATAGACTTCAGTTCACTTCCCTTAACAACTCTAACTCCTCTTTGTCCAAGTGACATCTGGAGTTCCCCAGGGTAGCGTGCTGGGCCCATTACTTTTTCTCATATACATTAATGACCTACCCACTTGCGTTTCATCTCATGTCCGCCTTTTTGCTGACGACTGTGTCATCTACCGTAACATCTCTTCTAACACCGATCGCCAAGCTCTCCAATCAGACCTGGACCAGTTAGCCACGTGGTGTTCTTCGTGGCTAATGACCCTCAACCACAACAAAACAAAACATATGTCGTTTACCAAAAGCTCCTCTCAGACTCCAACTTCTTACCTTCTGAATAACAATACTGTTGAACTTACATCTACCTATAAGTACCTGGGTGTCCACTTTCAGTCTGATTTGTCCTGGCACTACCACATTGATGTCACCCTTGCTTCTGCTAACCGTTCCCTTGGATTCATAAAGCACAATCTTAAACAAGCACCCGCTCACTTACGTAAACTTGCTTATATCACTCTAATCCGCCCCAAAATTGAATATGCTTCTGCCATATGGGATCCTGATCAAGCCTACATTATAAGTAACATCGAGTCGCTGCAAAACCGTGCTGCGCGTTTCATTTTCTCTGACTACTCTCCATTTTCCAGTGTCACCGCATTAAAAAATCAAGCTGAGTTGCATGACCTATCACGCCGCCGTAAACATGCCCGTCTGTCATTATTTCACAAGCTCTATCACCATGCACCGCTTCACGACGATTTTTTTAAAACACCACCCATTATTTTTCCACGTCGCGATCATTCATTCA
The DNA here is from genome assembly GCA_037355805.1 of Ixodes ricinus. Taxonomy (NCBI): domain Eukaryota; kingdom Metazoa; phylum Arthropoda; class Arachnida; order Ixodida; family Ixodidae; genus Ixodes; species Ixodes ricinus. The sequence goes on along the minus strand of JAZHYW010059234.1, from coordinate 45,951 downwards.
AGGTAGCGCGCATCACATGCCACTCATCTAGTTACGCACGATCATTCATACCACGGACCATAATCGACTGGAATAACCTACCGGCTCACATTGCAACTGAACTAGATATGTCTAACTTCCAAGAGCTAGTGCGTAGTTATACTAATACTTAAGGTTCTTTTTTTATTCCTTGTACTCATATTGTCTTTTGTATAATTTGTGTTTTATCTGTGTACTTATATTTACTTGCCCCCCCCCCCCCCCCTATGTAATACCCTCATACAGAGGGCCTTTAGGGGTATTTTGAATAAATAAATAAATAGATACCGTGTGGCTTCTTTTTTAGGGGGTTTGTATAAATGTCGTGTCTGTACCAACAAATCACAAATAATATCTGAGCTCAGGCGAACACTGGACGTCTCATTGGCGAAATTCAACCGTATAGTTGTGCGGAAATGGCATCGAAATTCGAGAATCTTGTCAAAAGAAGAAAAAAAAGTGTGCCAGGCTGCCAACAAAGTTTCGGGGGGCGGATATTGGCACCACGTCGAATATTCTGTTCCACGTCGAATATTGTTTCATATGTTGGATATTGTGTTCCACAGTTATCACACTTCATGAAATAAAAATATTAGCGGCCTCTTTTTTTAATTCAATGATGCGTTTAATTACAAAAAGATATCTTGCTTTCTGGGGCACCCTTTACATTCAAACTGTGTGTTTCTAATTCTAGAGCACCCGCATTAACTTTTGGTATGTACATCCGTTTGATTTATTATCATTCTGTAACTTTGCACTCTTCCAAGACGTCGTCTTCACTCTTTACATGAAGCCTCAACCAGGTGTTGACCAGCAACAGTGCTGCCGGTTAACAACTCGTTTTAACTCGCACAGATAAATAACACAAAAATGGCCGCGCAAAGGTTGAGGAAGGCTCCCGGACATTTGACTGGGCCACGCACCTTATCAACAGCCGCGCAGAATCAGTATCCAAGTAGCCTCAAAGATTCCGGAAAGATTACCACAGAAGCAAGAAAACCTGCGGTGGGCCGGTGGAGACGAACGACCGTAACATGTTCTGCCGGCAAGGCCTGCGGCAGTTAGTTCACTCCGAAATCCGCGAAAGGCGTGCCGATCTTGCATCCGTCTTGAGCACTCTTCATCCTGTGCCCGGAGAAAGAGCGTACACCCGTGTTTGAGCTGTCTTTCCCCCACGGAGACTCAGCAAGAAGAAAGGCCGCTTTATATCGCCGCGTAACTCACGCGGTATCCATCAGGGTGCGCTGATTGAACTCTGCGGGCGTCCAAAGTTCAGCGGACGTGATTTATCTCGAAAGAACGGTGCATACAGAACAACGATGGAACGCCGCGGACGCCACTCCACTTGAGTCCTAAATTTGCTTCTGCTGGTCGTTCGGGAGCCCTTTGTATTTTACGGCGTTTTGCTTGTTTTTGAAGAGCCCTGCTAGGTCGAGTAAATTGATTTCCCAAAGTTGCACATGTTGTGACGGCGAGGCTAACTGCGGTGAGGGCCTCGCCTTCGGTTTCTTGGCGTAGTCCATCTGTCAGAGTTTGTTTGTCCGTTCCGTGGAGAATGCGAAGATGCCTTTGACTCGTGGTCGTCTGAATGCTTGCGAAGACGGGTATTAGAAGTGACGCCTGATTCTTGATGGCAGGTTTGTCAGTGTTAAAAATTGGAGCATACTTGAGTGGAAAATACGAGTTGCGCGTTGCGCGATACTTTCAATCTTTATTCCTGAGGAGGCAAACGAAGTTCTATCGACGGAGCTGAAAAATGCTAATGAGCATTCATTTAGGGACAGGGGTCAACGTCAAAGCAAACACCGTTGCTCACTAACCGGACGCAACACTAAAACAGTGATACTCCATTCATTCGCCGCCGATTGTTAAGGTCCCTTTAGCTGGAGGGTCCTTTATGGTTGGCGGCGAATGAGTTCACGATCCTCCGCGCGTGGTATGTGCTCGAGACCCAAGAGCGCTGGCTGATTCGCCGATTGCAAACGGACATATATGTTAAATGCACCTTTCTGCTGGCCGTGTGAATGGAGTAGTAGACCTCCATTGTTAAACCGTAAATCAAATCGATTAACTTTTTTTAAAGCAAGCTTGTTGGTGTGTGCAATGCCAGCTTTCCACAACCATAAGACGACAAAGGTAATGAGTTAGAAAAAGAATCCCATTGATAACAGAGAATGGCGTGCTCGTCTGCATACGTTCAATTACGATCTGGCGTGATAACGAAATGATGACTCCCATCCTGGTTGCGCACAATAAGCAAGGAAAAATACGAACAACAGAACTACGAAGAAGAAAAAGGCGAACCTCTGTTAGCGATAGATAGGTAGATGCCTAGCGCGATGATGAAGGCCTCCCTACTGCGCGGCTCGAAAGCACGATGACGCGCCGGGAGTTTCCTCGAGTGTAGCATGTCTCGCGCGCGCGTGGACACAACCTAAGCTTACTCGCAAAGTGAATGGCGTGACCGAGTGCGGCTGCGCGGAACGGCAATGAAGCCCTGGCACGTGCAGCGGCCGCCTGACGCGTCGGGGGAAAAGCAGTAATTACATCAGCGCGAATGACCGTCATCACGCGCAGATGAACAGGTCCTTCCGCGGCGGCCAAGTAGCGTAATACGGTCTAGATAAATACACCCATTGTGTCCCTCCAAACGGGGGTCTACAATTACAAGCGTTCTGGAGACAGCCCAGTTGAAGGGACCCGTAGTTTTCGGGGCTACCGTGTCATTTGGGAGACGCACTTTACACAGCGCTCTGGGTATACAGATCGCCGCTGATTGCTGGCGGTGTTCCTCCGCTGCGTGCCACGCGCAACTGTCCGCAGCGATGGGACAGCGGGTAGGCAGGCAGGCAGGCAGGCGGGCGCAACGTGAGTCTGTCAGTATGAAATCACCCCCGTCTAATCGCTCCGCAAACGGGTCTCGGAGCTTTGTCTCGGCGCGTCCTCTATCGCACTGCCGCGCCGCAGCAGGGCCGAGGACGGTGCCGCGAGTCAGGTGCCCGGTTGACGAGCGTCTTGACGAGCGGCCACCGTCGGACCTGGTTTCGTTCGCCGTGCATGCGACGCAACGATTGGCCGGCTGTGCGGGTGCGTCAGGAGAGACCGTGACTCTCGCGCACGCGAAGTATTCCCAGGAACTTGATCCCGATCACGTGGAGAAATAAAGGACTCTCTGTTAGCGTGCGTAGCCACGTATACCTCTAGATGAGTCTGCTTGGTTTCCTCGTGAATTTGGATACGACATTTTTTGGCGTGTTACTCGGACGACGAATATGCGATTTGACAGCAGGACGGTAGCGCCTTTAGGAAGAAACCTCGATCGCAATGATGCGGGCCGCGGAAAGAGCGTGTGTTTGAAATTATGTTTTGTCATTAGCTTTGCACCCGTCCGTTTGCGTATAAGTTTAGGAGAAATCAATATAAATAAACAAGTTGGGGCTCCAATCCACGCTGTAAAGGTGGTTGGTTGGCCAGCAAAGCTGCAGGGTGCCACCTGCAACGATTGCCCACTGCACTATATATATAGACACTTTTTATTGGAAAACGCCACCAGGTGGTGCTCCAGTCCTTGACGTCCCAGAGAACTTCCGGTTTATAAAAAGAATGAACAAAGGCCACCTTAACACCCCTGCTTCAAATGTAGATAAAACGTTTAACCACCAATTCTCTAGGTGAACGCCAAAAGAACGAAGGAGTGCGAGAGTTGTTCAAATGTTTCGAGTATTCTTGTAAACCAACTTGCCTCCTCCAAGAGATAATATTGTACAGCCGAGGGTCCTCGTTCAATCCCCAACTTTGTTGTCCGTGTAGCATTTATGCCTTCTAGCACTGGTGACATAAGCAAGCTCAACAAGCTTCCAAAGACGGTGCGACCGGAAGTCGCTTGGGACGTGAGCGGCAGTTCAAGTTTGTAAGCAGCAAAATAGTCTATACCAAATGAATCGCCAAAGAAAATTAAATGCACTGTACCAAATCTTTTTTTATTTATGAAAAACTTCGTACGATGCCGTTGCCGCGGTAGCTTATGCGACCGCAATCTTTACCGGGAAACGCATGCGGGGAGCCCTACGTGCTTCGGATTGTTAGCGGGGCTAGTGACGTCACTCCCCAATTCGTACTCTGCCGTTACCGCGGCAGCTTATGCAATCGCAATCTTTACCGGAAAACGCATGCGGGGAGCGCTACTTGCTTCGCATTGTTCGCGCTCGCCTTATCATCTATCATGTGGTTTTAACACTTGTCTTGTGGTTTTCTTATTGAAACCAGCGTCAACTCCACATGATAGATGATAAGGCACGCGCGAACGATGACAAGGTGCGCGCGATGGTTTTCTGTCGTCTACTATTCTGTCGACGACACGAAAAAACCCGACAAACAAATCATAAACAGCTTCGCTGTAAAAAAAAATCTGACATTTACTGGTGTGTTTTAGCAGACATGGCAACACATCGAACTAATGCCTGAGTTAGAGCTCGTCGCTTTTCGGTTGTCTTCCCGACTTTTCGATTTTGACATTGATGATTAAGAAAAATCCTTCAAATAGCAGATCATAAAGGCTCACAGTTGTGGCTGCTTACGACCGTGTGCCTTTAGACCTCTTAAGATCCCTCACGACGAAGTACACACTGGCGCCACCTATAGGGAACCCGTGGAGCACTTGGCATTTCCGTTTATTGCCTATTTACATCGCGCATCATTCTAACTTTCTTGACTCGAAAAAGGAAAAAACAAAACAAAAAAACTTTGACAATGTTGTAAACGACCAGTTTTCATAGATAGTACGTCATTGGATCTCGCAAATACCGCAAAACCTTCGCTCTGGTGAAATGCAGTTCCAGGCGCCACCTCACAGTCATAGATGGCGCTAGGGTGCCAGTGCGTTGCCTCGTCGCAAGAGATCACAACGACTCAGTCGTAAGTAGGGCTGGGCATTTGATCGATTAACCTTCCGATTAATCGATTAAGGCTTTAATCGCGATCAAAATTTTTAACCAGTTAATCGGTTTTTTAATCGGTATTCTAAAGAAGTTCGTTCCCAGCTTGGTGCTATGAGCAAGGTTCAATTCTCGCGCTCGTGAAGCGTCACGTGTTCGAGGATATACATTACAGTTCTGCCGAGGCAAGACGAACAAGCCGGGCCCGCATCTGATCCCCGCGCGACCACGGAACTTCACGTATTGAGGATCCATTACACATACTGTCCAGGGAAGACAAAAAAGCAGAAAAACAAGCTGGGAAGCTAACGACGCCATGGTTACTTGTTCCAGTATTCGGCACGTAAAAATGGACGAGTTCACGAATATGAAAGGCAATCTCGATGGAAAGTTTGGGTTTAAAGCCAACTCCAGCGGTGAAGTTTTTAACTCGAAAGAAGTTCACTGCATCATCTGCAAAAAGACGTTTTTGTACAGTGGAAGCGTAAGTTCACTTCAGTATCGCCTACGAGCGAAGCAACCATGTAGCTGCAGCAAGGACCATCCGCAAAACGCAGACAACATCAACGCCTTCTCATCGAGGTTCCTTTCTCTGAAAAAAGAAGAAAGCATCGCCGAAGCTCCGACTTCTTGTCTTCCTGTCGAAGAATGTGGACAAACTTCTTTGTCTTCGGAGCGGGAGCAAAACTATGTGTCTTTGAACCGTTGGACTATATGTATCCTCAATTCTAAATGTCCTTTGCGCCGTATAACAGAGGGTAAAATAAGTCTTCAAAGGCAGGACGAGTTGTTGCATTCTTTTTAATATTATATTTATAAAAATTAACGCAACCGATTAATCGATTAATTAATCGATTAAAGGGTGGCGATTAATCGGGTTAAAATTTTTAATCGACTCCCAGCCCTAGTCGTAAGAGATCACAACGCAAGTATGTAAACGGGCCTTTAGGTGTAAAGGCAGGTATAAGTATTTCTAACGACTGTTATAAAGGTGCGAATCTTTTTTTTTTACTTTCTGGTACATATTTTACGAAAAAAAACACACAAATGCTTTATTTGTAAAAAAAAAAAAGAAGAGATGTTTGTTAACATTATTTGTTCCTTCAGCGAATCAAGTAACATCAAGCGTTCAAAATCCGCAGTTGTCCAGTGAGGGTCTAGCGCTGTTCCGCGTCAAACAATCCGGTCACTTGGTGGAATAAGAAGGGCGTCCTCTCAAGTGCTTCTAGTGATAGTGATAGTACTTTATTGCACTTAAAAGTTTGTGGTGCCGTTCGGTGTGCAGGTGAGGAGGGAAAGGCATGCGTCCATACACATATGTGCCCCTTTCACCAACCGGACGGCGCTATGAGGACTAGTCTAGAATAGCGCTGATTACTGTATAGTCACTGACAGGATTAGAACGGCAAGGAAGTTCCTAAGGGGTCCCGCCTCCCGTGTTTCATATATATATATATATATATATATATATATATATATATATATATATATATATATATTATGTTGCGGTCATGTATTTACTACTGCGTGATGCACGCTAAAGACCTTAAGCTGGCAGGGATACTGCAATGGTTAAATTTACCATCTACTGCAAAGACACCAGACGCCCATTGAGGCTGACTATAACTTTCCTCTGTCTAAACAAACACACGACACAACTACTTTGTTCCTTTAATGACTTTGGCAGCTCTGCCTTCATCCAGACTCCCTTTTATTTTTGTGGTCCGACATTCAGCGCAAACCAAAAGCTCATTCGATTGCGCTTTGGCACCGCTTAAAAACGCAAACGAAAAAAAAAAGTCCTTTTCAAATATTAGGTTTATCCAGTGGCTGTAATGCATAAGCTCCAGTGACTCCAGTGGCGGTAACGGAGAACAATATCACCATTAGAGCGACGAGTTCTACGTTGTTCAGGGTGACTTTGGATGCACACAATGGTCAATTGTGTGTGATCCGACCCTGCAGGCACCACTGAAGCACACACAAAAAAGTATATTACATATATGAATCGCGCTTTCGTTGCATTTAGATACGTTAGGCACTGACATCAGAATTCTTCCACGCCCATTTTATACATTTTATACGACCAAGTTGAGGTCTGTCCGAATTAACTCGCGTGATCCACCTGCGTCGCGTGCATGTCTTTTATACCGGATGCACATGACGTCGTTCACATCCGGCAGGTTCCAAACGCTGTAGAACCTTAAAGATAAAAAAAATTAGTACCTTTCTGAATGAAGAACGAGGAATCGGCGCTTGCCCCTGGAAACGGCTCCTGACGGAGACCACCGGACATTAGTCGCGTGAAGGGCGTGGCTAAGAAAACGTCATATCCATCCGGCAGAAACGACGTGCACCTGACGGGCATGGTTGACACGCGCTCTGGCGTTCTCGGCGGCGTGGCGGAGTCACGCCTGCGAGCGTGGCATATCTGCGCGAAGACGGAGCTCGTGTTCGCTCTGTCTCGAGCTTGCGTGTAAACGGTCCCTCTGCTGCGGCGACCTCCCACCGCCATGTGGAGTCCGCCTGCTCGTTGCAGGATCTGGCAACAGCCCAAAGACGCTTGAGAGGCGGACGAAACGCGCGTCGAGCGCAAGCCGGCTCCTGCCAGAAGGGGACGACTCACCCCAGTCGTACTGCGGCCGTGTTTAAACACTTTATATAGAGGCCGTAATTACGTAATGGCAGCCGCAGTGCATGCAGAGCGGGCCGACGCGGGGGCTCGGGGGTTCCCTTGCGGCTCGGCGAAGGAGACCGGAGTGCGCGCTGCTTGCCTCAGATTAATGACGTCCACGCCCGACCATTTTGGGCCAGCGGCGGGGTCGCCGCCACGCCAGAGATCGGCCGGCGGGCCAGGTGTGGGAAGCTGGGCGCTTGGCAAGGCGGCATCGCGAGCGGGCCGCCGTCGTACGTGGTGGTCCGTTTGGAAGTTGTAACTACATATTCCCATCGTGCGTGACCAAAAGCGTCGCTGTGATCGTAACTCGCGATTGACCAAACCCTCACTCTGGCGCCTTTATTTGGATTAGCCGTTCTTTCATGGGCGGAACTATGTCAGAGTGTCAACTGTCTGTGACGAGGTTGGTTTAAGAATGCGACGACTCCAAGCTTTCATTGTTATTTCCACACGCACCGTCGAACTCGCCGTTGGGAACTGATGATAAGTGGTCAAGATCACGACTCATGATGTCACGGCGGGGCAAATTCTGATCGTGACGTCACCGAAACATCTCGGCGCTAATAATCGCCGGCAGCTTGTGAAACGCGGTATAGCTTTTAAGTCAATGAGAGTGCGCCATTCACCGATCACCAGAGAACCAATCGGGAAGCAAGAACTGATAATGAGCGATGCCTTTTGTTTCTCTCAGAGAAGGTCTCTCTGAGTTCAGCGAGCCGGTTAGGATCTAGAGGGGAGGCTCGCCCACAAAGGACAAAGCTCTGCCCACGCAGAGGAGGGCTGGTGTGCCAGTGGCTCTTTTCTGGTCGAGTACTACTCAGTGGCGTGGTGCCAGGTGGTAAAGGACCCCAAACTGACCACTGCGTAAAACATATAAAGTTATTTTAAAATAACTGTTATAGAGGCGCATATTTCGCGGTGCCCCATTCTCTGAAAACACAAAAATGACGCTTTTTAATTTTTTTTTTTTTTGCTATTGAGTTGAGCATCTTTTTTTTTTTGGAATTCGCAGGCGGGGTTTCTACTGCAGATCTTACTTTGCAACAGACCTAGTGAACACGTTTTCGTTGTTTCTCGTGTGCTCCGAACAACGTGCGGCAAGTATTTACAGATCTAGTTCGCCGGAGAACCCATGCACCATCTAATCAATCATAAGCGGGTTAGAACGCCCTCACCATCCTTTATTCATTAAGCTTTTTGTTCTCTCTACGTTCGTCCCACCAGTCCTCTTCTTGCCAGGTTGAAGCAAGCCCCCCCCCCCCCCCCGGCGTGGGAGGCTATCAGTCGGCCTGGTCTTTTCGCACTCATGCATTAAGCACAACGCAAGAACCACCACACATGATTTAAGTAAATCTCAACCCCAGACTCAGTCCATCGCGAATTGGGCTTGGTGAGTATATCCGGCTTCTATAGATAGGCAAATACTTCTTTAAAGATCGGATTTATGCCAAAATTAACAAGTAATAGAACAAAACGAAAAAAAAAAAAAACACTTTAGAAATCTTTGTAGATCCAATTCCCTGGTTTCTTACCCCGAAGGCGTTCTTAAGTGAGAAGACTTTTCACGAGTCGTGAAACCTCTTCTCACTGAAGAACGCCCGCGAGGTAAGAAATCAAGGAAACCAGGCAACCCGAGTGGAGAAAAATGGTGCGGTTGCATGGCGCCCGCTGCCGGCGGTCGTCGGGCTGATGAGGCCTGCGTCCGGCATGCTCCCCGAAACCAGCTGCAAGGGTCGAACTCACGAAGCCTCGGAGGCTTCCAGCAGAGCACCATTGTTCGACCAGTTCGTGACGACCCCTGGGCCGGGGTCAGTGGCGATCGGAGCACGCCGCGTGAAATCAGTCGCCTCCGTCGTGATGCAAACTCGACCGGAAAAGGCTCCGACAGCAAGAACCGGTCATGTTGCCGCTGGGGGCAACGCGAGAGCGCGCACGCCGCCGAGCAGCACCGCGACAGTGCCCGCCTTCGAGCACATGGGAATTTCGGGCAGAGCTGCCACAATTCGCGTCAAAACATACCACGGTCTCGCTTCGGTCGAGCGATCGGTTTTCGTTTTCTTTACTGCCGTCGCCAGTTGCGGCAGAGAAAGCACTTTTGGGCTCAATTTTCACAACGGCTGGGATACCTGTTCTGATAGCGCGACTTCGGGTATGTAAATGTTTAGATGAACAGCGGAAACCAAGGGAAAAGGTGACTTTGCGAACGTGTATAATGCAATCGTATTCCTAAACGCGCGGGAGAACACCGTAAAAAAGATTACTCCGACTTAAAAAAAAAAAAAAAGCAAGGCTCAGATTTATAGGTGGAAGTCATAATGGAAAAGTCTATAGTTCGACTTAACACAACAGGGTTAACAAACAAAAACGTAGGGTTCATACGCCGGTACGCGTTTGCGTGCAGTGCCAACTGCGGCCCTCTATCGGTCATCTACAAAGACATATGAGATAAATATAAATTGGTTGGCTGTCCTCATCATTCGACTAGTGTACGCTGAAGAAACCGCCTACCTATTATAATCGCAGCTAAGTTGTTAAGATAGGAGTGAACCGCATGTTGCCGGTATTCATTTCACCTTCGAGTCAGAAAGGTGCTAGGCGAGCTTGTGAGTTAAAAATATAAACTAAAATAAATTTGATTTCAGGACGAACGAGTCAATAGAGAAACAGAAGCATTCACTTTTTTACCTGAACCTAAAATACATTTATATAAAATGTATTATATATAATAAGGTGTTTTATTGTTCGTCAAATCACAAACCCCGTTCTCAAGACAGCTGCTGAGGAGACCGGCGCTCTCATTACTGTCCTGGCAGACCGCGTTGTATCGTGAGCACTAGAATGCTGGTATTTAATTAAGGTTACTAATTAAAAAAAAAAAAAAACTAAGGATAACGTATCTCTTGAACGTTTAAAGACCTAGAAATCTGTAACTTCAAGTGCACGCAGGCATCGACGCCCTGCGGATAATCGCTGTTCCCCACTATATATATAATAGAAGCGCCCCCAAGGTCGTCTTTGGCCACGAGCTTACAGGCCAGTTTTCATTCAGATCGCACGAATACATGAGTCACAGGAGGCAGACTCTTACGCATAATGGTACCGTGCACCTCCCTCAAGGACGGCCACTTTCGCCTGATTGCTCTCGTGCCGGGGGCGAGGGAGTTCCAGCGCTACAGGGGCATGCCGCCCAACACTGATTACGGATCGAAGGCTCTCGATTTCGCGCCATCACTATATGCCGCCAGTGCAAGCCATAGTCTCTTACTTCCTGCCCTGTCTGTAAAACAACTTTGAAGCGTCAGTTGCGTTCACCAGCAGCTCCCCGCTACTGAAGCGAAAGATCTGAGTGCAAGCCTGGTAACGGGTCATGCTCCAGCACCTCGTACAATACAAAACGTTAGTTCCTAATGTGACGCCAGGTAAATTGAGAGGCAAGCTTGCATGGTTTAACCGCCACGATTGACCCCGTAAGTGATGACGTCACAACATGGTGCTCTGCTCCAAGCAAACCGTTGCTAGGGCCGTTGTTATGGACAAATACATGGGGGCTGGACGTTAGGTTAAAAAATGTCTGATGAAAAGGAAATAATTTTTTGCAAGCATATTTGTGTCTTCTCAGTATCTAAGTATGAAGATTTTTTCTATCGTTTCAGTACCATAAGGTGAAGGTAAAAGTCCGTAATAAAGTTTCACAACCGGTTTTGCATTGGTAGCAGACGACACGATGGCTTCGCGCGTTCAGTGGTTCTTTCCGGGGAAGTACGCCACTGCGTTGAAGGAAGTTGGTGGCGATCGACGAAACTTCTACTCTCGGAGTCATCTTTCTGTGGGATTTCGGAAGCGAAGAGTGCATGCCCGTGCGCAGCTTTGATCGACGCTCGAGCTGCACGAGCGCGCGAACGCCTTCCCGTGGAGCTCGCTTCCGCAATATTTGAGAAGGTAAAAACACTCTGAGTCTGAATCACGTACGACGATGACGTGATATATATATATATAATAATAACTTAGGGTAAGTTTATATATATATATATATATATATATATATATATATATATATAAACTTACCCTAAGTTTTATTATGCCCCTTCGCTGTTTGGGGCCTTACCTAAAACTGCAGAATCAGTTGGATTTTTTCTCGGTGTGAGTATTACAAGCAGGTACGAAACACGCACCCATACTGCGAGCTTGTAAAATGGAAGTTTGGGATCTCTATCCGCTTATGTTAGAGTCAAAATAATTGCTACTTCATTACGATGCAGTTCAAATGCAAAATCAAAAAGAGGGCCTGACGCTGCTTTGATATGTTCTAACCAGATGCTTTTCTCGCTGTAGTTATGGCAGATCTGCATGCGTGTGATGATTTCCGTCAGACAGTATCCCGTATCGCACGCAAATACAATTCGTTTTTATAAACATGGTGAGTTTTCTTATGCATTCCATGTTCCCAGTAATTACAAGATCAAAATCGTATCATTATGCAAATGAATCAAACTTGCAGACGGCGTACTTCAGTCATTGTGTGTGCGTTCGTCATGCGTTCGTCTGCTGCTGGAGGCATCTCGAGACGTCTCGAGGATCGGAAGTTGCCGTCGAAAATATTTCAGAAACAGCCGATTCTCGGCAAACTTCTGCCGCGGTAAGTGGGAAATCTAGGCTTCCTTTATCTATTATTTTTAGACGTTTTAATTCCACGTCCGATGTTTGACCACTGGTTCTTTCGGAGCGAAATCCAGTCCCATGCATTCGTCCAAAACAACGCTCCTAGCACACGTTTTGTTTGGAGCAGTGACGTCACACTTACGGGGTCAATGACGCCGTGTTCACAGCTGACAGGAACCACTGCGTGATGGTCCATTCATTTGCGCATCTCGCACCTCTTTAGAGACCTCTGGGTCCTGTGTCCTGGAAGAGGCCGACGAGTCCTCACTGCATGGGAGTCTACGCTTGTGCAGGAGGAACATTTCACAAAGCTGTGAGCCCTCGCTCACAGTCGCGATGAAGGGAGAGGGGGGTGTCCCCTCACCTCCCGAGAACAGTCTTAGCGTCCCAGAACGGCGCAGAGCACTGCCGCGGAAAAACGGCTGCGAGGGATGGACAGGACGCGCCTGCAGCCTGCCCTGCCCTTCATGACTACTCAACTGGAGCTGAAAGAAGCGAAAGAAAATGCGGCGCCCGCGCCTCTTCATATCGAAGCCGCGGCCAAGCTCTTTTCTGCCATTCTCCAGGAAGTGCGTTTGACAACGGCGCGTCGGTGATTACAGTGATTAAGCGGAGCCTCATTGAATCCTGCAGCCCTTCTGTCGGGGCGGGCCGTCAAACGCGAGGCGTTGCTCTCGTTCGGACTAAAGATAGATGAAAGACGGCTCGCTGCTGCTCCTCTTCGGGTAAAAGTCACTTTGTTGCGCGCTGCGCGAGACAAGATGAATGCTACTTGGGGAATTCATGATGGGCTGCACAAGTTGGATTCCGATCGACATTTAGAGCCATACGAGAGCGTTCCTGGTGTCATATCACTCACCGCCGTAGGTCATTAGATCCCTCAACGTCCGGCGCTTCTAGCCTCGAGGCAATCGAACCGCTCGCGATACGGGTCGGATGCTTTAACGGCCGATTGGGAAATAAGGACGATGACGAGCGCGCAGGATTATTTGGGGGTACGCGCGCGCGGGGGCGTGAGCGGCACCGTTCCATAAGCGGCCATCCGAACCCGACGCGTCCCGCGGGTCCCTACCTCTACAACGCGACCCGTCGCTTTTGCTAAAGGCATCAAGTTTCGCGTGTCATGACTCATGAGGCGACGCTCGATTTCTTTAAAATGTGGGATCTTTTCACGCAGGGCAGGTTAAGGTGAATCCCGGCAGAGGCATCCAAGTGGCATGCCTAGTTTGCCAGAGATCGGGGAAAACAGCCTTGTTACAATTCCTGAACAGATTGCACGCAAGTTGTGCAGCGGCTTGACGCCACGAAGGGTACAGATGGAGTTATCATTCTCCGCAGTGCATGCGTTATTCGTTCTTCAGTCAGTAAAAATCGAACGTGTTGCACCAGCGCTATATAGTCCTGCCCATGCCATCGATTCTAGTGCCATGCTTACCAAGGAGACGTTCAACCACTACGAGCAACTTCTACTGTATGACTATACCACTGCACGGCTGCGATGCCCTACGGACGAAACGCGCTCGACGCCCCCTTTTTCGAGAGCATTTTCCGACCGAATGCTCGCCCTGACCGTCCTGTGTTCATGAGTTGCAAGAGGGCGGCCATTGTACACGGCTCACGATCTTCTTTCCCAGTCCCGTGCTGGGCAGTTATGCAAAGTGCCGCGGATTAGATCCACAACCGCTCGGGGAGCTTTCGCCGGCACAGGGGCGTGTCCCGACTATCGCCCCCCAGCAAAAGGTCGCTGTGCGCACGCAAGCCTGCTCTCTTTCTTCGATTTCTGCGAGGACACTGTATCACATTGTACGATTCGATTCGCGGTTGGCACTGAGCGCCTTCTTGAACGCTGACTGATGACGCGCTGCTGTGCCCGTTGCGGGCATCGCGCGTAGCACATTGTGGGAGGAAAAAGTGAGTTTTAGAAAATTGCTACGAGCCAACTGCTTCGCTCACTAAAATGCTTAGATTCAAACCCACGTTTTACTTCGATGGAAACCTGCCATTTCAACCCACCTCGCAACAACTATAGCTTCTCTACCCAAGACCGTAGGGTTCAATCGCTGCACGAGCAAGGATTTCAGACTGGATGGTTTTAGTTTCGTAATATTTTCAGTTTGGAAGCGTAGAGCACTTGATTAATTGGCGATAGATATTTTAATACTATAATACACATGGTAACAGGCTAACGCAATGACAGTCAAAGGCACAGGCGCAGGAGCATAGTTCTTCAAAGTGTTCTGCTCGCATGGGAATTTAGACACGCCCTCCCTTACAAATATGATCAATGAGTTTCAATTGAGTTGCTAATGCATTTCTATAGAGTCAATTGAAACTGAATATAAACTCAACGTATAGCGAGTTTGATTATAAGAAACTCAATATCGATTCTATTGAATTAACTCATTAGGAACGCAATTGAGATTTTTTCGTAATAAACTCAATATCGAGTTTATTGAATTTACTCATTAGGAATGCAATTGAATTTGGTCATTAAGAACTCATTATATATTCTTTTGAATTTACTTATTAAAAAGGCAATTGAGCTTGCTCATTTAGAAGTCAATATCCGTCTATTGGAGTTTACTTATTAAGAACGCAATTGAGTTTGCTCATTATGAACTTAATATCTATTTATTTGAATCTACTCAATAGACATGCAAACGAGTTTTATCGTAAAAAACGCAATATCGATTATATTGAATTTACTTATTACATGTGCAAATGAGTTTCATTATTAAGAGCTCAATGTGGATTATTTTAAGTTTACTCATTAGATATATAGATGAGTTTTGTCATTTCTTATTTTAAGCTTAGTCACTGGACATGCATTTTAGCTTTATTACTTGACAGACATTTCTTTGTCTCCTCATTAGCGATTCAAGCGAGTTTTTGTCATTGAGTAGTTGACATCAGCTTGTTTGCGCCCTTTTCTCTTATTCCATGAGTGCACTTATTTCTCACTCCATGAGTGCACTTATTTTTCTCAGAATAAACATACTTGCTCTGATTTATTGGTGCAAGAAATGGAATCCATAACTTTTGACACCTTCGAAAGCATATCGTGCATTATAATAACTCTAAGGTCACTGACAAGGTGAGAACAACACGGAGGAGTTTCACGTGTCTCCCCTCAAGCTTGAGTCTCCTAGAGTGCCTCGATGTCCCTCTGTTTAGGGTGATGCCATCGTTTGTGGTACCCGATGCCGACAGCACGCGCTCACAGGAAAAATACGAAGAAATCGCAGGAAACAAAATGTCGCTGTAGCACAGTCAACGCCACGAGCGCGTGCAGGGACACGCTCTTTCACGCGCTTGAGAACAAAAATAAAAATAAACGTTAGAAACAAAATGGCCAGATGTCATCACCCCAAGCAAAGCGCACATGAAGGCACCCTAGAGTCTCCCACTCAAGAACGCTTCAACGTATCGCGCACATCAGCGCGCGCGAGCTGTCAAAGCGTGGTGGAAGGAATGGAGCGAGTGCTGAAAGCCGGGTGTTTGAAAGACACGCCATGCCGTTTTCACTTTGTCAATGACTATAGTGACATCACTGAGCCTATTATACTAGTCACATCGTAAAAAAAAAAAGGAATGAAATGTTTTAAATTTAGCAACTACCGTGCCTGGTTTTGTCCTGAGTGCTACTATGCAAAGAAGCAATAGCATACCAGCTAGTAATCGCTTTCGTGGATTTAACGACTGCACCGAACGATTATTGCTTGTACCGATGTTTTTTTGTTTGTTTTTTTAGCAAGTATGGGATAAGTTTAATGACGTCGAAACACTGATTATCATTTATCAGACTTCCGAGGAGGGGATAGCATACTGGGAACCCTTATAAATGCTGAGGTGGTCACCGGCCAAATGAATACCTTTTATATGACGAAAATAATCCCTGGAGAAGGGGAACAAGAGGGACAAAGGACAAACACAAATCTCCAAACACAGCTAGGTGACTGGTGCGCGACCGAAAAAATCCGCCTGGTCCGGGTATCGAGCCCGGGACCTCTCCATTACAGGTGGAGCGCTCTACCAACTGAGCTAACCAGGGGTTAGACGTCAGTAGAGCAAACGGGTTTCATCAGCCGCCTTCAGTCTAACACCAACAAGGGTGAAGCTTGCAAGTTAAGCTTATTATTATAATGCAACTAACTGCATTTTCGTCATTCTTGGCCAGCTCGCTTGCACCTTTGCAGTTAATTGCATTATAATAATAACCTTTCATATGTAGCGTATATACGGCGGTGGGGTAGACAAGGAGAGTGTGATTAGTGTGTTGTAAGTGCTTTATGATGTTTGTGTTCGTTTCCTTCATGTGCTTCGTTTCCTGCATGTTCTATGCTCTAAACAATTATCAGATCGAAATTCCCAACAAGTTGCAGGATTTTTTTAAACGCAGTTGCAAAGACTTATATTGAAATACAGTTTCAAAAATTCTATTGAAACACTACTGCCGAAAATTCAATTGAAATGCAGTTGCTACATATTAAATTAAAACTCGGTGGCCAATATCCTGTGGCGGTTTAATAGTTTCAATTGAGACTCAACTCGGTGTATTGAGTGAATCCTTTACGATTTCAATTAAAACTCGTTTCATTTTTTTTTTTTTTTAAGGGTTCCTGCAATTTTTGCAAGCACCACTCCACGGAACTTTTGAGATGGGGTATTCCTCTGCACGAGCGCTTTTAATTATTATTATCTCCGTTTACGTAGAAAGATAAAAGGTGGGTCACGCTCATGCCCCGGGGGAATCAAGAAGCTAACATTTTCTATTTTGGTCGGAAGCTTTTCTAACGCCGCACGAGGTTAGTCAAGTGGAAGCAGGCCGAAACTCACGATGGATGAGCTATTCCCGTCCGATTTTTTAGAGTGGAATGAACCGTCGAAAGCTGTACGAGGGACTATCAACAGAAAGACGACGCTCCTTCACATTAAATGAGCGGTGTACCGAGTGGGTTTCTAAACACGGCTATCGAACCGCGACCACGAGGGTTAATTCAGCGGCGTCACACTGAATAAGTAACTGCTGCCCTCCGAATAAAGGTATTAAATATTAAAGCCTCGAGCGTGTTCGAGAATTCTGGGGTGCCGCTTTAGAATTAAGTGCAACAATTAATTTAATAAGCGCTCCTAATGCGGTCGATTTGTAGCGATCGATTTCTCAACAATTTTGCTTTTGCTTCTATTCTGAATTCCTGTAAAAAAACAAAGCCCGAAAGGAACTCTACGAAAACCAACAAAAAGACATATCAGGCTAAAAATGAGCAGTTCTTCGCGTGATGCATTGTAATGCCCGGATGAATTGCGTTTGTGCACCCTAAATTTTAGGTGCGCTGTATTTCACGAAGGCTCGTGCAGAGACAGCATCAGCCAAAGCTACCCTCTATGTTATGCTGAGACGAAGTATAACAGGTTTTGAAGACTATAAATGGCACTCGGATGCATATGTTGGCAACAGACCTCTCGAAAAACGCCAACAGATTCCTTTCAGCGTCAGTCTAAGCCACAGGGAGGTCGGGCTAACGATGTGTTTGTTGCCGCGCAATTGTGCAGATCGTTGGTTAATTGAGCGCCGGTTGTCGTTGCAGGCACCCGGAGTCCCGGCTGGCGCGCATGTTCAACGGTAGCATCCCGATCGTGCTGGACAGTCTGAAGCAGCACTACTTCATCGACCGAGACGGCAAGATGTTCCGGCACGTGCTGAACTTCCTGCGCACCAACACGGTGGCCGTGCCGGCCGACTTCCCGGAGCTGGAACTGCTGTACGAGGAGGCCCGTTACTACGACATCCCGGCGCTAACGCGACAGCTGGAGCCCCTGCGCGAGCAGGCGCAGCAGCGGAGACGTGCGGCCAGCGTAGGCGCGAGCCCGGCGGCCATCGCCAGCACCACGTCCCAGCTGAGCCCCGGCGCCCCCAAGCAGAGCAAGCGGCCGCCGGCCAACCACTGCGACGGCCTCGTCTCGCCGTCGGAGAAGGACGCCGAGCGCTTCCAGGACGCCTCGTACCAGTGCCTGGCGCTCAACATCAGTCCGGACATGGGCGAGCGCATCGTCATCAGCGGGGAGCGGGCCCTGGTCGAGCAGGTCTTCCCGGAGATCGCGCAGGCGCTCATGGACGCCCGCAGCGGTGTCGCCTGGAACCAGGACACCAAGCACGTGATCCGGTTCCCCTCAACGGTTACTGCAAGCTCAACTCGCTGCAGACCATCACGCGGCTTCTCAACGCGGGCTTCCGGGTCATGGCGTCCAACGGCGGCGGCGTGGAGGGACAGCAGTTCAGCGAGTACCTGTTCGTGCGCAGGAACCTGCCGTTCTAAGTGGGCCATTACGCCGCCGAACCCTAGCAGCGGCCGGGACGCGGTGAACTGTCGCGTCGAGCGACCCGGAGCCGCCCTCGGCTGAGACTCATTTCCTGTGCCACGCAGTGTGCATCCGGGAGTCGTCGGAACTGTGCCCTCGGAGCCCTGTGGACTGCGTGTGCCGCCGATCGCTGGACGGACGCGAGTGACAGTCGCGAGCAACGGCACAGCTTCTTTTATTTGTGCAAACGAAGGAGTTGTGGGGGAACCGTGGGGCAGGCCCTCTTCTCTTTGGGCTGCCGTCTTCAAGATGGCGAGCGCCGTGTTGTCCGATGGGTATGTGCTTTATATCACACCACGCGCTCTGTACTGCAAGCTTCATCGTCGGGACACCGCCCCGTGTATCCCCGCTACCGTCGACTTGACGAGCGACTCTGCAATAAAGATCTCAGACCGCATCGAGACACGGGACGACTCATTTCTGAAGGGCTCTCGCAACGCCTCCGTTCTTAGCCAGGTTTTCTTTTTTGAGCCAGCCTGAACTCGAATGAACATAGTTTAGATATGTCGTTACGGCAGTTTAGAGCTAAAAAAACAAAACTACAAAAAACCTTTAAAATCTTCTTCAGCAGGCGCGTATGAGGCTTCATGCGCAGGGTCTTTGCAGTAATGGCGAATTCACATCAGAGTCGAGGCACCATCTTTGGTGAATTTCTCCTAATTTCCAAATGCTCAGTAATAATAACTTGGCTTGTCTCCCTATTCAGATCCTGTTGTGCTGCTAGCCGCACACCTAATCTTCGACCTGAGAGCACTAGGGTTCGCACTCCGCCTAATTTTTCACCGGTCCTTTGCAATTTCTTTTTGCTGCTCACTCCCGTCATCATCGTGCACATCCTCTCGACCTTCCTGCAAACACCTGCGTCCTTCAAAAACACTCCATGTCTTCCTAGCATGTTTCCCATAAGCCATTCTTAATAGGGCTAACTAGGATGCCTAAATGTCCTACTGTTTAGGGTGATGACATCCTTTGTAGTATCCAATGCCGACAGCACGCGCTCACAAGGAAAATACAAAGAAATCGCCGAAAACAAAATGTCGCTGTAGCGCAGCCAACGCTATAGGGCACCTGCAGAGGGACGCTCTTTTACGCGCTTCAGATCAAAAAAGAAAAATAAACGTTCGGAACGAAATGTCCAGATGTCATCAACCTAAGCAAAGCGCACATGATAGCACCCTAGGGCTAAAGCCGAGGTCACACTGCTTGTACATCGTAAAAAGATAATCTACGAACATCAGTCACCGCGATATCCGTGATTCGAATGCCGCGTTCCGAAGTTTCTCCTTCCACTCGTTACCATGCGGCATTCGAAGCACGAATTTCGTGGTGACTTGCGTTCGAATCTGTTTGCAGACTGTCCTTTGTGTGATGTATAAGCAGTGTGAACCCGGCTTAACTTTTCACATCTACCAATCTTTACACAGAACGTGACGTTAATGATGCTCAGAGGGTTGTTACTCATCTTCCGCCAACAACGTAATACGAACACGTAGAACTTCTGCTACTTGAAAGGCTTAAAAGGTTTAGACGGAAGAGCTCCAACTAAAATATATTTAAAGAAAAAACAGTTCAGCCCGAACGTTTCAAAACCTGCTCGGTTTCTTCATCAGGGCTCAGGGGTGACTAAATCGCGAGGACTAAATCCGAAAAAGGCTTTTTCTGGAGTCTTCCTCCAAAAACGACAGATTTCTGTCGAAAATGTTCTCATTCAAGGCTTATAAGGTTTGCGTTTCAGATAAGCGTACAAATCGTTGTGATGATGATGATGATGATACTGCGGCTGCTCCCTTTATAACGGGCGGGCTCGATTAATCGTGCCCAAGCCTGGGGGTGAATTCAGCGCCCCCTGTGTTGTGTATGGTGCCACCAATCCTCCAGTCGACTTTTCGTCATTCACCGCCCCAGCGTCACGCTGCGGCCATTCTGGAAATTAAATTGCTATACCTCGTACATACGCCTAGAGCCATATGGCTCCAGGGAGCATGGCTCTATGCACATCTACGAGCCATGCTCCCCGAGCCATCTCCCCCCCCCCCCCCCCCACACACACACACACACCCTCCCCATTTTTTCCAGAAGAAAAAAAGAAATACTAATTACGCCACTGTGCTGGAGTGAACCTTTAAGAACTCTAAAAACTTGATGGAGCTGTGATCATAATTTTTTTTTCTTCGTTGCGAGTTTTTAGAAATGATATCCATTGAACGAAATCCACCAACCGTGTCTTCAACTTTTCTAGGAAGTAAAAGTGCTCCCTCCCATTTGTTGACACCACCCTTTGATGTGCGAGTATGTGTGCACGTGTACTCGCGCGTGCAATAACCCCCAGGTAATTTGGACGACCATGTTTCACGATAGATCATCTCCAGAAGATAGCTAACCAGAAGTAGCTGGTGTGGTCAACAACTTGAGAACCTGTTCAGCAGTCAGTTTGCCAGTTCGAGCTGATACACCCTCCGAACGAGACTCGTTCAGCCCGCCCAAATCCCTAGACCGAATCAGGAGCTGTTTGTTATATGTTCGAAAATTCAGGATAGAGGCGGCATGATTTTGACTTCGCCTTAATCTACTATTCGCAACTTTCACTAACTATAGGAAGCTTACTGGCAGATATCAAAATAAAGCCCCTCGATCTGTTTGCGTTTGTCTTGCAAGTAGCGGCAAATGCGTCAGTGCACGAGGCCCATCTCCCGAGCGGCCCTTGGAAGCGAATGGCGGCGGAGCAGCTGCTCGTGACACCTGTCTTGCGCTTCCACAACAATGCTTGGCTGTACTTGTAAAGGCCCGTTCACACTCTTGCGACCGACTTCGACCGAGAGAGACCAGATCTGTTAAAACTTCTTAAAAGTTCATTTCTGGCGCCATCTATGCGGTGATCGTGGAACTGCATTTCACAAGAGCGACGGTCTTGCGGCATTTTCGAGGTCGAATGTGCGTAATACCTATGAGAAAGGCTCGTTTATAACGTTTCCAAAAGTTTTTCGAGACAAGAAAGAAACGATAATGCGCAGGAGAAATAGAAAATATGCCGGATTGTCAAGTTTACACTGCAACCCGATAGATGGCGCCACTGTGTCCTCTGGTTTAAGAGGTTGTAAGGAACCAAGATTTAAGAGGTCGTAAGAGTGTGAACGGGCCTTAAGCGTGAATTTTATCATGCAGTACGCCCCAACAACAGTCCGTCCCCCCCCCCCCTCAAAAAAAAAAAAAAAAAGAGAAACGCATATTACAGAGGGATAGGGTAGAGTGCCTTCATGTGCGCTTCGTATAGAGTGATGCCAACTGCCTGTTTCCCTTTCCCACACCCTCGTCCACCGCCATTTTGTTCCTCTGATTGTTTCCCCGTGCGCCGAAAAGGGGCCCTTGTGTCCATCGGTCCTCCCATCCGAGGGGGAAATGCTAATCCTCCCTCCATGGGTTCCGCAACGCTGCTCCGAACTTGTGAGATAAGGTGCTTGTTTCCGGGAGGGTTGTAAGCCCCACGGATTATCACCGAGAACCAAAATGGCTGCTGGTTTGTCGGCGAGCGGTATTACAAAGGGTGGCATCACCCTAGCAAAGCGCACATGAAGGCTCCCTAGGATAGGGAGCCTTCATGTGCGCTTTGCTAGGATGATATGCCTCTGTAGAGTGCCTTCATGTGCGCATGAAGGCACCTAGAGTGCCTTCATGCGCACATGAAGGCACTCTACAGAGGGACTGTACATATCATAATGGCTCTCCTCTGGATGATCGACGTCGACAGCAGTACGGTGTTCGGTCTGCGACACCTAGGTAATTCTGGTTTTGTTAAACACTAGCGATATTAAAGCCTTACCTCTTTTTTATGTTGGAAAGTTGTATGCAAGCATCCTTATTGTGAGGTCGATCATCCACGAACAAGGGAGCGCGATTCTCCCACCGCGGTACCATTACTGGTAAAAATTGCGAATACAGATGGCGTACTAATGTCCTGGACAGGTGTGAATTGTAAGTAACGTAAGGTCGCACCGAATATAATAATAATGATCATTACGAATGCGCCATTTCAAAGATGAATAATTTTGGAGGCTTGGCTAAGCTTTTAGAGAAAGTGCAAGGCGAGTCATTTTACTGAGCTGTTGATTGGGTGGACATCAGAAGTCAGTTCTTTGATCCTGCGCGTTGTAATTTTAATAGAAGACATCATTAGGCCATGGAGGTACGTAGTAAGGTGGATAGTTGAGCTAGTTGGTAGTAGTTGTACGTACATGATTATGGGAAAACAGCTCTATAAGGGAAGGGCAAAGGTATGTTCCTTCTCTTTGTCCTTGTCTTATAGTGGTGTTTTCCCTAATCATAGAGGTATGTCTTCCTCGTTGTAGCGCGTATGGTTAGAATTAGATAGGTCAGTAATTAAACAACAATAAAAAACGTCAAGAATCATATGGGGAGGAGCGCCCTGAAAAGTACGTCGCTGAACTCAAAATCACCGTTGTATATACACTGAGGCTTCCAATTTAACAAACCATGAGACAGCGGGAACTCGAACAACCTCGTATTTTCTGTACCACCGTTTTTGGTTTTGGCAGGGGCACCAAGGGCTACGTCAACGTAGCCCTTAGTGCCTTTAAAAAAAAAAAAAAGATGTATTTGTAGCTTTTTAGCGAGGAATTCGCGCACGTTCAGAACTTTAAAAACACATACGTCCATCGCCTATTTCCATTCTGGGTGAAAATGGAACGCTCAGAGCTTCTGAACAAATTTACAGACACAATAAACTGAATCCCCCTGTGTTCACATCGTATAGAAAGTCATAATATGACACACGTGATTATTTAACATATTCACGAAATAGCTACTTAAGGTAAAATAGCAACGTTATCGGTCCTTCTTGAAGAAACTCCAACGTTACATCGGGTGACAAATGTTACTTCTTTGCGATGACCGTAGAAAGACTAACTCTCAAATGCAAACGTGCGTCTCGCACTCTACCTTTAGAGCATCTGGCGTTTATAACCTCACTCATGAATGGAAGGCAGCATATACACCCGAACAAAAAGCTAGCTTTCGTCGTTTCAAGTGTGAAAGAATTGTAGGGAGAGCCGATAAATATAGAGTAGAAGTGAGCGTCATTGTGCCGACAGAACAGCACGGGGCGCCTTGCGACACATCCGAGCTGTGGTCGCGAGACGGGGACCCCAATCGGTTTCTGTGTAGCATGTCTGGTGCCTCGCAAATCCACCTCAAATGAGCAGCACCGTTATTTTAGGTTAGTACAGCCCAACTTACGTTCTGGGAAATGTACTACGACCGTTTTCCACTTTTTAACTTTGCACAACCGCAAAAAAAAAAGGAAACTCGCAGTCCACTTAACACAATGTAACTCGTGTACAACACGTTTTTTTTAAACTTTGTTTTAATGCAACGGCACAACGAATTTCCTTGTTTTTGTGCATTTTATTTTCTATCCTTGCGTTTCCCCGGTCAGCATCCTGACCTTCACGAGAGAAGCGTCCTTGGTCCCACGGCAAAAATCGCTCGGGGGTCCAGCGAAGCGCCTCCTCGACACGCCGAAAGCAATTTCGCTTCTTTCGCTGCTGCTGTTGTTTTGGCGCAGTGCAAGCTGTCTCACTTTCAGAGCGCGCAGCGCACAGCGGGCTGCCACGGATGGGATGGGTCGCACACGCATCCAGCCCGGCGGCAGTCGAGATCAGCCCACGCGTGCCTTTAAACCGGTTATGAGCCCGCGCACAGTGCGGACATTCCTGAATTTGTCTTTCCGCCAGGCAGCTGGAACACTAAAAGGAAGGCAAGTGAAAAGGATTGACCCCTTCAGTGAAACCCTTCGACCTCGCGCCAAAAGGGAAGAACGACAAAAAAGAAAAGGAAGCGTCGCTCCAGGCTCGGGCGTTGGAGTCGCGGTGCTAATGCTGGAAATTTATGGTACACCGCAGCGGGATGCCCCCAGCGATGCGGCGGGAGCACCCACACGACCGACCGTCTCGGAGAACTGCTCCTTTGCATCTCAGGAACGCGCATTCGGAGGCCCGCGGGCCATTGGAAGAGCACGGGCCGTGTCCGTCGAGCGCGGGGAACTCCGGGGTTATTCATTCGCTTATTCAAAGCGAGTTTCATTTTCACTGGCTCGACAGTTGTCCACGCCGTTTTCCTTCCTGCAAAAAAAAAAAAAAAAAAAGAAGAAGAAGAAAGAAGTTATTTAAAAGTTAGAAAGCGTTTCGTCGAAAAAATGAACGGCTCAACGCCATCGTACCCGAAATAAGTTAACGCGCGTTTAGTGCTTTCTCCGGCGGGTACGCCATTTGTTTGGCTTTTACTCCGCAATAAATAAAAGGGAGGGACGCAGCAAAGAGCGGAGGGAGCGACGTGACCGGGCAATTTCTTGCGGTCCCCTGGGCGCGCACAGACCGAAGGCGGTGGCGGCGGCGGCGGCGGCGGCGACCTGCGCGAGACCACCGACAGCGAACATCCGAAACGTCGGCTCCGTGCGAGAAGCGGTCGCTCGCCGGAGGTGGTCCCGCGGACGCGTGGGCTGCCTCAGGGTTTCCCGGATTAACGCCGCCTCCTCCGGGCCCCTCGACCGAATGGGAGAGCGCCCACGGTGATACAAATGATCCCGTGGCACCGATCCAAATTGGCGCTCCAACAAAGAGAAGAAAGGGAAAGGGCGCGCTCCGCCGCCGCCGCCTCGGCGGACGTCGCCGCTGCTCCGCGCTTCCGCGAACGATAACGCGCGCTCGCGGACCAGAAGGGCGTCACGCGAGGGGCACCCTCGTCGCTCATCGCTGGCCGCCACTGCCGCTCGCAGACCGACAAATCCGGTATCCGTGAACGCGAGTCGAATCGGAAGGCGCCCCGACACGAAGCCACGTCGTGGGTCGCGTGCTCACGGCCTGAGGTTTCGCTGCTGAGGGAGAGCGTGCGCGAATACTGCTTCGAATTCTAAAACGAATCGTCGTTCCTACGCGGGTAGAAAGCGAGGGAGGGGAGGAGAGCAAAGCGCGCGGGGACTCCAGAGAGCCTACCTCTCAGTGGGACGATGAGTGGGGAGACGCAAAACGCATTGGTCTCTCTACCCACTGTTCGAAGGCGTTCAAACGACGAAAGCCGGACGCCAGCGTTCGAATGCCTTCGAAGAATAAGTAGCTGCCTTTGCGCCTATCCACTAATCATTCCAGTGACCGGTCAGAGCTCGGCTCCTGTCAGTTTCTAACTCTCTACACGCATTGCTTGAACACCGCAGAGAGAACCGGTACTCGTGGCTTTTTCTAGCACCGTAAAACCGGGGTCACACTGCTCATACATCATACAAAAGACAGTCTGGCAGACACGAGTCACCTTGATATCCGTGGTTCGAATGCCGCGTGCCAAGTTTTCTCCTTGAACTCGTTGCCATGCGGCATTCGATGCACGGATCTCAAGGTGATGAGGCCGACGAGACGTGTGACGTCACGACGATTCTCAACCCCTCTCCTCCTCGCTTTGTCCCGTCGAGCTCGTGAACCGAAGCGAGGAGGAGAGAAGCGAGGCCGCTTCCCCTCATCCTCAACCGTTCGAAGAGAATCGTGACGTCAAAGTCCTCGCTTGTTCGCGCCTTTTTTTTTTTTTCTAAAAATACGGCCATCTTTTTGAGACATCGATGTATGAGTGATGTCTTGGAGTTCTTAGAGTCCAGCTCAACGCTTTCGCGCTATTCGCGCGCGCCCTAGTAAAACCGTCTTCTGCGTCAACGCTATAGAGTCACTGACATCAAGCGCAGGGTGTGGCTCATCATGCTCACGCTTCGCCATTGGTTCTTGGGGATTCTTAGCGGCTAATGCAGCGATCTCATTGGCTGGGAAGTGCAAATACGATCTTCGGGGCTCGCCACGCCCGGAATTTCTTTACAATTGGCCTCAAAATCGACCTAGAGGTGGTGCTACTGTCGCGCTATCATCATCATCAAAGCCGGGATAGAAGCATGGCCGCCCCATAGGCTCTCCACGTTCGCGCGCGACACGGTGTAGATTCTTGCGTTTACTTTGTCGCACAGTACCGGTGGGAAAACAATTCTAGCGGACAATGGTGCGGCACCGTTTGGTGCTTCAGTGAAGATCGAATCGTTTTACCAGGTACGGCCTAAATTTAAATAATCGCTGGTGTGGACGCGTCGTCTGCTCTAGGCAGACGTTGGGAAGCATGGATCACCACGACGGATGCCTGCCTCCGGGTGAACTGCACTATTTACGTTAATTATTTGTTTCTTTTAAAATAGAGGTATCGGTTCTCCAGCGTGGTAATTAAAAAAAAACAATGAATTCCAACCCAGACAACATAATACGGGCACTGTGGGTTGTAAAATCGCAGGTTCTATGAATTTTTGCTTTTTGCAACTTTTAGCTTTTGTAGTAATATAAACATTTACCATGAAGACAAGTTAGTGCTGTATCGGAAATTACCGTGCTACCGAGTTCCGCTGCAGCCAATGTTCCCCTTTACTGTACCATGGTGTGGGTAAGTTGTTCGGACTCGGAACGAGTATCGTTATCGAGGGTATCGAAACGGTCTACCTGTCTAATACCACTCACTGCGGCCGCCCTGAGAACTTTCGTTTCTTCCGGCAAAAAGAGCCACTGAGCAGCGCGTTCCCAGCGAAGCGGGAACCAGAGTCATGAGACCGTGACCGTGGTCACTGTCGTGCGTCATGTAGCGTATAGCGAGTTTTAGTAGATCATTCAGATGACTCCGATACCCGATACTCCGCCGAAGCCAGTGCGTATGCATCGTATCGTTACCGGGGATCGTTATCGTATCGGAATGGTCTACTTTACACCTCTTGTGCCTCGCGAAGCGTCTGGCCCTGGACGTCCTGGGCGTCTGAAGTAGTAGTTATCAGTCTCTGTCCTCGACCCCTGATCGGGGTCTATCGGCATAACCGGCGTCGCCCAGGGCGTTACCGACGGAGGGGACACTCCTGGAGGCCGGCGGGCAGCTGCCGGAGAGCGACGCGTCTCCGAAAAAAACGCCTCGGGGGGTAGCTGTCTGGTCTCCAAGCCCTCAGCCGGGGAAAGCCGCCTGGGGAAACTCCGGGTGTTAATTATATGTCAATTAAAAGATATGCCGCCTTTCTTTTTTTACTCGGACGGCCCTCGCTTCGGGGCACACTGGCGGCCAGAGTTAGTCGAGTGAAACGCGACAAAAAAAAAATCGTAGGAAAATTGGAAGAGCAGCAGAGCCCCGTGGGGCACATACACGCAGACCATGCGCCTGACAGGGCTGGCAGACGCGAGTAAGGTAGTCGTGCAAAAGATTAGCGATTCTCTTGTGGGCCATGCTGCTACGCGCGTGCGCATGATATTTAAAAATATATTGCGCGAGTTCAGAACCCGCCCTGGAAAAGCATGCCTTGCCAGCAACAGTGGAGAATTAATGGAGGCGTCATAAAAGTGTAGCAGAGTGCGTTGGGATTGATCAGCCAATGATTGGTATCATATATACTTATTTTCGACAACTGTATGGCATATCGCGGTCTTTTGGGGCTAACGGTCATACTAGCGACCCAAACAATTGCGTTAGAACACCGAACACATCATTGACCACTTGGGAAAAGAATTACGCAGAGAAAAACCAGCTGCACCCCTCGCTCAGGTCGGGTTTATACCATTAAGAAATCCCTGCGAGTTCAAATATCGCATTTCAGTATGCTCAGAAACAGCGGACGATTCAACGTGAATTTTATCTGAAAGTTTCAAAGTCGTTCAGTCGCGTTTCGTTGAGCTTGCGACGTGAAAGCGTGACGTGCGAAGTCGCTTTTCGTATGCTCAGCTGACTGTACCTTAAAATAAACCGAATCGAGTAAGCGTGGATCTATG
The DNA here is from genome assembly GCA_037355805.1 of Ixodes ricinus. NCBI lineage: Eukaryota > Metazoa > Arthropoda > Arachnida > Ixodida > Ixodidae > Ixodes > Ixodes ricinus. The sequence goes on along the minus strand of JAZHYW010059234.1, from coordinate 17,473 downwards.
ATTTCCTGATGATGTGGCAAAAAATTTTTTCCCCGAAATTTACCGAAACCAGACATTAAATACGGATACTACAATAACAAGCTTCACTCGCTCCGCTAAACAGGGACCCCTCGGCGCAAAAGTGTTTATCAACCGAGCCCGCGAGTGGCGAGCTTCGTTCGCGATTCTTCTCCCAAGGACATTGACCACGTGTTGCGGACACACCCAAACTACCAGCACCCTTCGTGCAGTCTTCAACACTGCCCGACGAGCGCCTGGACGGCCTCACTCGATCACTGGAGACCTGCTTTTCATAACGGACGATGCCGCCTTCGGTCAAATCACAGCTCCTTACTCTTACGCCGTAAGGAGTAGCCAGGGTACCCGAAACGTAAGCTGCCTGCCGCATGCTCGCAGCACCCATTCATTAATTCATCCATCTCCTTCTAACTTTTTTCTTTCTTTTTCTTCTAATTTACAGCGCTTTTTAATCCGATGTCCTACCAATAGTTTTTAATGTTTATTTTATTTTTGTTTGCTTCAAATCGTATAGTTACCTTCCTCTATTTCGAATAGCATAACAACTTTTCCTGGGATATCGCAACTTGGCTACAACATAAAAAAAAAAATCTACTCTTGTATTATCGTTGCAAAGGCAGTGGTAACACAGATTGTAATGTTTTAGTGTGGAGAAACTGTACGCATGTACGGGGCCGGATACCGGTATTTCCTGAAGAGAAAAGGGGGGGGGGGTCAGCGTATGAGATATTAGAGAGAAAAGCCCTCCCCCTCCTCCTTTTTCCCGCCCTAAAATTTTACTCATGTGTCCGGACCCCCTTTGAATTTGCCACTGCGCACGTGGAGACTGGATGACGCGAATGGTAGCTGGGTGCCGTCTTTTGCGGTGTCAATGTAAATCCGACTTTCCCGGAGCCTGTTGGAGTGAGACGCAGTAGACGTAGTGCGCGAAAAACCGAACGAAAGTGGCAGTGTCAACTAGAGCTCGGGTGCTGCAGCTCGAGGCAAAAGAGAACCTAACACTCCGGACATACCTCAGACCGTTGTTGCCGTTGCGGCAAAGTAGTGTTGTCTTATAAAACGTCTGTTGCTTTTTTCTTCTTTTTCGCTTTTTTTTTTTTTTTTTTTTCTGGAAGCCCGGGGCGCGCTCGTTTTACGGAGAAGAGCGCGGCAGTGTGGCTGAACACGTGATGTTTTCCACCCGCCGGGGGTAACACGGATGCACTCGGGGAAGACGCTCGGCTGGCACTGGTGTCCAATCAGTAAGAAGACGAGTGCTGTGTCATAGTTCGGCTGGCATTCGGCTTATCGACTTCTGCACCTGGCTGGGTATGGAAAATGGTTAGGTGCCATCTGCATAACATATCCTGTGTTAAAACACATTCTGTGTAAAACAAAAAGGTATCTTTAATATTTGAACGCTCGAACTGGAAATAACTACTTTGCATAGGGTTAGATAGAAGGTTCCCGTGTGCAGTGGTTAGTTATTACCAGCAACGTGCTCCTTTCAATCATATATGCGGATAGCTGTCTTGGAAGACGGAACAACACTGTCGTGAAGGGTTAACGTGAAATGAAGCAAAGGGAGGGGCGGTGAAAGATCGTACAGGAAGCAAGAGAGAGAGAGGAGAGAGAGCAGAAGACGGACGGTAATGAAAATGAAAGGAGGGAGGAGCAGGACGACGGCGAGTCCATCACCAAGGACGCCTAGGGTGCCGCTCTGTCGTCACGTATGTAGTTACGTTCACCTGTGCATCGCGTTAACGCCCGACCTGTTGAGGTAAGTAAAAGAGTCGCTGTATTCGCCGCGAACAATGAAACAGACCACCGAGACTGGTATTTTGCCTGCTTAAAAGGATAATGAACCGAAATGTGAAGTTTCAAAACTAATGCCCGAGCGAGCTTCTTGCAGATGAATGAAGATCGGATTATTGTATTTCTTTGAACGAAGTTCTCTGATCGCGCCGATCGGGCGAACCGTCAGCATGAAGCAGACGGCGCGAGCGAGGCCTTCTGGGAGTAGCCGTGGCGGAGCGTATGCTTATACTTGCTCTCTCTCTCGTTCTTCGTTCTCATAGGGGGTGTTCACGTGACGTCAAATCGTTGCACGTTGTTAGCAGCGGATGTTCAGAACTAGCTCTCATTTATCGTCTTCCGTTCTGATTCTGTGGAATGGACGTGGAACGTGAATCCGCGTGTGCTCATCGCAGGCAGTTAAGCCGATCGGAGACCTAAAGCACCGATTAAAGCTGTGCACGCGCGGTGTTTGCTTCTGAAATGCCAGAAAATAATTTTCTTCGAGCATCGTCTGAGCATGGGCTGCGATGACGACGACGTGGACGGGTCGTAGATGTACGGCAGCACTCTAAAGGCCTCTTCCTTGATACATTTTCGCGCCCCTCATCAGACGGCACTTCGCTACCGCTGCTGCTGTTGCCGCACGCCGCCATAGCACAACCGAGGTCCGAGCACGAGGTACGAGCAGGTACGAGCATGCTTGACTGGTACGGAAGGGGCCGAGGTTGCCGAATACCAGGCGGATGGGTGACTAGCGGCTATGCTCTTTGTCACGGGTAGCGGCTTGCACCACCTAGCCTAGACCGGGCAGAGCGCCTGCCTAAGCTAGCCTGCCTGGCCGGGCAGCTAACGTGGCGTCGCGAAGCGAGCTTCAAAAGCGCGCACCTGGGGTTGCGTACAATATTTATATTTTTATTTAATAAATTTCGAACACGATCTCGCTCAAGACACTGCTACTTATAACTAATTGGTGTGCCGTAAATCCTATTACGACCAAGAAGTTTCACCCAAAATATGGGTTCAGTATCCTTTTACTGTTCCAGACACATGCACGAGCAAAGCGTCCGACGCGTCCAGAAGTCCAGATGATCCCACCTAAAGGGATGCTGAACCGAAATTTGAATTTCGCAAAATAAGGCCGCAGAAGCGACGAACGGGACGCTACGAACTCCAAAACACCACTCATATATCGATATCTCGAACGGATAGCCGTATTTTTGCTAAAGAAGTGCGCGATCAAGCGAGGACTACACTCTAAGACAGTGGTTCTCAAATGGGGGTCCGCAGACCCTTTGGGGTCCGCGAATGCATTCTAGGGGTCCGTGAAGCCCAGCCTCATCAGTCAAGCCCGGCAATAAAACTTGTATTTTCTTAGATTGAGAAGAAACGTTCCAGTTTTCGGGTGAGTTTTTTTATGCATATGTTAATAGGAGAAGTCTATTTCACACTAGCACTTAGTTATATCCATTTATTAAATATTTATAATAATTAACCTATACTTTCCCTTCCCCTCGCCATGAACGGGGCCCTCCATCATCCCCGGCCATTCACAAGGGGTCCGCGAAACATCAATGGCCGACAACCACTGCTCTAAGAAATGCCTGCGCGTCTACTTACCAGCAAAACTTTTAAAGAGCCAATTTCTGCGATCTACGAAATCAGCTCAGCGAATGGTGAGGCGGAACATCCGTTTAGACCTGAAAATGATGTCTGCGCTGTGGCATTACGCAGTGCAAAGCGTCATGCTCGCATTCCGTAATGCCGCAGCGCGGAATTAATCTTAGGGTATAAACAGACGTTCCGCCACATCATTCACTGAGCTGATTTCGTAGATCACAGAGATTAACTCTTTGAGTGTTTTGCGGGTAAGTAGACGCGCAGGCATTTCTTGGAGTGTATGACGTCATGATCCTCCTGGAGCAGTTGGCTCGGCGAAACGAAGTGAAAGGAGAGGGTATGAGAATCGTGACGTCACATGTCTCGTCGGCCTCGTCGGCGGTGTTCAGTCGCCCATTTTTTTTTCCTAAAAATACGGCCAACCGTTAGAGATGTCGTTGTATGAGTGATGTTTTGGGGTTTTGCAGCGTCCCGCCTATCGCTCCAGCCTTGTTTTGCGAGCTCCGAATTTCGGTTCAGTGTATCCCTTCAAGTTATATACAGTCCCGACGGGTCGTAAGACGCGACAGCCATTTCGTCACCCACGTATCTGGTGCGTTGTGTGGGATCATGGTTTCCGAATCTCGGTGACTGCTGGAGCGCGATTTGAATAAAACTTAATAATCGTCGACCTTATACTCAAACGTCAGATGCCGAAAGACTTTATACGTGGTGCTTTCTGCAACGGCATCGGAAACTATTCAGCACGTGTTTCTTAAGGACACAGGTTACATATTCGTCTATAAGGCAGCAGTAGGCCGGAGTCAAAGGACCTATTTCTAGGGTGCCTACATGTCTGTCTGTCTCAGGGTGAAGACATCCATTGTTGCCCTGAATTTGCCAGCGCGTGACGCTCTCGCGCGCAGGGTGCGTGACTTGGGCGGTAAAATGGCGTCTATGCATTAGCCAAAGCTACGCGCTCGAGCTCAGTGACACCGGATCGCGCGCACTACAAAATGCATAAAAACGATTGGGCGGGAAAATGGCTGAGATGTCACCTCTCAAGCAAAAGCGCGCGTGTGTATGAAGGCACTCTACCTTTTTCGAGTAACGAGCGCCGTCTGCGGGGGGGGGGGGGGCTGTATGCGAGCTACAAATGAACGGCAGCACGTGCCTCCGCCAATTAGAACACATTGGCGTCGTGCCGTTGTATGGGTGTCCATTGCTTCTTATGCCCTATTCGCGACTCCAGCGAACTATAGGGGGCGCGCTGGTCAGGCAAAATGGCGGACGAAAGGAGGTCGTTTTCGTCGTTCAACACGCGGACCACCATAAATGTCTTGCACTGCAGTGTAAAATCGGTGTTACATATGAAAGCAAAGCGATTTTTCGACGGTAGAAACTTTCTTCTAGTCAGAGCGTAGGAATGACACGGCGGAAGCATAAAAATAATTACTCAGCGATAGCAGACGACAGAGTCGAAACGACCTCCTCTCTGAGCTTCTCGGCGTTGCCGCTACGCGGCGTCGATTTCGCTGGAGTCGCGAATACTACCGATGCTAATATAAAAATCGTTAAAAAAGGCAAATAACGCGTAAATATCGGTGCTGACAATGTTGATCATGCGGGACGGTACTCTCCGAAAGTAGCCACAGCGGGTAGTAAGGGTCAGGGAAGGTGTACGCATGCCCAGATCTGGAGAAATATCCATTACATCTAGGTCAGAGACGTTTATATTCCTATCGACTACGTAAAGGATTTCGATAGTGTCCCCCAACCAGCTTTGTAAACTTTCTGAACTCAACAGTCGTTAATCGCAACAGGAGGCCGTGTATGTTGGAGAAACTAGATCAGACTACGCTAGACTATACTAGAAAACGCTAACTTCATTTGGTGTCATCATCAAATCTACGAGCTAAACCCTTTCTTTAACCATGGGAATGTTGCCCGCGTCATTGTTCGTGGTTCCTCTGGCGTTAGACCCGGCAAACGCAATCTCGGTCTAAAATTACTAGCGGACAGAATACCATTATCACACCTGAAATTAGTAACCTATATTGTCACGAATGACAATTTATGAGGTGGCGAATAACTGGACAAACTAGTAAACGTTTAATGGGGTGAACTTGTGCCCAAAACAAAATTGGAGGAGGCTGGCGTCGCAGGCGTCGTTGGCGGCGTAACAGCAGGATCGAGCGCTGGGGCGAGACTGAACCCGGCTCGCCATACGGAGTCCCTAATGAACCCACGTGGGTCTCTGGGACACACGGCGTAGAGCATTCGGCGCGTAGAACATTCGTACCTCGATCAGACGACAAGGTTCTCGAACTTACGAGAACGTTAAATTAAAAGAACAGATAAAAGACGCTTCTGCTCACAGGAACCGAATCTGGGGCCTCCGCGCGAAAGCCAAGCACGGTAACCATTCTGCCACGCACGCGCTCGCTCGGCAACGCTCGTGGCAATATGACTAGACATCTGCGAATGGTGGATTTTGAGTTCGAAGCGAATTCACAGCGAATAGTGGCTTTAGGCAAATATTTTCGAATCGAATATCGAATAGATTTCAAGTTTTTCATTAATGCAACAAGCTTAAACGAAAACCCAGATGAACTTATGAAGGTTGTTGCCAAGCTTCGACTTGTCCATTCCTAAGATAAGTTAATATTCAACCAAACTATATTCATCGACTGTGGCCTCCGAAAGTCCAATGCCTACGTTGGGATGGCAAGTAAACGACGAATTTGACATAACGTGAAACCCATAAAGATTCCCAGCTATACCTAATCAAATGAATTTATCAATATTTTTGTTATATGAAAATAGATTATCTTTAATCACCCCTTTGATCAACACAGGCGTCAAGGGTCAAGGCATCTCTGCTTGATTAACATATACTTATTTATGCAAGTTTAATTTTTAAAATATTACTGCAATGCAGATGTCAACACTTACAGAGTTTTCGTTTCTTTTTAAATACACCAGTAGCGCGTGTGCACCATCCCGCTTTGAAAATTAGCTTTGTTCCTAAGAACACGGCTGCGACATTTTTACTTTTCAGTGTGCTGATTGCGGCGGGTTAGCCCCGTTGAGTGCGCTTCTTACCAAGCACCGGTGCACTGCAGAGAAGCCACACCCTCGTAAGCGAGCTTCGCGCGCTTTGCTTTTCAGCAGTGCATAGGATGCGGTAAGAAGCGCGCTCGGAATCGACACTTTGAAAAATTGGAATATCGCGGCTCATCTCGAAGCGAACATCGAATAGCTTATTATTCAAAAACTATACTATTCGAAAAATTCAAATATTCTTACAAAACACTATATTATATGTATCATACAATTCCAACCGCCTTGAGCGCCTCTTGAAAGTTTATCCCATCTAACTTCAAAAATTAGCGATTTATAAAGACAGTCTCAATGGAACTCTATGCCAGACCTTGTGGTCAAAGGCAATGACAGAAGCCAATACAGCGAACATTGTTAACATATTGTATAAGCTAAAATAAAAGAGAAAAAATGTTTTGTTGCGGGCACTTATATGTTTCCACCACTGTCTGAGGTCTTCCTTGTATGAAGGTCACGTTGCTCGTACAAAAACTGTCTGCAGGCATGTTCCAAGCGTGCATGTGTATGAAACAAGTCCGGAGATGCTTGAGGCGCGTCCGCAGTGAGTTCTGTCATCGCGTCGGCGGCGAACACCTTGTGTCTTTTGTATGATGTACGAGCAGGGAGGCTCCGACTTTTAACGTGAATAAAACTTAAACTCGAAAAAACTGTCGCGTTCATATTTAAAAACAAACGATTTCTACCCCCGATATCGATTCTGGGCTAAATTTCGTTTCAAAGGGTCTTTTCTTGATGAAAAACAAAAACAATGTTCTTGCACCAAAAAGAAAATAAGGAACAGTGTTTCCGAAGCTGCTCCAGCAGTATGCGGAGCGCAAGTGTCGTCTGCTTCTTGCACAGGGTTTGCGATGATGTCAGAAAGCCGAGCTCTTATTGGCTGATTGAAAAACAGAAATAGTGGGTAGTAGACCTCAAGGCATCTAGCATTGAGGTCTACCCACTATCCTTCTAATCGAAGACAATCAGAGCCTGGCGCCGTGCAGGGGCGGATCCAGAACTCCGTTCTGGGGGGAGGGGGGGCCGGAAAATTTGTAAGGATACAATTTTCCCATTCTTTCTCGTGCACCGCGGGGTCCACCCATGTCAAATTGCCCTCCGAGAAGGGGGAGGGGGGGGGTCGACTTGGTTTGGGGGGGCCGGCTGCCTCCGTCGCCCCCCCCCCCCCTTGGATCCGCCACTGGCGTTGTGCTGACGTCACCGCAACCCCTGCGCAAAAGCAGACGACTTGCTCTCCGCATGGGTACCCAGTGGGCCACAAGTCAACAGATACAATCCCTGTACCTCTATCGCCGCTCGAATTCTGGAAGAGAAGGCTCATCTCGTGCCGCTCGGGCGTTTCACATTTGCCGTGTCACCAAAGCGCGCGAGCAGTTGACACAATAAAGTTAATAAGCTGTCAAAATGCGGCAGAACACTCGCGCATCGTCATCTGCCCACGCGCAACCTGAATAGCGTCGAAAACAGGCATTCGGGAAAACGCTCATAGCATGTAGCGATAAACAAACTCTGACCAGAGAGAGGCTTTCCAACCTGTCCAAAATGTGTCGTCTGGCGACATTGAAGCGTGTCAAACGTTTCAGTGATGATTCTGTCACGAGGTAGGAATTTGGCCGATGATTACGCTTCACTCAAAGGAGAAACATAGAAGCGACCTCCACGACGGCACGCATCGCGGTGTGACCACGTCCTTTGCGGTTCAGCTCCGCCGAGGAACTGCGACTGAAGTGATGGCGGAGTTAGGTGTGTTGTTTCCTTTTCTTTCGACAAATGAACCAATGCCAGTGTGGGCGGAGTGAGTAGCTGCGAAGAAATGAAAGTTGGGAGGAGGAGAAGGGGAGGGGGGAGAAAGGGGGGTGAATCTTGTCACTTTATACGATTAAGCAGGCACGTAGCCAGGATTTTGTTTTGGGGGGGGGGGGGGGGCGCCCATGACAAAATGCTGAATGAGTGTCAGGGGGGAGAGGAGGTCCCAGCAAAATGAAAGATTTCGGGGGGGGGGCCCGGGCCCCATGGGCCCCCCCCCCCTGGCTACGTGCCTGCGATTAAGGTTAACCACATATTTAAAACAATAAAAAAATAGTCAAGACGGACTCGGGTAAGAACAGGTGAGACGAGCGTGTTGTCAATGAAAAACGCTAACGGGTATAAAAACGCATAACAGAGGTAGCATTGACAACTAAGTCTTTCAAGGGGTGTGGTTGTCTATGTATTGTTCCTGTTGTGTGTGTGTGTGTGTGCGTGTGCGTGTGCGTGTGCGTGTGCGTGCGTGCGTGTGTGCGTGTGTGTGTGTGTGTGTGTGTGTGTGGTGTGTGGTGTGTGTGTGTGTGTGTGTGTGTGTGTGTGTGTGTGTGTGTGTGTGTGTGTGTGTGTGTGTGTGTGTGTGTGTGTGTGTTTCTTTTTGTTATTTCGCCTTTCGTGTTCCAGAAAGAAGGCCCTGTAATGACTTCAAGCACTGAGTGTAAAGCAAAGCAGCTATCAATCACTTCGAAAACGTGTGCATTAATGCATTCCGATCTCTCTCCCTCTCTCACACACACACACGCGCGCGCACACACATACACACACAGAAAGAAACACGCGCGCCTCACGCGCCCAAGTTAGATTGCCTCAACACGGCCTTGTGTTCAGCAATCTAACTTGCTCAAGAGGGGACTACGAAGGCATTAATGCGTTACGCCCAGTTCAAAGATACTGAGGTTCTATACTCTGCCAAAGATTATGATTCCCGATAAGTATAATGATGGGCTCTTGAGAAGATCCTTCTAAGCAATTCCGAAATCAAAGAAAAACAACGAGTGAACCTATTCGGAGCCCAGCGGAAGATTCAATCTATGCGTGTTAATGCAGTTGCGCATGGATGCCAAGTCGACAGAGAAAAGCAACTAGTCGCAGAGTTGCCCCCGGGCATCTATTCACGGATTCGCGTGACGGCGGCCGTCTTTCGGAGAACACCGTCTGCGGGCAGCCTCTGGCAGGGGAGCGCACGAGTGGCCCGGGGGGCCTCCGGCTGCCCACGAGAAGCGGGGCTGCATTCAGGCCCGGGGCGCTCCGCAACGCGAACTCCGCCCTACGACCGAGGGAGGGTCCTTTGCGGGTGCCGTGTACCGCCGCCGGCGGGCTCCGAGCCTGTCATGGCCCACTCTTCCCCCCTGTGGGCCCCCGCGTTGGCGGTTGGGGCTTGGCTGGAGGCGCGTTCGGGCAATTGGGACGGGCAGACGCGCGTTCCCGCGGACGGCGTCCGCCCGCGGCGTTCCCCGGGGCCCCGTCGGGAGCATTGCGGCGTGGCCCCGCCGTGTGATGGCGTCGGGGCGGCTGCGGGGCCCGTGGCATGCCGAGGACCCCGGGACCCTGCCTTCGGGGAGACACCCCGGGCCTGCCGCGAGGGAAACCTTCGCGAGCGGCGCTCCTTGTCGAACGAGAGCTGCCAGCGAGTCGGCGTTGGTTCCCCGGGTCCACACAAGAGCCCAGCAGGCCGTATATCTATCTGCTTGCCCTGCGCACCGCGCCGCCGCCGCCGAATCCAGGAATGTCTGTTTGGGATATCACTTTGCACCACGTACGCGCAAACAGCTTATGGGCTCTAGCTGACCCGCCTCATGGACGTCGGAAACTGTATACGACGATAAGGACACGCATGTGGGGGAGGGACGCCCTTCCTCTAGCTGGCACGTTCGGGAGGAAACCGTGCGACGCCTGTTTCGATAGAATTAGCCAGCAGGAACCTCTCACGGACGTATCGATCGAAAAATCTGCTCTGGGGAGTTGTTTCTTCCCTGACGAAAACACCAGCGTGAGCTCCAAGCAGGAACGCGGGACAGGCAGGCAGGGTTAACTCGGGGGAAATTCTAAAGTGGTAATAGGTGTACTACAACTAGAAGAATGAAGCTCAGCCTCCAGCACTTTGGCTACCCGCGAGACACGAAGTGTTTTATCAAAAGCAGAAAGTTCGCAGTAGAGGCCGAGCCTCCGAGCATCTACTAACTAAACTACGTATCGCAGAACTCTCATTCTCAGCGCAAATGTAGCGCTAGTGGTCCAAACCAGAGGCAAAAAAAAAAAAAAGACAGAACTAACCGCTATTTCGTTCAAAAGTTATAAGTGAATTTCTTAATTTTTCAGTTGGGGAAAATGGGACCCGCTTTCTCCCGTTTTCGGTAACTGGCGCCTATCAACTCCATTTTCGCACTGAACATTAAAAAAAATAACTTTTTAACAAGATAACTGTTAGTTGTGAAATTTTGGCATCTGGTTGGGACCACTAAATAAAACCATGTAATATTTTTTTTTTTTCATTGAGGACATTTTGTATATTCTGCATGCTTAACCTGTCACCGACTAAAGGATGAGAGGTCCTGTTGGCGCTTAGTATTTTAACCGCCTGCCAATCAATTTACTCCGAGCCCTTTAAACTAGGTATTGAAAAGATACGATGCATGAGCTTCGCGTAGGCAATTGAAACAAAGTTACTGCCCGACCACTGGAAGAAGAAAGTTCGTGCCTGAGAAATGATGTAGTTCAGCAGCCATTTGAGAAGCTATATGCCTGGCTTCATCTGAAAAACATTCCACAACACTCACTTGCACATGCTTCACTTTCACAACAACGGAACCATGCCGCATTACTTCACATGGAAAGTGTGGAGTAACAAATCTGCCTAACGTAGCGATTCACCAGTGACGGAATGTCTCTTGCTCGTCCTTTATGTTTTATTATTTCAATTGTAAGTATCTACATTTGAACACGCTCGCCCCAATCGGTTAGACATGTATGTTGTCTTCGTTTCCCTTTGGGGTTTTTGGTCGCGGCTGCGACGTTTGTACCTCGACAGTCAAATGGAGGCAGGTGAAGACGTATTGTAAGAATTCAGCGGGTGGGGAAGTATCTCGGGGTGCGCCTTGGAGGGTTTCTTTCGTTCGACTCCCACAGGTCGAACAGATAGACAGTGATCGAAACGCCGTGACCGGATACCACATATTACTACACAGATGCCAGTCACGGTCACAATAGGAGCATATCGGCCGTTGTAGGGCCTGTGTGATGTTCGTATATTAGATGGAATAAATCACACGAGACACGTGCATGCATTAGTGAAATATTCACTGTAAAATTAAAAGGAAAAGAGAAGCGTATTTACACGGGAATATATACACGAGTCAGTTGAATAAAAAGATAAATGGGTGCAGGCACGTAGCCAGGATTTTTGTTTCGGGGGGGGGGGGGGGGGGGGGGGGGGGGGGGGGGGGGGGGGCCGGCCCGCCCATGACGAGCAAAATGTTGTATGAGGGGGAGTGGGGGAGAGGAGGTCCCAGCAAATTTAAGGATTTCGGGGGGGGGGGGGGGGGGCTCTTAATATTCGATCGGAGGAGCTCATGGGCTGGAAGTTTAGAGTCCGGTTGAAGGATGTTGACATTTGGTTTCATGTTGAAGGAGGTAAATGTCATGTCACGGATGTCAGTCGTCGGTCAATAGATCAGCTGGAGAACGACGAAGCGTCGGGACCTGGTGGTGGTAATTTCTTGCAGACTTGTGCTCGTTACTTGAAAAATGTAATGGATTACAATTACAAATTACCGAGCCTCAAATGTAATGGATTACCGTTACAAATTACTTTCGTTGAAAAGTAACAGATTACTTTACTCGTTACGTTACAAATTACTTTCACGTTACTTTTTCCGTACACTTATCCACAAAAAAAATAAAAAAAAATTTTTGTTATTTTTCAAAAAATGTTTTGCGACACTACTTTTCATTTCTCATACGCCCGTATTATGGTAGTCCTTGTAAAAATAAAGTATTGTATTTAAGAGAAAGAGCGTAGGTGCACTCCATTCACCTGTAAGCTGACAAGGCACCGAAAGCTGCAACCACACCCGCCATTCCGCTAGCTCCGGAAATGATCCCTGGAATTGTGCACACAAAGCTGGCGGTACGTATGCTCAGTAGCAGCGTCTACATCCGCTACGAGATTCGGAGCTAAAGAAGCGATCTACGATATCTCCCTTTTGACTCGTGTGTTTCGCCTGTCATTCACAAGAAAGAAAAACTTGGTTCTAACGTTACAATGTATACGGCCAATGCTGAATGCCGGTGTCCAGCTTACCTTGATGTGCTTCCGTAGATTACAGTTTGTTGCTCTTGCTGATGACAATGTGTGTTTTTTTTTCGGCATGCAAAGTATGCACTGAGACTCTAAGTTTCCGTTCTCCTTAGTGTCCTGAATTTTGGACATCTCATAAAGAGAGGTGGCCATGGAGACGATGGTCACTCCATGACCGAAAACTCGACCAGTCAGTGAGAAAGTGGCGATTACGGGTTATCGATCGTTCGTCGGTTCTCACTTGCATACCAATATTTGTGGAGGCCAGGGGAGGGGATGGCATAGAGAGGGAGAGAAGCGGTGGCCATCGGTTTCACAAAACAATGAGGATCACACCATGTTTACGTGTTCTCTCACTCTCCCTGTCAGCACTCCTTCGATGACCCCCCCCCCCCCCTCGTTTATGTTGACGCTTGACTGTAAAATGAGGAGTGGACTCGACCACCACGCCCAGACAAGTAAACGGAAAGAAGTATCGTCCGTGCACTCGAAGATGATGCTCTTAGCCTCACGCCGGGCGCTTTTCAGCCGTGCCTCAAGCGCGTGCCAGAATACAACAGCGTACTTCAAAGACAAAGAGAATTCGACCCCCTCGCGCGATGCTACGTCGTCCGTTACGCGAGTTGTGAACCGCGAATCGAGGGGTACGGACTTACGTTTGATACCTGTGCAGGCGGCGGGAGACGTTTAAGAAGTTGGAAGGGTGAAACGGTGTAAAAGACAAAAACAAATAAACACGAAGAGCTTTCTCCTGCATGGGAGAAGAAGAAAAACACGATGGAAGACGACGGAGAGCCTACTCGGCGTTGTCTTACCTGATCTCCGTTTCGTATATTTGGACATGCCTTGCCCGTTTTTCTAGTAGTTCTAGTGACCGGTCATACAAAAAAAATTGTGTTCTCTTTTCGGCTATTCGCCCCTTCCTGATGTTTTCTATTTTGTTGAACTTGCTCTCTTTATGCTGCTGAATGTGTTCTGCACGTATTGCTCCAGTTACTGTATTATGCTCATATTTTTAAAAAGTAATGAGTGATTTAAGTAATCCCTTATCAATATGATGTAACGAAATTACATTACAAATTACTTCCGAAAAAAGTGACGTGGCAGTTACAAAATTACTTGAAAAAGTAAAGGGTTACTTCCCATATCTGGTTTTTTGCTGCCGATCGCCTCCGCGCAGTTGAGTCGACCTCGCGTGGAAAGCAGGGCAGTGCGTAAAGGTACCAGTCGTGCAACAGGCACCAAAATGGCGGTTGCGAGGACGCAGTTGATAGAGGGAGTCAAATCAAATTCGCAAAACGGTCGTGCGGGAAAGTCCGGAAGCGTAAAGTGCAGGCCCCATTTCTGTATACTGCGCACTGCGCATTTCTGTAGCGACGGCAGTTTTCATTTTTTATTTTACAGTTTGTAAAGTGTAAAAAGCACCCTGCATAATAAAATACAAAATACAAACCATTCGATGCATTTTTAAATAAGTATTTCAAAGATCTAAATACATAATAAGTAATCTAAGGAAATAATCTAAAATGAGTTGGTCTTGTCTGTTCGTAAGTTTTTCTGCGTGCATGCGTCCATGTGTTTATGTGCGCGTGGGTGTGTGAATGTTTTGGGGAGAAGGGGAGGGTTGGAAACTGGGCACGAAGTTTGTATCCAAATCGGAAGATGACAATTTATAGGGCTATGCACCCATATTTCGACAAAATATATAACTAATGTAAGTTTTGAAGGGTTTAACGCTATAATAAATTAGCGATGGATTAACGTATTAATCCGTTTATTTTTAGATAATTCGATTAATTTCCACCACCCTAATCATTTTCCATAGTCATATGGTGCTGTGCACCACGTTGTGGTGAGGACGGCACTGTGCTGCTGAAAGCGAACGTGGAAATTATAGCATGGATAGAAGTCACCAAAATTCCGATGCTGCACGTATTGTCAGGAAAAAAAACCAGTTCTGCGCAATCTCCTGCCTCGGCGGCAAGAGCACACCGGCCTCCACGCATAGATAATCTTTCTGTGTAGGGACAACGCTCGCTCACTTACTCTGATGAACAGAGTCTGCCTCGCAATTAACGCCCCAGTTGTCGTGGTGGCTGTCAATCGGGTCCTTCGCACTAAATAAGATCTCGGCGCACATGACACCCCTGGGCTTACCCGAAACGTTTGGCGGACAAGACACGCCCGGCCAACACGAGACCTCCACCCAAGCTGAAACTTTCAGCCCGCCTGAGACTTCGGTCAAACCTGAAACGCTGGCCCTTCTTGTGCCTCTACTCGGGCCAAATGATTGGACGACCGCCCGCCCGCGAATTCCGAGATGTCCGTCGATACCAGGGCGCGGCGCCGCACGAGTGCGCCAGTCAAGGCAACAAAGGCGTCGCTGCACGCCGTGCATCTCGTCCGCTGTCGAGAGAGCCCGAGGCGAGCGTGTCTCGGGGACAGCGGCAGGGCTCCGCGCCCTTGCGGGGGCTGTCATCGTGAAGACACCGCTCGCAGTGCCTGGCTGCCCTCGAACGTCGCACAAGTCCCCCACCGTGCCGGCATGACCAGCGGATCATCCGGACGAGCGCAAGCGGCCCAGCGTTAGCAGCCCAGGCACCGCTCGCTCGCAGCTAGGAGCTTACAACTGCCGCGCCTGCTGTCACGTCAGGCCCCGGCAATAGACGTGACATCGCACAAAGTCGCGCGGGAAAAACGGCGCTATGAACACACCCATATGTGCCTCGCGGCCTTCCGGCCACTTACGCGCTAGCCACTCATTCGTGGAGGAAGAGAAGCTCTGCACCTTGCACTATCGGTACTTATGACATCATTACGAGACTGAAATTTTCTTGCGATATGGCTATACTGTAATCTGAAAAGGCTCTATAAGAAAAAAAAAAAAACCGTGGTGCAAGCTGAAAAGGCTGTTTCGAGACATATCTACCATATTCAGAAATCGCTGTTTCGGGAGGTTTTGGTATGAGCTGAGATCATCGTCGAACTATGGCTGGCCAGGTGACAAGTGAGTGCATCCAGTAAACATTATTTGGTGAGAGAAGATGTGTGGGTGTTAAAATACTTTCTTATCTCTCCGAAGGGGTTAGCATTTCGTGTTGCAAGAGGAAACATCCTGATACGAATGGCGTTTCGGACAGCCCTCTCCAGTGTCCTTGTTGTTATGGACGTCAGGCTACGAGAGCATGTTCTTGGACATCCACCACAGATCTCGAAACGCGGACGCTACCCCAACAACCAACATCTCCTTGTTTCTGCACCCGAAATATCCCCTCGTACGGTTAAATAGAAAACGCTGTGGGTTCTGAGCTGCCATCAAGAACTTGTCTTGGGGTCGCGCAGCAAAATCCAGACACGACACTTGTCGCTGCCGCCCCTAACCACGCGAACGACCACACAGTGTACGGCTGCTCGCGGGAGACACAAAGACGCCAGTGCTGGTCGCTTCTTCTTAACCAGCTTGAGCCTGATCTCTGGACGGCCGCGACCATTCTTCGCTACCCGTGGAGGGGAAGAGACGCCAATGAAAGAAAGGATGGACGGAGGATTGGAGGGATTATGCTCGGGGACGAGTGGACACGGCCTCCTGGAAGACACCGTGCCGATGTCGCGCAGTCGGGATCAGCGAGAAAAAAATATTTGTCGGACCGATTGCGCACGCCTGTCAATCGTGAAGCGCCCCCCCTCCCCCCTCCCGCCGACGGTGACACGCTTCGGGACAACGACGCCAAGAAAAACGTCCGTCCAAAACAGTCGGATGAAGATGTTCGGCCGCGACGCGGGAGCACGTCCTAAACCCGAAGCGCGGCGTGCCGCTCCCGCCGTGCCTGGCAGCGGGGACACGCCGCGGGGTCCCACGCGTGGGACTCGCCCCGTCGCCCGTCCTCGACTGCCTCCCCCGCGCTGCTGTTCGGGGAATCTTCGATTGAGGGATCTATCGAAAGTCCCTCTTCCACGTCCCTGCACTCCAACGCAATTCGGACGCCGGGTGGACGATATAATGGCTGTTTTAAATTTCTTCAGGTACGGTTTTAAAGTCAAAACTTTAATTGAAGAAAAAAAAGTTGTTTTTGCGGAGCATTTTTTGAATGAAAGACAGAGCAAACAACAAGCTTGGCGGAATTTTTTTTCCTTTTTTTTCCCCGTGTTACTGTTAATTGAAGTGGACGAGGCGAAAACTGACGTTTCTCCTACCAATCGGGGATTGCAGGTTTGACCTTTCGCTATTTTCTAATTTCTCAAAATGAAGCATTATAACACACTTTTGTGAAACTCTCGAGGTAAATTTCTTTAATAAGCTAAAAAAAAAAACTAATATTGTAAACGATTTTTTTTTTTTTCTGGACTCAACATTTCGCGAATTTAGGTCAAAGCTGAAGTTTTGGAATAACTCGCGGAGTTCTAATTTTTGCTACGAGGTGGGATCTTCAAGATATATATATATTCCAATGTGTTTACATTTTACCGGAATCTTTCGCGAGACCTATTTTTTGCGAATTGTAGGCGATTCGCGAAATTCGCGAAAATTGGGTTTTTCGCAAAAATTGTGTCGTTTACAGTACTTAAAAAAAAAAAGATGCCGAACTATGTGTTTGATTACTGATGATTTTCAGCAGTTTGGCACGTTTTTTTACATGTAACATATTTAAGATATTTCAACTGACCTTGCGATAACCAAAAAGCTTGAACCTAGCTCTTTTCCACGATAACAAGGTTCCATGTTACATATACAAAATAAAATTTGTTACATCCATTTGAATGAACGAACGTTTCGGAAATCTAGCAAATTGAAAATCGTTTTTAGGAACCCCACTTTATACTTTTCTTCGTTTTTTTTTCATTAGTAGCAAGATATAATACTGG